>KQ482046.1:208261-222800 GCA_001430745.1 Auxenochlorella pyrenoidosa | reverse complement strand
ACCCCACGCAGGGCCTGAACGAGCGGTGCCGGCACGAGCTGGAGGTGATTGGCGAGCAGTACCCCTTTGAGCCGCTCAAGTTCCTGCCCAAGAGCCTGCGCCTCACCTTTGCCGAGGGCATCCAGATGCTGCAGGAGGCTGGGTACGACGTGAGTGGCCGGCTGTGTGTGTGGTGGGGGGTGGTGGGGTGGGGCTGGGGGGTGGAGGTGGGGGCCGGGGGACAGGGAGCTTATGGGCTCCCGCCATCGGGGTGGCAGGCGCTTGGCGGCGCAGCGCCTGCCAATGCTGGTGCCGGGGTGCGCCGCGGGCGGCTGCGGTGCCGCGTGGGCTGCCTGCACGGGGCGCATCCGCCGTCCTCCTGTTTTCCTGTGGGACTGCACAAGCCGCGGGCGCACAAAGCCCGTGCTGGCTTCGGCGGGGGAGGCTGCTGTGCTGCCGCGTGGCAAGCGCGCAGCAGGCACAGCAGGTTCGCCTGTTTCCCTGCCCGCCCGCCCACCGCCCCTCCTCCCGCTGCCCCTCCCCCTCCCGCCCTCCCCGCGGCAGGTGGACCCCTTTGGTGACCTCAACACCGAGCTGGAGCGCGCGCTGGGCAAGCTGGTCAAGGAGAAGTACGACACCGGTGAGCGATGGCGGTTGAAGCTGTCCTGCACCGCTGAAGATACGAACAAGAGGCGCCGCCGCGCGCTGCTTGCTGGTCGCGCTCGGCACGACTGACAGCTGGGCTGGGCGCACGATCGGCAGCAGGGCTGGACGGGCCGGTCCAAGGGGCGCGCGGCACGGGTGGGGCAGCGTCGGCGTCGGCGGTGCATGCACGCAGACTCCCGCGTGGCCCGCCTCCCGGCGCGACCTGCTCGTCGCGGCTGCCAGCGACACCGCTGCTGCATCGCAACCTGGGCGCTGCGCTGCAGTCGACGCCCTCTCCTGCCTGGCCCCTGGCTTCCAGCTGACAAGCACGCGCCCAGCCGCGGTACCAACCGCCAGCTCCGACCGCCTCATGACCCCTTTGTACACACAAGCGCACACAGACACTTCGCGGCCCCGCAACCCCCCCCCCCCGCCCCCATCCACCCCCCACCCCCACCCACCCACCCACCCACCCCCCCCACACACACCACCCACCCACCCACCCGCCCCGCAGAGTTCTACATGCTCCACCGCTACCCGCTGGCTGTGCGCCCCTTCTACACTATGCCCTGCAAGGACGACCCTCGCTACTCGTGCTCCTTTGACATCTTCATCCGCGGCGAGGAGATCATCTCGGGCGCGCAGGTGGACAGATTTCTTTACATTTTAATGCTCCCTTATAAGTTTGGTGATGCTTGCGACATCTTCAATCCGCGGCCAGGAGATCATCTCTCGAGCGCACGTGGGCGGGCCGAGCCCATCGCTCCTGTGTTTACCCATCATGGCGCCCCCATGGACGCACCCGCCCCTTGGCTCAGCTGCCTGCTCCCCTCTCCCGCCCCAATCTTCAACCGGCCTCCAACCAGACCCCCTCCCACCTGGCCCTCCCACTCCCGGCCCCCGCACACACACACACGGCCCTCCCCCCGCTTCCTGTGCCCCTGCATCTACGACCCTGCGCTGCTGACGGCCCCAATTCGTCCTCCCCCCCACCCAATCCCACCACCCCACATGGCCCTCCCCCCTCTGTCCCGCAGCGCATCCACGACCCGGCGCTGCTGACGGAGCGGGCGCAGGCGCTGGGCCTGCCAGTGGAGACTATCCAGTCGTACATCGACTCCTTCAAGTGAGTGGCATCGATAATAGTTCTGGCTTGGGGCTCTTCGTTTGGCTGCGCACTCCTGCGGAGCTGCTGTTGCGCATCGACTCCTTCAAGTGAGCAGGCGACTTGGACTTTGAACAGTCACCCGAGTGTGCCATGTTCTTCTGAATCGTTCTAGAAAAAATGGCTTGCCCGCGCGAGCAAGCGGCGCCCTTCCCTGCGCCCCCGCGATGCCACCCTCCCTGCCGGCTTCTGTGTTTGGCCCAGCAGTCTCGACGGTGCGCCTGCCCGCCCCGCCCGCCGCAGGTATGGCGCGCCCCCCCATGGCGGCGCCGGCGTGGGCCTGGAGCGCGTGGTCATGCTGTTCTGCGGTGAGGCGCCGCCTGCTGCTTGCCGCCTGCTCAGCGTTCTGCCAGCTGCGCACGGCGAGGTTGCGCCTGGCGGGGCAGCGGCGGCCGCCTGCCTGGGTGCGCGCATGCTTGGCCAGGCTTGGGCCATGGGACCGGTGCCGAGCTGCTTGACATTCGCGCGCGCCGCACGCACAAACACACACACGCACACACAAAACACACACGCATGCAGCCCGACCCGGCGGCCCACAGCCGCGGGCCTGGGGTGGCACGGCCCTCTGCGCGCAGCGCTGCCCTGCCACGCGGACAGCAGGCGCAGCGCACGCAGCATGGCCCTCATGACGCACGAAGCGAGCACGCACTTGGCCGCACTGCCCGCCCCGCCCCGCAGGCCTGGACAACATCCGCAAGACCTCGATGTTCCCTCGCGACCCCAAGCGCCTCACGCCCTGAGGAGGGGGGTGACATTTGCCCGGCCCTGCCTGACCTCTGGCGGCGGCGGCGCGATGCGTACAGGCTGTTGGCCTGTGCGTCTGCTGCCCCGCTGCGGCAGCCCCCCGACCAACTTTCCTTCCTGGCCTTTCATTCCCTTGCAAATCAGCACTGTCGCAGTTGCATTGGTGGGGGCAGACCAGGAGGGCAGGACAGGTGTTGGTCACCGCTAATCGCCAGGCTTGCTGTTCCAGAGTCACCGCAGCATCTCGGCAGCCGTCTGGTTTTGTCTGCTAGCTTTTCCTGCCGCACCTGCAAACCGCTTCGCCCACTGTTGTACGATGCCCAGCTGGGCTTGCAGCTTGATGCTAGACTGATGGCTACACGCAGGGCCACACCGATTGCCCTTGAACCCTGGTCTCCAGCGTCGTGCCACCGGTTTCCAGTAAATTTCGTGGGGAGCAGTACGTATTGGTGCAGACGATGTATCGCAGGGCAGGTGCGGTGTACAGCAGTGCAAATAGGGGGTAATGGGCGTATGATGGATGCGCGCCTGCACAGGCACATGTGCTTTCCAGCAGCGCAAGGGCGGGTGGTGGGACAAAATTGCAGCACGGAGGCGCGCATGTCAGGCTTGGGCATCGTCCGCCGCGGCCCCGTTTCGGCGCACCATGCCGCCATGCCCCATGCCGCCGCGGACCGCGCGCCCATACGCAGTGCTGCCCTGGGCAGCGAAGCCGTGCTCCGCGCGCCACGCCGCGGCCGCAGCCCCCCGCAGCGCGATGGCCTCTGCCTGCTGCGGCGTGGGCAGCGGATGGTAGCCTAGCTGCCCCTCCAGCTCCCAGTCCAGCTGGCTGTTGATGGCTCGAATGTCGGGCGCCAGCCTCTGCCAGTACTGCACGAGCCTCTTCTCATTTAGGTAGATGGAGCTGCAGGGAGGGTGGTGAAGGCAGGTGGGCGTGCGGGCAGGCAGGCAGAGCTCCGGTGAGCAGGCAGGAAAGGGGACAGGCTGGGCGTCCGCATTCTCTTGCATGACAGTGCCCGCCCGCCAGCCGGGCCAGCCACCCAGTGTCCTGAGCTCTCCGCGTCGCAGCAACTGCAGCCCCAGCGCTCGGCCTGTTGCAGCATGCCCCTCACTTGGCCATGCGCGTCGATACCGAGAAGCTGCTGCTTATGAACCAGCGAGCGTCTGCTTGGTTTAGCGTGACGATGCCATGCAGTACCAAGGTGCCCGCCCTGTGGCTGCTGCCTGGGGGACCTGCCGCTCCGTCTGACGGGCCCCTGTCGGACAGCCTATCAGCCTGGTAAGCTGCCTGGCTGCCGGCCTGGCCTGCTTGGTAAGCCGCAAATTCGTCTGCCCGGCCGTCCTGACTGTACCCTTCTGCCTCGTAGGCTGCCTGGTAGTCTGCCTGATGGGCTGCATGCTGGTCTGCCCCTTCCCCCCGGGCGTTGTCTCGGGCCTCATAAGCCGCCAGTTGGTGATCTGCTGCTGCAAAGTCCTCTGCCTGCCCCTCTGCCGGGATGCCTGCCGCCGGCACGCGCCGCACGTCTGCTGCCACAGAGCCGCTGCCTGCCTGCTGCTGCTGCTGCTGCTGCTGCTCCTGCTGCGGCTGCTCGGACTGTTCAGGGCTGCCGGTCTGTTCGACCCTGCCAGCCAGCGGCAGGCCATACTTGGACACCAGGCGCTGCACAAACGCCGCCTGCAGGCAGGGCACCAATGCAGTTGTTGTTTCGGCACTGAGAGATGAACAACAAAGCCTTGCTGTCGGACACAGCGAACGCTGCCCGTGCTGGCACGGCTTTTTGGCCGCGCGTGCATGCGGTAGCTTAAAAGTGGGGGCTTGCTGGCTGCAGAGGGCGACAGCCTGACGAGGCGGTACGCAGGGGGGGCGCACGCAGGGAAGAGTGGTACCACGTGAAAGACCAGCTGTGCTTGACTGTACCGCGAGCAGGACAAGTGGTACCAGCTGCTGGCCGGCTGGTGGAGGTGGCAGGGTCTGTGTCACAATTGTCACAATGTTGCGGTTATACAGACTTTAAAGCCCAAACAAGGGACGCACCTGCCCCTCTGGCAGCAGCAGATCCTCCAGCCGCACCACCTCGACTTGCACTCCAAGCTCCTGGCCCAGGTCAAGCAGGCCCCGCAGCTTGGCAGTCCTGCAGAGGCGGTGCATGGGGGACAGGCGCAGGTAGGTGACCTTGCGGGTGCCGACCCTGCAGGCCCAGCTGGGGCCACGGCTTGCTGGATGGTGGAGAGGCGCTGTGGGGAGGCGGACCCGGCGCGCCAAGCCGGGCTATTCGGGCCGTAGAAGGTGCGGAGCAAGGGCATGGAGAGGAGGGTCAGGCGCGCAAGGTGTGCCTAGTGCGCCACCGCTTACACGTACGCGCACGGCCATGGGCTGCAGCCGCCCTGGAAGTGGGCCGCTGACGTGCCGACTGTGCACGGTGAGCTCCCAGAGTGCCACACGTGCAGGCCACGCACCTCATGTCCATGACTGATCCAAAGGTGGTGCGCCGGCGGGTGTCCACGTCTGCTGGCAGAGGGCAGAGGGCAGAGGGCCGCGGGCATGGGCGGCGCCTGGCGTGTGATGCCGCTATTCAAATCCATGTCTGCCATGCATCGCAGGCAGCGAGCCTCAACCCTCGCGCCTCAGCACTCTGCGACCGAGCACCTGCCAAGGTCGCCCTGCACGCCCGCACACTTCCCAGCTGCGCACTCACCGCTAGTGCACGGCAGGCCGCTGCCCGCGTCGCGCACGAACAGGTCTGGCGCGTACGGCCGCCGCACAAAGTCGGGAAGCCTGCAAAGAGGCGAGGGGCGCGGTGTAGGCAGGCCTTGGCACAGCAGGAGTGGCAATCCTTGGGCTTGCAGGGGGCCAGCCGGCACAGGCTGTGCAGGGCGGACGCGCCCAGCCGCCTCGCCTGCAATTTGCTTCAGTTGGGCAGGTCAGCAGCGAAGCGGTGCACCCGCCCATACGTCCCCTGGGGGGAGCTGAGCCGCTCCCCTCCCGCCTGTACTAGTATCCAAAGACTGCATGGCGCAGCGGGGACCCCTCACCCGTACCGCTCCATGCGGGTGCAGCAGTAGCACACGCGGTGCAGCGCCGTCGCCCAGTCGTAGGGGTTGCGCACGGGGACGACCACCAGGGTATGGGCCAGCTCGCCGGGGCTTGCTGGCATCGGCTGCGGGCGGGGCACAGGCAGAGGGCTTTGGTTGTCAGAGCGTCGCAACTATCTCGCGATCTGCCCCCTGGGAGTGCAGGCGCCGCGCGCCGCCGCGCAACTCGGTCCTGCAAATGCGTTGCTCGAGACAAGCAAGCCTGCACAGCTCCGCAGCCCTGCCCCCCGCCCCGTGCTACCCCCACTCCCGCACACTCGCACCTGCATCCAGTGCTTGTGCGCCGTCAGGCCCGCCCTCACGGCCACCCGAGCCGGGTCCAGGTTGCGGGCCAGCAGCTGCTCCGCCAGGTTGGTGCCTGCAGGGGGCGGCGGGCGGGGGCAGTGCCCACGTTACGCGCAGCCATGCAAGTGCCTGCAGGGGGCGGCAGGCGGCAGTGGGCGCCTGCTGTCTGGATCCCCAGGCCCTCTAAGAGGGGGAGAGGCAGGGACAGGGCGCCGGGCCGAGTGACCGGCGGTGCAGCGTGCGGAGCGCGCCGGCGGGACTGGCAGCTGCCAGCTGGAGGCCCGCAGCAGAAAGAGTGCAGCCAACGGGCACGGTTGCGTTGTTACCAGACCCCAAGCCTCACCCGAGTGTCGCTCGCCCACAACGGCGATGCGGCAGATGCGCTGCTGCGGCAACGCTGGGTCGCACTTGCTGCTGCCGAGCGCCTCGGGGGCAACCTCAGCCGCCATCATCTTGGCCGTCCGGCGGTGCGTGTGTTGGGGCTGGGCAGCAGTGACGCCGGCACTGCCCACGTATGTGTGCAGCCCGCTGCAGGGGCTGCTGCTGCCGCTGCGATGAGCAATCTGCACACTGCCTGCTGCGGCGTGCAGCTGCGAGTGGCTTCGCCAGACCTGCACCGCCGCGCACGCCAGCAGCAGCAGCAGGCAGGCGGCGAGGCGCGCTGCGCGCGTTGCGCGCACGCACCGGCGCGCTGCCTGCAGCAGCAGGGGCGGCAGGCACGTGGGTTGGGGGGGGCTGGGCATGAAGGCATGCGCTTCACAACCCTGAAGAGGCGCACAATCGCGCAGTGGGCCCATCCACATGCGCAGTCCCGCCCAGAACGGTGCCGAGCGACGGGGCACATAGGCAGAGGACCCCACCTGATCCATCGCGGCACTGGGTGCCTATCCTCCAGATCGCCCTAAAACAGGCTCATCGATCCCCGGCTGCGCAGGGGCAAGTTGGAGGGAGCCAGGGTTGGCGTGGGGACCGCTGCTTCCAGGGCACCTGCCTGCGCAGCAGCCGCTGCCGCCAGATGGCGGCGGGAAGGGGGCCCAGGCGGGCGTCGGCGGGGAACCCTCGAGGGCACGGGCAGGCTGGATGGTTGATGAGCGCTTGTTCAGGAGCGAAACTGCTCACTGGGGGGCGCTCACGTGAACAGGCGGTGCGTTGCCGGGGCCCCGCCACACGGCCGCCCTGTTTCCTGGGCCGGTAAGCCTTCCGGTCGCCTTCTTCGGGCTTGGACCCTGGTCGGGAAGACAAAATGCCGACAGAGATCTCCTAGCGGGCAGATGGCCTCTGAAGAGATGCACTGCTCATGACATGGCTCTTTAGTGTCTGGCCCACAATAGGCCATCTGGAGGGAGGTTGGAGCGCTGATCTGGTGCAGCATAGCGGTGCAGGAGAGCACAGAGGCGTCAACGGCTCTGCAGAATGATGGCTCATCCAGGAACTGCCCTGGAGATCCAAGCCCAGCCGGGCGGCTCCCGCCCGCTCGTCACACCCGCGCCGCTGCCCCCGTCCCGCCACACAGGCATCTTTCTTGTGCACTTGGGCAGCATAGTCCTCTCTCTCGACGTGGGCTGGACAAATCTGCAGTATGCACACTTGTGTACACCAGCGGCATCGCTCAACCACCCACCCCCCAGGCCTACTGCTCCGCGCACTTCTGGGATGCATCCCGGCAGTACACACATGCGCGTGCCGCCTGTGCATTGCCCGTCTGACCGCCACGGGGCGTGTGACAGCCATCCAAGGCAGTTCCAGGTGTGTAAGAACAGACCATGCGGGACCAAGTGCAGTGGGACTACAGAATAGTGATGCTGCAGTCGGCTGCCACGCGGCGGACGGACGCAGCGTGCACTTGCGCAGTGTAGTGCCCCAAGCTCGGGCCTTTCACCAGCATCACATCCAGCTGGCTCATACTACATTACATATTTCAGAACCAATGACATGCAGCAATGTGGGGCTGAAACCGCCCAAATGAAATGCAAGCAGTGCTCAGGAACAGGGGCGCCGGCGCAGAGCGTGGAAGGCGTTGTAATTCGTGCTGCCGCAGCCGCGGCGCCAGGGTTGCCGGGTCAGAACTGAGCCCAGCAGCGCGTGCAGAGGCCCGCGCAGTTGCCCTGCGGGGGTGCGCCAGGCAGGGCAAGAAGTCAACCATGAGGGCGAGCTGGCGGGCGCTGGCGGGCCGGGAGAGAGGCGAAGCGCACAGCTGGGCGGCCACACACGCGGCACAGGCCCTGGTACCGGTCGGCATAAGGACAAACAAGGTCGGCGGCCCAGCCAGGTGGCACACGCGGCCAGGCAGGGGGCATGCGGCAGTGACTGGTAGGCGGGCTGGCAGGCATGGTGGGGTGGGGGGTTGGGTGGGTGGGGGTGGGGGCACAAAGAACCAGCAGTGCATGCAACCGCTCGCCCCCCCACCCCACCCACCCACCACACACACACATACACACACACACACCGCTCCCCAGCCCCACCTCACCCCCCACTCCCCCTGCCACACACACACGCACCTCGCAGTCAATGCAGTTGCCCAGCACGCGCGGCTTGCGCTTGACCGCATTCAGCAGCACGGTGCCCTTCATGCTCCACTTGTCTTTGAGCACCTGCGGGGGTGGGCAGGCAGGCAGGGGTGGGGGGTGGGCATGCAATCTGGGGTGGGGTGCCGTGTAAATGCAGGCACACGGGTGTTTGTGTGTGGGGTGTTGGATGCGCGAGTGTGTGTGGGGTGGGGTGGTGGATGTGCGGATGTGGTGGGGTGGGGTGGGGTGAGGAGCGAGGGAGAGAGATGAAATGCCCCCGACTGCGGCGCCCCGCACCCCGGCGCCCCGACAGGCCGCATGGCGCGCGCCCTGTTTCTGCACACAGGCAGGTGCGCGCCCCGTATTACCTCAACCCCAGCACCCACCTGCACATTGTCGGCCATCACCTCCACCCGCAGGCCCAGCGCCTCGGGGAACACCCTGAGCAGCTTTTCCAGGTCGGCAGGTGCCTCCAGGCCCAGCCCGGCCAGGAAGTCAAAGGCCGCGGCCACCTGGGCGGGGTCGGGCACCTGCTTGACGCGCTCCTGCAGGGAAGAAGAACAAGTATGACACTCTCGGGTGACTTTGGAAGTGTGTGTAGGGGTGGGGGGTGGGGTGGGGTGGGGGGCTGGGAGCAGGGTGATGAGGGGAGGGGTCAGACACCTCCTTGACGCGCTCCTGCAGGGAAGGCAAAAACGGTGGGTGGGTGGGTGGGTAGGGGTGGGGGGGCCTGGGAGCAGGGTGCTGAGGGGAGGGGTCGGGCACCTGCTTGACGCGCTCCTGCAGCTGCTGGAAAGAAAAGAAGGGGGGCTTGGGGGGTGCGCCGGCGGGAGGGGCTGGGAGCGGCGTGGGGAGGGGAAGGTGGCAGAAAGCAAGGCCAAGGAGGCAAGGGGTCGACGCCATCCACACGGGTTCGGCCGCTGCGTCGCTTTGGCAGGAATTGGCCGCGGGAATGGCAGCGCCCTGCCTGGGGAGCTGCCAGGGATAGGCATGCTGCAGCCGCTGGAGGACGATGCGGCTCCATGGTATGCTTGCGCAGCCACAGGCTGTTACTGCACCATCCCAGAACAGGACAGGAACCGACTGCGCCCTTCCCCCCCGTGGGTCCCACCTGCCGCCAGAAGCCCTGCCCCTTCCAGCCAAAGGCCTTGAGCAGTGCTGCATGCGCCGCCTCGCCCTCCAGCCCACACCTCTCGTGCAGCAACGCGGCGCACTGCGCCCACTGCTGCTGCGCCTCTGGTGACAGCTCAGCGGCTTCAGCTGGGACCGCTGCCGCCGGCGCTTGTGACGCAGCAGTGCTGGCCTCTGCTGGCGCGGAGAATACTATGCCGCTGCCACCACGCCGCTGTCGCCAGTGCTGCCGCTGCAGTGGTGGTGCTGCAGTGAATGCAGGCCGCAGCGAGGGCACAGTGCAGCGAGTGGCGGCGGTGACGGCTGGCCGCCCGCCGCAGGGTGGAGCTGCCGCTGCCACAATTGCTGCTGCCTGCAGGACAGATCGGTGCTGAGTTGCATAAGGAATGCATGAGAGCGCGATCACTGTGCCAGGAGCATCAGAGGGCGGGCGAGCTGCCCAGCAGAACTCGGCTCCGCCGTCAGAAGCGTTTAATGCGGCAGCCGAACTCACCATTTTCACAAATATATGCGTGATGTCACTGTCATTGGCCTGACAGCCTCTGGGATTCCTGCGGGAGTCGCCTGCTGGGCTGCCAGCCTGGACGCAGCAGAGGGCGCCAGAAAGCAATTCCGGCACTGCATGCATGCCCTGGGCGTCAACAACAATCTGTGGAAGTGTTGTGATCACCGGGCAGCGCTTGGAGGAGCTCCAGCGTGCCGCTTTCGACAGCATGCGCCGCCAATAAGCTCTAGGCGCGCGTTGGTCTCTCGGGAGCTTTTTATAGTTGCTGATAAAGTATAACACAGCAACTTCTAGACCAGTCTTTTCGCAAGGGTGCTCAGGCGAGCTCTTGTTGCTGTCTTTGCCTCGTTCTCCGCCCCTCTGCGCTACCTGATGCATCAAAAGCATTCTGCACCGCTTCCACCATGTGATTCAACTAGCCTGGAGGCTGCCCCTGCGCTGCCAGTCCTGCTGCTGCCTCTGCCGCCGCCGCCGCCGCCGCCGCTGCGTGCCCACTGCCAATCCCCACTTCCTCTCCCCCCATCCTGAACCATCTTGCCGCTGCAGCTAGCCAGCCACAGCCCGGGCGGCCCCGATGGACACACTGGGCGACCTGCGCGCCTCGCTGGGCGTGCGGACCGTGCGCACGCGCGAGGGCGGCGCGGCGCCGGCGCCGGCGCCAGACGCCGACCCCTGGGCCGGCCTGGACGCGGCGCAGGCCCCGCCCTCGCTGGCTCAGGAGATACAGGCCAAGTACGGCGGCAAGACGCAGCCGGAGAGCAGGCAGTTGGTGGCAATCCTGGGTGCTGTGCAGGAGGTGGTCAAGGCACAGGGGCTGGAGGTCACACCCACCGCCATGTTTGCAGCCCTCATGGCCAGGTGAGGGGGGGCTCTCTGGGAGGGGGGCGCTTCTCAGGGTTGGCGTGCCGCCCTGTGCTGCATGCAATCTCCTCAGGCGGTCCGGCGGCGCCGCACGCATGCCCAGAGGGGCGGCGCGGCTGCCAGCCTGGCTGTTTCAGCATGCGGCGGCCAGCAGGGGCCAGCCGCTTGCGCCCCTGCTCGTGAACAGCCGGCCGGCCTTGCCCCCGGCCCCGCCCCGCAGCATGGAGAAGCCCGAGAACGGGGTTTGTCACGGGTTGCACAGTTTCAAGAAATAACGAACCAAGTTAAGAGAACCTCGAATCTTGATCTAATCGAGTGTTCTAGCCGCCCTGCCCTGCCCCGCAGCATGGAGAAGCCCGAGACAGCAGCCAGCAGCGAGGTGCTGGCGGCGATGTGCCACCTGCTGTCCATCGTGCTGGGGCGTGTACCCAACGCCATCCTGCGCGCCAAGTTTGGCGCCGGCAGCGCCGTGCTGTGCGGCATCGTCGAGTCCAAGCAGGTGGGCGGGGCGGGCGGGCAGCAGCCATGTGCGGGCAGGGCGGGGCGGGCGGGCAGGCAGCAGACATGTGCGGGCCTTGCGAGCACGCAGGCAGTAGCCATGTGCGAGCACGCAGGCAGCAGCTGACGGGTGGCAGCATGCGTGGTCGACCAAAGTGGCCTGAGGGAGGCCGAGGGCGTGGGTGGCGAGCCACGGGCCGCGAAACCACGGGGCCCCAGGGACGCTTCCGGCCAGGGCGGCGCGTGCCTGCTGCGCGCTCTGAGCTGGGCGCCGACGCCAGTGCGCCCGCTGTCGGGCGCGCTGCGCCGGGGGCTGGGCCCGTTCCGGCGAAGCCTGCCTGCCTCAGGGGCGCCCCCGCCGCGCGCTGCCCGCTGCAGGCGGACGCCTATTTAGGCCTTACCGACTTGTCATGTGCCGAACCATCCAAACCCCTGCAGGCCGACGCTGCTGTGGTCAAGAATGCTGTGCCCTGCCTGGGCCAGCTGCTTGCGGCCTTCAACCACGCCGACTGGCCCTCTGCTGTGCGCCCCTTCAACCTGCTGCTCGGGTGAGGGGCTGCTGTCTGCAGGGGTTTGGTGGTGTTGGCGTGTGTGGGGGGTGGGGTGGGGGGCCCGCGGCGTCTGTGGGCCGCGCTGCCAACGCAGCCTGCTTGGATCGGCAGACCCTCTCGCCCTCCAGGCCAGCCTCAGCCCACCCCCACTCCCCCTGGGCGCCGAGAGGGCCGCACCGGCCGCCAACGCGGCGGCAAGGTGCTGGGACGGAGGGCATGCATCTGGACAAGGCACGCGGGACCCGTGCCCCGCCCTCCCTGCAGGCTCAGCTTGGACGGCCGAGCCAAGGTGCGCCGCGCCGCGCAGGCAGCCGTCGCCGACACGCTCGCCGGCCTGCAGGCCGCGGCGCCGGCCCTGGGCCCCGCCAGCGAGGCCGTGCTCAAGCTCTGCCAGCGGGTGCTGCCGGGGCCGGAGGCAGCGGCGCACGCGGCAGCAGCAGCACCCAGCAAGAAGCGGGCGGCGGCGGAGGAGGCGATCGCGGCGGCTGTGGCTGACGCGCTACACCTGCTGGGCGCGCTCAAGGCCTGGATCCCGCTGCTGGCAGGTGGGGCCTGGCCCGCGGCAGCAGCACGGGGTTGCCTGCCGCCGCTGCCGGAATTTCTTCCTTGCTGCCCCTCTTGTTGCCTGCCTGTCTGCCTGCCTGTCTGCCTGCCCGCCTGCCCGCCCGCCTGCCCGCCTGCATCATTCTGCCAGGGCCTGCTCCGGCCGGTGATGAACCCCTGTTGTTGATCTGGTGAGTTTCCGAGCGTCAGCGTGACGACCAACCAACGTGTCTGGACTTCCGAGGCCAGGAGCCCCCGCACCATGCACCCCCCCCTGTGCACCACCTGCTGCTGTTTGGGCTCTTTGAAATTGAATCCAATTTAATGCCTGCTCCCCACTCCGTCCTGGCTGCTCTCCGCTCCTTTCGGATGCGTGCCGCTGCCGGGCCAGAGGCGTGGCTGGCTGCCTCCGCCCGCCCTGCCGGGATGTGTGCATGCATGCCTGGCGTGCTCACACGCCTCTGCGCAGGCCTGGTGCAAGCAGCCAATGCTGCCCCCTCCCCCACCCCCACCTCACCCCCAGCAGATCACTTGCTCAATATTCCTGCCACCTCTGTCTCTCACACCTGCAGGCCCCGCCGCAGCACCCATCTGCGACCTGCTGCTCAAGCTGTACCCGCTGCGCCAGCCGCTGCTGTCGCGGCACGCAACAGAGGTGCTCACCGCCCTGGCCGCCGCCCCCGGCGGCCACCTCACGGCGCGCGGCCTGGGCGAGCTGGTGGGTGCTGCCCTTGCGGCGGAGCAGCTGTGGGAGCGGCGCGCCGACAGCGCCGCGACGGCGGCGGCGGTGCGGCTGGTGGAGGAAGGGTTGTGCCGGCTGGCGGCGCTCGACGCCGGCGCCGCCGCGGCTCGCCTGCCCCGCGCCTTTCACACCCTGGTGCCCCAGCTGGCCTCGGAGCACGATGGCGTGCGCTACGCAGCTGGTTGCTGCCTGAAGAACCTGGTCAACGAGTGCGTTGACCAGGCGGCGGTGGACGCCGCGCTCGCGGGTGCTGCTGCCGGCGGCGGCAAGGCGCCGCCGCCGCTGCTGTCGGTGCTTGCCAGCCTGGAGGGCAGCCTGGGGGCTCACTACCAGGAGGCCTGGGACTCCTGCCTGCCAGGTGGGCTGGCAGGGGCCGGCCGGGCTGGCTGTCGAGCAGGGTGGGTGGCTGGCTTGGCCTGCAAGTCCTGTCTGCTACCCCCGAGCCCCGTCATGCACACACACACACACACACATACACACTCACACATCCAAGCCGTCCTTTCGAGCCCGACCCGCCGACTCCCGATCGTCTGCCCGCCCGTCGGCGAGCGGTCCCCCACCCCCCACCCCCTGCCGCCCGCGCCTGGCCGCCATCCCACCCCCTCCCCACACCCCAACCGCAACCCCCCGCGCCCGGCCGCAGTGTGCGCCGAGATGCTGGAAAAGCTGGGCGCCCGAGGCGCGCCGCTGGCCGCCGGCCTGCTGGAGCGCCTGGGAGAGCTGTGCGCAGGCGGCGATGAGGCCGCGGAGCAAGACAGAGTGGTGGATGATGCGGTGGTGCTGGCGGCGCAGGACGCGCTGGGGGCGGCGATGCGCAGCCTGGGGCCAGAGACGGTGCTGGCGGCGCTGCCGCTGAACCTTGCCGAGGGGCTGGCGGGGAGCGGCGAGGCGCGCACCTGGCTGCTGCCGCTGCTGCGCATGCACGTGCGCGGCGCACGGCTGGGCTACTGGGGCAAGGTGCTGCTGCCGCTGGCGCGCGAGATGGGCAGCCGCGCGGCGGCCGCCGCCAGGTGCGCGGGCGCTGGGTGCTGTGCCCTGCTGGCGACAGCGATGCGGGCCAGCGCGCCTGGGATGTGGGGCTGGCGCCCAGGCAGCCGGGGCCTCAGCCCGCAGTCCTGTCCCGCTGCCACGGACGCAGCCAATGATTTCCCAGTCGGCGGCGCCTGATGCGGCGCTGGCGCCCCGTTCACCTGCCCTCCTGCCGCTGCTCCGCTGCCGACCTTGGCAGGCCCGGACACTTTTACCTCTGCACAAGCTTTACCTGCTCCTCCTCGTCACCGCTAGCCCCCC
>KQ482046.1:110858-121924 GCA_001430745.1 Auxenochlorella pyrenoidosa | reverse complement strand
AGGTGGTGCACGGGGTGCAGTTGCATTGACGGGTCGGCACGGAAGGGGCGCATGGGTTGGTGCAATCGCGCCCCTGCTGCCCCAGGGAAGGAGGGCGGGAGGGGCGCTTCGTGAGGTGCGCATTGGCGGGGAGGAGCGTCGCTGCGCGCCGCTGCCAAGGCGCTGCAGCATGGATGGCGGCTCTGGCGGGGCGGGCGGCCCAGGCATGCGCATGTGACATGCGGGCGCTGCAGCTGCCTGCCTGAGCGGTGCCTGGCGGGTGCTGCTGGACGGCGCACGCGCCACCCAGCGAGCGCTCTCAGCCGGGAGCGACCTCGGTGACCTGAGGTTGCCGTCGCCCCGTTCGATGAGGCCCCATGTGCCAGGCTAGCCCTCCAGTGAGCTCACTTGTACCCGGTCTCCCCTCCCTTTGGACTCCCCCCCCCCAAGCTGTCTCTTGGGGGTCTGTGTCGCAAGTTCCATTGCGGATAGACAAAAATCAAGCCCAACAAGCAAGCTCACCCAGGGTGTGTGAGACCCAGGTGACGTGCAGGCAGGCCGCCGCCAGCAGCAGCTCGCGGTGTCGGGCGTAGAGGCGCGGCCGGTTGGCTGCCAGCCAGCCCAGGCAGAAGGCTAGCAGGGAGTGGGTGGCGCCCGCCAGGGCAAGACCTGCCGGGCGGGGCAGGGGGGCAGGCGGGGGAGCAGCAGTTGATGGTGGGGGCATGATGCGCGAGGCGGGGCAGCGTGAGGCGCCAGGTGGCAAGTACGAAAGCTGCACAAGCGGCAGCCGCAACAGCGGCGGCAGGGCTGGCAAGCAGCAGCAACCCGCTGCCCGGCTCCCTTGCCGGCAGCATCCAGAGTGCAGCCACGCTCAGCAGAGCATGTCACTCCGGGCCAGCAAGTGCCAGCAGGGGCCAGCACCCGCCTGGCCGGCCCTTGTACACTCAAACCAAAGTACAAAAGCGCCGCGCAATGTGATCAGAGTACGAACGTGCAGCACCCACCTCGCCTCCCCTCCGGCAGCCAGGTACGCTGCGTCAGAAAGGCAGCCAGCCAGAACGCCGCCAGGCGCCAGCCCAGCGCGTCGGCGGCAGCACCCGCCTCATTCCGGGCCCTGCAGGCACGCAAGCGGGCTGGAGGGTTTTGAATGGAGAGATTCTGTCCAGCAGATGCGGATTCCTGCAGGCCTGATCGTCAAGGAGGGTGCTGCACCAGCCCAGTTCATAGCGTTGTTGTTGTCGCCGCCGTCCCCAGCAACAGTATGCGACATAAATGTTGGTGGGAGTGCGCACTTGCTGTCGCTGCAGATGGGCCCTGTACCCAGCCTTAAAACTGATGCATGACTCAGTTGGCTGGAACTGCCCTGGTGGAGGTGCCACTCGCGGTGCGCCAGCACCCTGGCAAAGCCACTGATGGCGGCACTGGCGGTGGCACCGGCACCGGCCGCCCGGCGCCTACCTGGGCCTCTCCTTGGCTGTGCAATGCTACTAGTGCGCGACTATTTGCGAAATCAGGCAAACCCGTGTTGAACTCAGCAAAGGTCACTTGTGGAGCTCTTCGCCCGTCACAACTCCTCACCTGCGCTGCTCGCAATCTCGCCACTTTCGATAGCGATTAGAAATAGCCGCGGCAATCGTATCGAAGCTCGCCTTCACTGTCTTGCCGGCGGCCGTGCGGCCTGCGCCCGCTCCTGGGCTTGAGAGCATGCCACGGCCACACGATTGTTGCAAAGAGAGGGAAAGAAAACAACGCAACGGGAGCCGGACAGTGGAAGAGAACAATGTTTGTACAGGCAGTCCTGCTGCAGCGAGCACAGTGACGTCAACGTGCGCAGCCGCCGGCTGCCCATGTCACCGCAGGGGGCTGGCATATCACCATGCCCTGGGCGCAGGCAGGCCAAATGAGTGTCAGGCAGATGGCCACAACAGGCGCTATCCTGGGTCGGGCGTTCCGTGCAGGGCTGCATGCACACCCTGTGCAGCTGCTGCTGCTGCTTTGCCAAAGCGGTGCTGCTGCGCCTGTGTTCAAAGTCCGTCGATCCGTCAATGCTGTGGGCACATGCGGGTCCCTGCACAGCAAAACTCCTGAAGCCTGCAATAACCGCATGCCATGATTTACAGGCCCCATGGCTTGATGCACAGGCAGGCACAGGCAGGCACATCTCCGTAGCAACGCATGCGAGGCAGGCCCAGTGCAGCCCGCGGGCCGAGGCGCTGACGTTGCGTCAGCCCGGCACGGCAAACAGGGCGGCTGCAATGCACCAGATCATGCAGGAGAAGTAGAAGACATCGAGCAGCCACATGCCTGTGATTGGAAAGGCCGCCTTTGGCTGCCCCGACAGCGCGTGGGCCAGGGCTTGGTCCCGAGCTGCCGCCCCGTTCCTGCCCAGCCTGGCACCTGCGGCTGGCGCGGGCTGAGCCGCCGCGGGCTGCACCCCCTGCCGGCTGAACGCCCCCCCAGAGGGCGCCTCGGTCCCGCCGAAGAAGCGCTGCCGCTTGCGCTGCTCAATTTGGTACAGGATGCACAGCGGTACCACCACCGTGCACAGCACGGTCGACCACGCGTTGATGGCCAGGCAGGCCTGCAGCGGCTGCGGCGTCCGGGGGCGCAGCAGCAGCAGCGATGCCATGGGCGAAGACAGCACACTGCAAGAGAGGGCAGCATGGGCAGTGCTTGCGTGGGGCAGGGGCTGGAACGCCCGGCGGGTTGGGCCAAAAGCATAGGCAGCGCGGGGGCGGGTGGGGTGCGGCAGGGCTGGGTCGATGCACAGCGGGGGCGGGCGTGCACTGGGCGGGGGGGCGGCTGCAGCGCGAGTCGAGCCCACATGCCACGCATCTGGCTGCATGCCGGATGCCAGGAGACTGCATGCAGCTGCAGACAGACAGGGGTAGCTTGGCAGTAGGCTTTTCATGTATCCACTCCCATCCCCGCAGGCGCCCACTCACTGTGCCGTGTCGACCAGGCAGAACAGCCCGGTGAGGGGCGCCTCCACGCCGGGCGACTCCAGCAGGCGCCCGCACATGCGGCGCCCCATGCTGAGGGGTATGAGTGCCAGGGCGGGCAGGGCCCACACGTTCCAGGCCAGCAGCAGGCGGGCGTTGATTGTGTAAATGGCCATGAAGACGGGCGGGCCTGCAGGAGGGTGGGGGTTGGGGTGGGGGTTGGGTGGTGGGGTGGGTGGTGGTGGTGGTGGTGGGGGCGGGCGGGGGCAGGGGGGCATGAGCACGGCGTCAAGCGTGCACCACGTCAACACGCGCGGTTGTGCAACGCGTGCGGGCAGCGCCCTGCAGCGGGCAGCGAGCCGGCAGCCTTGCAAGTGCATTGCCCAGCCAGCAGCATGCCTGCTGGGCCATGCGGTGCATACAGCTAGCGCCAGGTAGGGAGCAGCAGTGCTCAGGTGCCACGAGTGTGATTTGCTTTCGGGGCTCGAGGGAGGGTGGCAGATCCCCCTGCCCCTGCCTGGACTCACCCGCCACCTGTGCAAGCATGAGCCGAAAGCGGCTGCCCTGATGCCACTCAAACACGCTGCTGGCGCCGTTGACCGCTGATGGCCAAGACAGCATGAGCGGGGGATTTGGGACAGCAGGGGAGTACAGTGAGAGCCTGTCCTGGGAGCGGCCAGCGGGGCTTGGCAGGCAGACTACGCAGTCATGTGCCTGAGATGTGCTGCAGCTGTGCTGTTGCCGTCGTCACGGCAAAGTGCCCTGCCAATCAGCCCGCCCCCCCACCCACACACACACTACCCCACCACCACCGAGCACCCACTGGTGTAGATGAGCGTCCACGCGTGGTGCGCCTGCAGCAGCGTGACCACCACCTCTCGGTGCGCCACAAACAGGGCTCGGCGGCGGGGTATCACCCAGGATGCCAGCCCTTCGGCCAGCGCTGCATGCACCAGGTGCAGCGCGGCCATGCCTGCACGGGCACACAGGCGCCGGATGCGGGCAGGCGGCTGCGTCGCGCAGGGTGTGCACAGTGCGCAGGCGTGCGGCGGCGGCCAGACACATGTGTACACATGTACAATGCGGGCGCGGGTTGACTCAGGTTGACAGCGCGCGGGGTGCGCTACGTTTGAGGAGGCAGAGCGGCGGAGCGCACGCGAGCGCATGGAACACTGATGCCAGGCATACACGTGCGGGGATGCACGTGCCGCGCCCATTCCTGCTCGCGTCAACAGAGTGGGCGGCCCCGCACCCGGCATGCGGTCGCGTAGCAGCAGCCCAAACACGATGTAGACGAGCATGAACCGGGCGCTAAATTTGCAGCCCCGCTCGTCACTGTATGAATACCGCTCATTAGCCACCCTGCAGGGCGGGGGCAGGAGAGAGGAGAGGCAAGGAGTGGTTGTGAGAGAGAGGATGCAATAGGCGTTCTGCAAGCGCTAGCGCGGGCAGGCGAGACGGGCGGCAGACGGGCGGCGCTGCCAAGATTCCCATGGCCCCCGCTTCCATTTGCGCTCGTGCGACTCAACCATATAACCTCTCAGTCCGGACTCTCAGTGTGCCACGCAGGGGAGCGGAGAAGTTGGGACCGCATTGTGCGTGACTGTTCCCCGCCCCCCAACTTCCTTCTATATGGATCATCTCTCCATCGCTGCAACATGCCCACGCCTCCAACAAGCCGGGTCGAAGTGGCCAAAGAAGCTGCAGCCGGAGCTTGCACCTTTTCGCTGTCGTCTGCTGTTCAGTGCACCCTCTGAAGACTCCTGATCGCAGAAATAATCAAAGCGGCGGAGCTAGAACAAACGCACGATGCTCTGTACCTCCTAAGCAACTCCTCGCCAGGACGACGGCCTCACAGGCGCTGGGCCAGCGGCCCTCGACAATGCATCAATTGGGTTGCCACTCCAAGGGCTCTATCCATATCTACGGCTCGTCCACATGGGTGGGTTGAATGCGCACAACTTGCAAGCAAGCAGCGATGCAGATGCAAGCCATGTCAGAGAGGCGGAAAGGCGAACGGCCACGCGCACAGCATCGGTGCTGCTTGGTGTGCACCTGGGCTGACAGCCCCCAAAATCAACATCCGGGGCTGTCAACCTTCCGAAAGAGAGGGAGGCAGAGGAACATACGCAACACGCCATGAAACCCACTGACACTGGGCAGGGCTACCCGGTGTCAGTATTTGCTGTGCCGGAGCCGGCACAGCAAACAGCGGCGGCTACACCAGCAGTGCAACCTCCACCTCCACCCCACAACGCCAGGTTGATTGACGCTGCAAAGCCCCGCCTCCCTCCTTGAATCTGTGCGCACGTCGCGTTGCAGTCAAGTTCTGTAGGCATGCTTACGTGAGTAAGGGAACAGCTTGTTGACACGAGAAGAGAGGGAGAGCCAAGCGGAAAGGAACCGGTAGCGACGCACCCGCCTGCCGCCACGCACTGCTGGCCACACAGGCCAGGCGCTCGGGCGCCCACAGCCCAGCGCAGGCGACGGCCGGCCCGGCAGCGCTGCCGCCTGCATGGCTCAGGCGGCGCGCATGGCGCCGAAGACGGCGTTGGAGAGGTCGAGCGTGCGCAGGCCCAGGCCGCGCGCCCGCTCCAGCAGCTGCTCATACGCGCCCAGCGCCTGGTTCTGCGGGGGCCACAGTGGGGGTGGGGTGGGGTGGGCGGGTGAGGGAGGCAAGGGGTGAGAGGACACAGGGGGTGGGGGGGCATGTGTGGTGCCATGTGGTGTGTGTGTGTGTGTGTACGTTGGGTGGGGTGCGGGTGGGGGGGGGGGGGGGCACATGCGCACGCAGTCTGCCGACAGTTGTCGCAGCACCTCGCCTCGCCGGCCGGCTCAGGTCGCAGCCCCTCGAGCCCAGCACGCCAGCCCCAGCGGGCCCAGCCCTGCAGCCTGGGCGCGCAGCGCGCACCTGCATCACCACGGTGCCGGCCTTGCTGTCGATCTTGGCGTTCAGCCGCGCATTCCTGCGCCGCGACGGTGAGGGCGGGCCAGGGCAGGGGCGAAGTGTGGGCATGGCGGGCCAGGTGGGGGCGGGCATGGCTGGCCTCTGGCTAGCGTGCAACAGGCGGGTGCGGCGCTGCCAGCTGCCTGCCTGCCTCTGTTTGGCACCATGGAGCAGGGCAGGGCAAGCCCACCACCTTGCCAAGCTGGGGCCTCCAAGCCTGTCTGGGGCCTCCAAGCCTGTTGCCTGCAACGCAACTTGCGACACAGGCAGCGGAGCCCTCACCGGACCAGGTTGACAATCCACTTCTCGGTGGCCTCCTCGTCCATGCCCAGCTTCTCGCTCAGGCTGCGGATGGAGATGGCCTGCAGGGAGGGGCGGGGAGCGGAGGGGGGCAAAGCGCGCGATGGGCGAGAAGGGCACTGTGAGGCACTGTGAGCGGTGCAGGCAGCAGGGGTGGCGCTGTGGCGGCGAGGGCGAGCGCCACCGGCGGTGCTGGCCGCCGGCAGCAGGGCAGGCGTGGGAGGTTGCAGCGCTAGGCATCACATGCGCATGTTCTCATGTTCTCAGGCAACTGCCGGCGCCCAGCCCTTGCGCAGGGACCCAGTCAGGAGGCTAGCAGTGGGCGGCGGCAAGGCATGGGGGACGCGCCTACGCCACACCACTGCAGGCAGACATCGCCCGCCCCGAAGCCCGCCCTAGAACAGCGGGCAGTACACACGTATTCAGGCGCACTTCCGGCCCGCGAAATGCAAGAAGGTGTCTCCCTCCCTCGGCGCCCGCCCACCTGGTGTATGCGGCAGTAGTTCTCAAACAGGAACTGCCGCGCCGCCTCCATGAAGGCGTCCTTCGCGGCCACCAGGAAGAAGTCTCCGTCCAGGACCTGCCGGAGGGAGGGGGGTGGGAGGGTGGTGTGTGTGTGTGTGACTGACCATTGGTGGTGGTGGTGGTGGTGGGGTGGGGTGGGGGGCAGGCAACGGTTGTTTGCCTGGCCGTGGGGAGGGCACTGCGCCCAGAGCCCTCGTCCAGGCAGCTGCCAGGACTGGGCATTCCCCACCCCGCTGCCAGGCACGATCCCCGCCACTAGGGTTCGCTGCCCTACCCCACCCCAGCTGTGAGCTGTGCGGCTCCAGACAACGCCGCAAGAATGCACCAAGCAGCCGTTGAGCGGGAGCAGCGGGCGGGCAAGGAGGTGGGAGTGGACGGGAGGCGGCTCACCTCCTCGCACTTGGCCAGCTGCTCCTGCGCGCCATCAAAGTCGCACTCCACAAACAGGCAGCGCACAAACTCGGTCACCGGGTCGCTGCATGGGGGGGCGCCGGGAGAAGAAGGGGGCGGGGGCGGGGGGTGGGTGAGCGTGGGATAGAGTGGGGATGGGGGTGCATGGCGCGCCACTGGGGGCAGTGATCGGCGGCGCGGGGCGGCACGCTGCACCTGCACTTGCATGCCTCCGGTGAAGGGTGGGGACAGGGTCCAGGAGTTCAATCTTAGGTTTTTTGCAAGAGCCGCACCTGTACTCGTACGCCTCCTGGGAGATGACGCGCTTGAGGTCGGCCAGCACGTTGCGTCGCCGCTTGTTCACAATCACCGCCACCGCCAGGTAGCGCAGCAGGTGCTGCGAGGTCAGCTGGATGGCAGTCAGGTACCTGCGGGTGAGGGGCGGGGGTGGGGTGCGTGTTGGGGTAGTGGGGTTGGGGGGTTTGGGGGCCTGGGCCAGGCCAGGTCAGCTGGATGTGCCTTCAGGTGCCCAAAGGTTGGGGGCGGGGGCAGGCCGCCCAGCGGGCGAGGTCGGGGGACGGAGCCAGGCCTGGCAGGAGCACACGAGCAGGTGGCACCAACGCTGAAGCAGCGGGGCTGCTAAAAAAACCACGCCAGCGGTGCCGCCTGGGGTCATGTGGCTGCCCCCCCCCCCCCCCCCCCCCCCCCGGCCCAACAGCCGTGCGCCCTCACCTGTCCTGCATGAACAGGTCGATCAGCGCGTTGAGGCCGTTCTCGTGGTTGAAGAAGACGAAGAGGGACCAGTGCATGAGCCACGCCTTCTGCTGCAGCTGCTTGGCCACGGGGGCAAAGGTGTCCACGTCAATCATCTCCTTGAGCTTCAGGATATCGTCCATGGCAGGGCCAAACTCCTGCGGGGGTGGCAGGGGTGGGGCGGGGGCCAGCAAAGGCGGGGAGTGGAGGGAGGGCTGAGCAAGGGTAGGGCAGCTGTGGGGGCGGCAGGGGGCCAGGGCCTGGGCAGCCAAACGGGGCTGCCCCGCAGCGGGCATTCCGTGCAGCAGCCTCTGGGCAGCTGAGTACAGCTGTGGCTGGGTGGGGGGGAGGCGGCCGCACAGCCAGGGGAGCACGAAGAGGCGGCTCCAGCGGGAGCGGGCGCGGGCGCATTCCCGAGGCTGCCTGCCATCGGGGCCCCACCCCTGGCGCGTCCTGGCATGCGCATGCAGCCGGGGCACACCTGCAGCAGGATGTCGGCGGCGACCTTGCCCCACAGGGAGGACACGGTGCGCTCCGGGTTGGTGGACAGGCTGCGGTAGTGGTACAGGTACTCGGCGGCTGCCGAGTAGTTGCCGCACTCAAAGTTCCACTTGGCAAAGTGGTACAGCGCGTCCACCTGCTCCGGGCCTGCGGGAGCAGAAGGGGGCGGGAGTGGGGTGCTTGGGCGTGGGCCGGGCGGGGTGGGTGAAGTGGGCCCCAGGAGGCGGGGTGGGGTGGGCGTGGGTGCCAGGAGGCCACTACGCTGAGCCCAGGAGCACAGCAGAAACGCTTCTGCTTGGCAAAGGGAAGGTTCAACTCGCCCATGCCTGTGCCCGTCCCGGCCCGCGCCTGTGCCGCCTACATGCTCCTCCCCGGCCCCTGCTCACAGCACCCAGCATCCTGGCATGCACGGCCGGGGGCACGCGGCTGGGAGCACTCCCCCGCAGCCCCATCCCCCGCTGCCACCCAGCCCCACCCACCGATGTTGAACTCCTTCTGCAGGAAGGCCTGGTTCTGCGTCTTGTCCTGCTTCAGCAGCTTGACATTCTCCTCGTTGGAAAGGAACTCGGTGATGGGGCGCACCGCCGCCTCCAGGCTCTTGAGCCGGGCCACGACGTCTGTGCGGCGCGCCACCAGCGACTCGGGAACCTGCGGCGAGGCAGCAGGGCCATGCGGGTGGGTCGACTGCGGCGCGGCAGCGCCAGCCGAGGCGGACGGTCGCTGTCGAGGCAAGCCCCTGCCGCCCCCAGGGGGGCGCTGCCTGCCGCCGCGCTGCCAAGGCCCCGCTGTGGTGCCGTAACCGCACCGCAGGAGCGCTTCACGGCGAGCGTGTGTGCTGCAGTTGTTGGCAGAGCTGCATGCAGGCGTCCTGGGGCCACAGCAGGCGCGAGCAGCCCAGCAAGGGGCAGGCAAGGGCGGCAGCGCGGCAGAGCACGCAGAGCAGGCCGTGCCCCGGAGCAGGACCCACAGGCGCAGGCGCCCATGTTGCTGGCCGGGCTGCGGCCTGGCCCCCCGTGCGCACTTGGCGGCAGCCTGGGCAGCACCAAGCCAAGCGGTGCACGGGGCGTGGGAGTCCGAGGCAGCTGCCCGTTGTCCCGGCGGCGGCGGCAGCGCCGGCAGCACCCACCTCGTCTGTCTGGTTCAGCTGCTGGTAGATGTCCACTGCATAGTCCACCATGTTGGTCTTCTCGATCAGCGCCAGCTTGGCGGCCTCGATGTCGGCGGCATCATACACCCCCCGCCCGCCCAGGAACTCAAGCAGCGGGAAGACCAGATGCCGGTCCAGGTGCTTGGCAATCACGGGGGTGAGGTCGTACTGCGTCGCCATGACTGCCGCTGCCGCCGCTGCTGCGCGGTCACCGGGGGGCCTCCCCTGTAAGACGAGGCGCGCTGGAGGGCAGAGGGCGCGGCCTGCACCCAGGCAGCGAGACGGCAGCGGCGGGGGAGAGCGGCGGCAGCGTCAGCGGCTGGCCTCCCCGCTCCGGCTGCGATGTCCAGCACGCTCATGGGCCGCTCAGGACCGCAGGGCAGCGCATAGGGAGGTGTAGCACAAGCAGAGGCCGCCTCCAAGCTCTGCCGGGCGCCATTCGAGCGGTGCAGCTATGCAGAGAGAGCCAATGCATCGCCATTAATGCATGCTGCGAGTAGGGGCGCTTGCATACCAAGCAGGCGCACCGCCATCACCCTGTCCCCGTCCCTCCCCACCTTAGCACCAGCGAGACCTCGATCCGAACTTTCAGTAGCAGTAGTGACAAGCCTCACGCCAGTTTAGGCTCCGAGCATCACCATCTTCCACTTCTCGCCACGTCACCCGTTCAGGCAGAAGTCCTCCTCCCAGCCAACTGCCCCACCCATTCCCCACATTGTTTCCACCGCATACATCCAACATGCAGGCCCTGTCCGTTCGCCCCGCCGCTATGCGCTCTTCTCTGGCGCTTCAGCGCCGTCCTTCCTTCCGCGCCACCTGCGTGGCTCCCCGCCGGGCTCTGCCGGTGGTGCGCGCCTCTGCTGATCGCCAGCAGCAGCCTGAGGAGGAGCAGGCCACCGCCGCCGCCACGACCCTCCTTGCCGCTGCGGGCCTCCTTGCGCCCTTTCTGCTGGACACCGACAGCGCTATGGCTGTGCCTGAGATCCTGAAGGGCCGCACCGCCTCCCTCATCCACCCTGGTGAGCGCCCTGGGTGGTCTGAGGAACCGTGTGCGGCGCCAGTCATGCAATACTGGCCAAGAGCTCGCATGTGCTAGCCAGCGCCGCATGGGCGTCCTTGCCCCGCGGAGTGCGGCAGTTGCGTGGTCTGCCCTCTGCGGCGCGCCTGTGTGGCTCCCTGCCATCCAACACCTGCGCAATGCATGCCCTGCCTGCAGGCATCATGTTCTTCCTGTTTGGCGGCTCTGTGTGGGCCGGCTGGCTGGGCCTGCAGTGGCGCCGCACCCGGTGAGTTGGGGCTGGCGCGGGGCACGGTGGGCATGGCCGCAGCCGCGGACTCTGCGCTTTTGACTGTCGCGCGCTGCAGCCGCTGAGACGGTTACGAGGGCGGGCCGGCAGGTTGGCTGGCTTACAGGGTCTGCAAGCATCCAGACCCCTCGCAGCTGCCAACTGCCGGCACGCGCGCCTGCCACCTGGCGCCGCCGCTCGCCCGCTGTCTGACCACCACAGCAGGCGCAGAGGGCTCGCCCCCGGCTGCCCCGCCCACACTCGCGCGCTGCTCCCCCTTGCCAAGTCCCCCCCCC
>KQ482046.1:89561-109852 GCA_001430745.1 Auxenochlorella pyrenoidosa | reverse complement strand
CCCCCCTCCTTCTGTCCACCCCTTCTGCCCACCCCCTCCCACACACCCCCTCGGGGGCTGCCGGCTGGGGCTGCCCCGGGCTGGACGCGTGAGGCATGTGCCATGGCATGTGACACTGCTACACCTGCACTGTTGGATGCCATCTGGTGTAGGCAGGTGTATGGGTGTCTGCGCACCCGTCTGCGCGCTGGCGCGGGGTGCTGGGCTGCGTCGCGCTGGGCGGCTCTGCTCGCGCCTGCCTGCCCTGCTGTCGTCAGCGTCCCTGCCCATGCCCTGCCATCCTTTACCGAGGTTGCTTGGCATGTGCCGGCCATGCGCATGCGCCTGCATTCCCCTGCCCTTGATGCCCTTCTGTCTTGACCCCCGGTGTCCCCGCCTTCCCCCTGCAGGCAAGCTGTTCCCCGGCCCCCACCTGTACGCCGGCGCGCTGATCACTGTGCTGTGGGCGCTGGCCGCCGCGCTGGTGCCGGCCATGCAGAAGGGCAACGACACCGCGCGCTCCCTGCACATCGGCCTGAACACGATCAACGTGCTGCTGTTCGCGACCCAGATCCCCACTGGCCTGGAGATTGTGGGCAAGGTAGGGAGGCGGAGGGGCTGGGCCGGCCTGGGGCGCGGCTGAACCAGGCTGACTGGATGCCCCTTGCAGTCCTGCCTGCCGGGGCATCATGGAATTAGTACGCATGGCTTCCCCGAGCTGGCAGTGTGCAGCTGTGTTTGGCAGCAGGTCGAAACAATTGGCAGCCCGGGAGCGAGGGCAGGAGGGGTGCACCAGCTCGGTTCTTGTGTGACGCTTCGCGTGTGCCCCCTCCACCCTCTCCCTCCAGGTGCTGCAATTCACCAGCTGGCCTTGAAGTGTGCCAACACTACTAGAGCCTAGTCTGCAGCTGTGAGGCCAACCCGAGCCTCTTTGTGGAGCTGCAGTGGCAGCAAACTCAAGGCGGGGGTTCTCGCCTGTCGCCGGTAGGCCCCCCGCCATCGCAACACTGTCGAGAAAAAACCGAACCAAACTCTTTGCATTTGCATGCCATGCTGTATATCCTTATGCCACGGGATCCTCTCCCATTTCATTCCGCCTGACCTGCCAATACGCGGCTGGGTCACGCCCGCCGCCTCTGCCTTCCGCTGCCTGCGCCCCCTCTGATGCGCAAGCCTGGCGCGACTTCCCTGACCTTAAGGGGACTGCCGCCCAGTGCTGTAACTTTTGCCATGCGTCATCGACAGCTGAGCAGGGGGGGCTGGATGGCTGGGCATCGCGTTCATAATTGAGCAGCCCCTTCCCGAGTGCGCCATGCACGCCCAGGCGGTGGCGTGCAGGACTTAATCACTTGCGCGTCGCCGGCCTGTTGGGCCATTGCCACACCTTGCATTCCTCGCCATGCGTCGTGCCGCGATACTCCTGGCGACTGCAGCGCGGCAGGCGAGCGGCCCGCTCGCGCGCTCGCTCGACGTGCCCGCGCAGTCGCCTGCGCTCTACCTGACGGTGGGCACAGTGCGGCAGGCAGCAGGTATGTGCGATCTCAGCACAGTACAAAGTCCCACCAGGCAGTGGGTGGTAGTGCTGCCTTCTCTGGTCCCTTTTCACTGCTCACGACTGCCCTGTCGCCCTGCTGCTGTGCAGGGACGATCACACCGGCAGTGCAAGCGCGCTGGAGCCACTGCTCCTGCTCTGGCGACCTGAGCCTGCCGCCGCCGCAGAAGGTGGGACAGGCTGAGCGGCAGCGGAACAGCTCATCCCCTCCAGCCCCCAGCTGCTGGACTCCAATTGCCGGTGTTCCACCGCAGCCCACAGGGGTGCTGTACATGCCGCCCTCCCTACGTCAGTCCAATGTGTCCTCCCTTTCCACCGCTCTCCCCCGCCCCACCCCACACCCGGGCAGGTGATGGTGGAGTATGCACCAGCAGAGGTGGACGCCTTTATCGCTTTTGCTGATGCCGTGGAGGAGGAGTTCGAGGGGGTGATGGTGGATGGCGTGGAGGTGCGCTGCAGCAGCCTTTTGTTGCCGCCCCGCTCACGGCACCTGGGAGGTTCACGCCCCGCTCACAGCACCTGGGAGGCTCATCCCCCGCTGTTCACCTGGGATGCTGCTCAGACAGCGGTGGTCATCTGCTGGGGACCCGCTGCAGCAGCAGAGGGTGGAAAGCACCAACCTGGCGCCAGCTGGTGCAGGCGAAACACGGCCCGGGCTCCCCTCTTTCTGGAAGTGGCCGAGTGCCCCGCCGGCGGCCCAGTCACAGGCAGCCGTTGGCACCGCTGCTGTTCCTTTCACCTGCGCAGTGCACATCCAATTTCTGCCTGCGTGTGCAGGTGGAGGGTCGGCCGGGCGCCTTTGACATCCGGCTGGAGGATGGACAGGCCATCTACATCCAGGCAGCAGAAGGGGCGGCTCCAGGAGGGGGCCTGCCCGCCTATTCTGACTTGTTTGACCGGCTGCGGGCGGCGGGGCTGCAGGCAGCAGCCTGAGACCCAGCAGCACGAGTGGCCTTTCATCATATGATCCGTCCTGACGTCGACACACATGTACCCTGCCCTCTGCCTCCAAACTTGCAACGCATGCCCTCCCCCCCTCCCCGCGTCCTAAATTGCACTGGACTCCTTTTCCCCATGGCTGCCCACCTCCCAGCCCCTGTACACATCTGTCCGCCTGTGTTTCATGTGGCGCAATGGTGTTGCGGCTGTTCGCCGCCCGATCATTCCCTTTGCTGTAGCTGCTCCTGCTCCATCCACCACAAGGTGCCCGACCCACGGGCAGCGACTCCAGCCTCTGTTGCCACAGTGATTGGCACTGGCTGCAGCAGTGCTCGCATGACAGGGAGAGTGCATGGATGGGCCGTCTGTGCCTCAGGCACGCTTGGCAATGGATGGCACCAACAGAGGGCAGCAACCAGGTGACAGCAAAGGGTGCAAGGGAGGTTGGGCAGCGGGGAAAGAGGTACAGGGTGCAACAGGGGCCAACCAGGGAGGGGCGCCGCCGCTCCTGCTGAGCAGACCATCAGCTGCCGGGCTGCTCAGCAGCCGCACACAGCTGCCGCCAAGCAGCAGACGCGTCGCAGTCCCCGGGCGTCACTTGGCGGCTCAGTGGTGGCCGCCCTTCAGCTTGGCCTCCTGCATGGCAGAGGCGGCGCGGCCGGCGATCGACATTTGCTCTCTGATCGGGCAGAGCACGCCTGGGGCCGTGAGACCCGCCCCCTCCAGGACTGCGGCATGCCACCAGCATCCAGGCGCAGCAGGAGCAAGTGCAGCGGCTGGGGACAAGGCCTGCAGCGGCACCTGGCACCGGGCACCGGGCACAGTGCCTGCGACTGCCTGCGTGTCGCCGCCCCACCTGCTCGTGCTTGTAGTGGGCATACTCGCGCGGCCAGGAGTAGGCGTAGGAGAAGACAAAGCCGTAGCCGCACAGGTCCACCAGCGGCTTGGAGCTGCCGGTGTCAATGTACTGCAGGGGCGGGGGCGGGGCCAAGCAGAGCGGGTGGCATGGGACAGGGTGCACACACTGGCAAAAGCGCAGCCGTGCTTTTGGCAGCCGCGGTACGAGGGAGCGCCACTCATGATCACGCCCTCCTTCCACAGCATGTGCTGCTGCTTACCCTGCGCGTGCTGGCGTCGGCGCGTGCCGAAGCCAAGCATGCCGGGCTCACCCCCCCGTCGCCCGCCCAGCCAGCGGGGGCCCACCCCCCGCCGCCCCAATGCTCACCTTGACCTTGTAGTTCTGCAGCCAGTTCATGAGGCGGCCCTGCAGCTGCGCGGGGGTCCAGTGCTGCGCCGCAAACTTCTGCACCGCGCCGGGCACTTCCTTGGTCTTCAGCTTGGACACCTCCCTCACCAGGTTCTGCACCGTCGGCATGGCTGCTCCGTGGCGCTATGGCGAGTGGGAGAGGGTCAAGAGGTTTCCATAGTTATGGGTGTTGCGGCGCACACATGCCGGGGCTCAGGAACAGAGGAAAACAAAGTCTGGTCCGTTGCTGCGTGACTGGGCGGGCGGGCCCCGCCCGCCGCCGCTGTCACCGCATCCCTCCCGACCGGACGGGCTGCAGGAAGATTCACGCCGAAACGGTGCATCGACAGCTCTGCTGCAGCGGCGTGCAAAAGCTTCGCACCTGAACGAGAGGCCCCGCCGAATGAGTGCAACCCCGCGGCTCGCGGGTCTGAGAACGGGATGACTCACAACAAGCTCACAGATCCGGGCCCTCCGAGCCCACGCAGAAGCCTTCAGCGGCATTCGGCCCGCGCAGCACCCGCAGCACAGGCTTGGTGACCATGAACCAGCGCCTGGAGTGCCTTGCAGGCGCCGCCTGGGGTGCTCACATCCGTGTGGCATCGGCGCGGACGCCGGAGCCGCATCCGACCCTCTATTTGCCTCCCTTCAAACCATCCGAGGGGAACTCCTTGTGTCAGCCTCCCCCCGGCCCCCACAGGCCGCCAAAGCCCCTCACAACCGTGATACCATGGCGGTAAGATGGGTTTCCTGCACGGCTCCCTGCGCCAGTACCTGCTGCAGCCTTCAGCACGAGCGCCGCCGGCGCTGCCTCACTCGCCTTGCAGGTGTTCAAGCATGGCTGCTCACCCGACTGCCTCACTGAATGGCAAGTCGATGCAAACTCTCGGATGTGCTTCTGATGCCTGCAGGAGAGCGGCCCGCGGCGCATGCCCGGGCAGCTCGACCCGCGGCCCCGCGGCCGGCGCACGCACCTGTGCTGCGCCTGCGACTACCCAATCGCCGTCTACGGCCGCTGCGCACCCTGCACCCACGTCTACTGCCTCACCTGCGCCGCTGGCATGGCGCGCTGCATCATGTGAGCGCTGGGCAGGGCGACTGGGAGGGCTGCCAGGCCCTGCATGGCTGGTGTGCTACTGACAGCTCTGCCTGCGGGCATGTTATTCAGGCAACAGCTAGCATCATGCACCTCTCCTGATGGCTGCCCGCCCCGCATGCTCTGCTCATCTCATTGTTCTGCTGTCCGGCACCTCCCCACGCTGATCACGTGTCAGCACCCACCCACCGCGGCACCTGAAGCCAGCCCTATGCTGTCCTCACCTGCAGCTGCGGCGCCGCCATCACCAAGCTCGAGCGCATCCCAGCAGAGGCGGGCCTCTTCATCTCCCCCCTCACCCTCCAAGGCTTCAAGACGGAGGCTGACCTGGCAGCCCACGTGCACAAGGTCTGGCCGCGGCTGCAGGCCGCGCTGGGGGGCGGCGGCGAGGGCGGCGCGGGCATGGCGCCGATGGGCCTCCAGCAGCAGCAGGCCATGCAGGCCATGATAGGCAGGGGAATGCCGTACTATGGCCAGCAGCAGCAGCCGCAGGCGGGCGGGTGGAAGCCGCCGCCGCCGCCGGGGCCGCCGCCGGGCGCCCAGGGCTACGCCGGCCAGGGTGCCCAGCAGCCGCGGCCCTCCTCTCAGCAGCCCAGGCATGGTTATGGCAGCGTGATGCGGCCATGACCCCCCTCTCCCCCTTTTTCAGCACCCAGCTTGCGGGCCGTGCATCCCTCGAGGATGCCAGGCGCGAGGCAGCACGCCTCGCCGTCCCCCCCTTGGCGCTTCACTCCCCACCCATCTCATTCTAAACCCCCTTGGACACCTGTCTGCACTACGCCCCCTTGCTCCAAGCCCTGTCCTTGGCCCCGTCAAACAGACGACCCGCACATGAGAGCGCTAACTCGCGCCTCAAGCACTGCCCACCTGTCCCCCTACGCACGAACCCTACCCAGGCGGAACCCTCAACAAGGCGCGCACGCCGAACCCCCCCAATGTATCCGCTTCCCAAATCAGTTTGCATGGCGCGCCCACGGGCTGCGTCATACAGCACCTCTTATTGTTGTTACACACGTCTGGATGTATGCTGGTAATACTGGAGCACGCACACACACCCACATGCATCACGAGGGAGGCATAAACTCGCACTAGCGCAGCACACTGGTCGGGCCGAGATGTGCAGCATGCAACCAGCTTGTCTGAAAAACAGAGCTGCGGGGCGGCATGCCACACGCCCCGGTCACGCCGCGCCGTTCGGCTGCTGCAGCATGCTCACAAACTGCGCCAGGCTGGCATGCTTGCGCTGCAGCCGCTCCGGCTGCAGGGCCAGGGCCCCCAACTGCTCCAGCCGGCTCAGCAGCTCCACAGCCTCGTCCAGCAGCGCCTGCATCACAGGGAGACACAACAGAGAGCAGCACATCGGAAAGCTGTTGCACCGGCGCCTGTTCCGCCTGTCCAGGCAGCGCCTGCTGTGCATGGTGACATCTTCGCCCGAGCGCCACATCAGGACAATCATGAATGCACGGTGCTGCCACAGCTGCGCCGCCTCTGCCTGGCAGCGCCTGCAGGGCCGCTGCAGCGCCAGGGCAGGGCATGCCTGTCGAGCGCGCCACTTGCCTCTGCTTCCTCTGCCTGCCCCAGGCCGCGCCTCGCGCCCGCCAGCTTGAGACAGCTGGCAGCCAGGTCCAGAGCGGCAGAGCAGCATGCCTCGTCGCCTTCTTCCGCTGCTGCCGCGGTGCCGCCAGCAGCTGCTGCTGCGAAGCCAGCACCGCTGCCGGCCTGCCCGCTGCCGCCGCCGCCACGGCTGTCCTCCGCCTGCGCCAGCGGTGCCGACCCTGCCCACTGCCGCCGCGTGGCTGCCAGCAAGCCGCGGCGCAGCTGCAGCGCCTGGGCATACTGCTCAGCCGCCGCCCCCAGGTCTCCCTGCAGGTGGTGCAGCTCCCCCACCTTGTTCAGGGCCACCGAGAGGGCCTGCTGGGCCTGCAGAGGGTGGGGACACAGTGGGGGTGTGGGGGGTCGGCACTGGAAGCGTTGGGATGCAGGGCTGCACAGCCACAGCCGAGGGCCCTGGGTCCTGCAAGCCAACACGACGCATGCAGACACAACTGCTGCGAGCAGCGCACCTCTGGGTCCCCCCCAGCCGCGCGCAGCAGCGCGACGCTGGCTGTGTAGTGCTCCAGGGTGCCAGCCGCGTCGCCCTCGGCGCGCCAGCAGTCGCCCAGGCAGCCGGAGACAGCGCCCAGCCTGCGGTGAGGCAGGGGCGTGTGCAGGGAGGGGGCCTTCTCAGGCACGCCGGCGCATGGCCTGCAAGCCGGTTGACCGGCGGTGGAAGAATGCTGACCAACAGCCAGGTGCCAGCTGGCAGAGGGCCGCGCTAGGGCATGCCCGACGGCAGGACCGGCCCGGGGAGCTTTCTTCCTCTCCCAGCAACCCATCCGGGCCCGCCGCAGGCTTGCCTGCACTGCAGCGAGGCCACCTCAGCGGGGGCTGCTCGCCTCTGCTGCGCCGCCTCCAGCTGCTGCAGCAGGTCGGCTTGGCACTGGAGGAAGCGGTGTCGCGCGCTGCCTGCGGGGGGTTTGGTGAGCAAGCAGGTGGCACCGGTGGCCGGCAGAGCATGAGCACTGCATGAGCTGTGCTTCCAGCTCAGCGCCTCATGCAGGTCAGCTGGCAAGGCAGCCACTGGAACGAGCCCAGTTCAGGGGCCTGCGGCCGGCCGCAGCACCCCTCTGTGCCGCGCACCTATGTTGCCGGCAGCAATGGCGCGCAGCCCCAGCTGCAGCAGGAAGGAGGCGCGGCTGCGTTCCCCCGCCATGCCGTCCACCTGCACAGGGGCGGGACGGCGGGACCTCACCGCTTGGTTAAACCTTCACTTGCCGGCATGCCGCGCCCGTGCCAGATGGCGCGCCTGAGGTGGCGCGCCACTGCCCTACAGCGCGCCCCGCAGGCTGCGTCCTGCCAGCCTGCACGAGCTGCGCGCGGCGCAGGCCCCTCGTGTCGGCGCCCCGGCGGGCGTGCCCGCCCACCTCCTGCCCGCTGGCCCCCTCCAGCTCCCAGATGGTGTGGTTGCCGGCATGCGCCTCGATGTACTGGTCCACCCGGGCTGCAGGAGGATGGGCCAGGAGGCAGGAGGGCGAAGGGTGGGCTACAGGCCGGGCCCGCTTCAATTGCAAGCAGCCCGCCCACTGGGTGGGGCCCTGTGTGGAGGGTTTGCATTTGCATTCCCGACATGCAAGGGTCGTTGTCGCCATCTGCGCACTTGCGCATGGCAGACAGCGCTTCAGGGGAATCGCCCCTGCCGCGACTGGGTGTGCACTGTTGGTGCACGCCAGCAGTGCTTGCTGCAGGCACAGCGCTGCAACCTCCACATACGAAAAGGCATATCAACATTCAATCCCAGCGAACAAGCAGTCGCGCTCGCAATCAATCCCAGCAGAACAAGAGGTGGCGCTCCCAAGCAGTGCTCACCCTGCGTCTCCGCATCCGCCCCCAGGCCTTCAATGTCAGCGCCGCAGATGGGGCAGTCGCGGCACCGCGCCGCACAGCCGGCGCAGAAGCGGTGCCCGCAAGCAGCCCGCACGCAGTCGTGATACAGCGAGCTGCGGGGAGTGGAGGGAGGGAGTTTGGGCTGGCCGGTGGAGGGCGGCGGGGGAGGCCAGCGGTTCTGTTGTGCACGTAGATAGTGCAGCTCCGTCTGGTGCACTGCCAGCAGCACGGCGATGCTCCGGCGCACCGTCCCAAAGGCCTCACCGGCAGAGCAGGCAGTGGAACTCCCCCAGCTGCGGCTGCTGCCCGCCGCCGCCAAAGCCCAGCGGGCACACAGCCGGGCGCGGCGCTTGCGCTGCTGCCTGTGGCGCGCCAGTCTCCTCGGAAGCCGGAGCTCCACGCGCTGCATCAGCCGGTGGCGGACCTTCACTGCCCACTCCAGCCGCGCCCTGCCCTTCGCCCACAGTGTCCCGGGCCAGGCCCCCCATCTTGGACAGGAAAGGACATTGCCCTGCAGGCGCGGCAGCGCCGCTGCCGCTTGGCGTGCGCGCCGCCGCCGCTCCTGCCTCTGCCGCTCCCGGCGGGGCTGCCGCTTCCGCGGCAGCTATTGGTGCCTCAGGAGCGCTCGACCGCGGCCACAAATGTTTGAACGGGCAGCCAGAGCCAGACATGGCGGCAAGAGCGGGCTGCTCGTGCCGCAACCAGCAGGCGTCAACTGGAAGCTGCTTGAACGAGCTACCGTATGTGATCGAGGCAGGAGGTCAGCCACACGCAATGCGCAAGGGCCCGACACGCCATGCTGAGCCAACCGAGGCGCATTGTGCTCTTCACTGCTTGTTATTCTTGTCTGCAGTGTGTGCGATCATCTGTGGCAAGGCTTGTGCATCTCCCAGAGGTCTTCCCAAGGTGTCGGAGACAGAGAACTGGTCCACAGGCTGCTACAGGCCTTCCCGCTGCGTAACGACCCCAGGCGCTCCTTGGTATGGCTAGAGGAATCGCTCCTTCCATTGCCAACCGCGGCTGACGTACCCGGCTTGCCCACGGCGCCGTAACGCCTCTGCCACCGCACTCCACCTGACAGCGCGGCACGCACAGCCAGGCCGGTCGCACCCCGCCATGCCGCACAGCCCGCCGCGCAAGCTGCGCGTCCTGGCGCTGCATAGCTTCAGGACGTCTGCGGCCATCTTCCAGGAGCAGCTGCAGCGGGCGGGGTTGGACAAGGAGCTCGAAGACCTGCTGGATATAGTGAGAGCCATTCCGGTCTGTCTGTCTTTCTCGTCCAGCTGATTGCGGCTGCAAGGGTGGGCCGGGATGGGGAAGAAGACCCTGGAAGGATGCTGCCTCAGTGCTTTCCCAGTGTGCTCCTGGCAGGCCAACAGCTCAAAGTAAGGAGGGTGGGCGCCTGGCGCTTCACCTTGTTGGCAGTAACGCGGCCCCTGCCCCGCAGGTGTTTATCGACGCGCCCAACGCGGCCAGCGGGCCCATCCCTGACGACGTGTCGCCCTTTTTTGCTGGGCCCTACTTTGAGTGGTGAGGTTGGTGCCAGGCAGGCAGGCAGGCATGCTGGCAGGTTGCCTGCACCTGCCTGTGGCCCGCAAACACGGCTCGCGGTGTGCGGCCGGCCTGGGGATGACCAGCCTGCGCATTGTGGGCTGAACCCTCTCCCGACCAGCCGCCAGTATCACCGTCTGTGCTGGCATGCCCTGCCTACCGCGCTGGTCTGCACCTCCTCCCATACTGCCCTGAAATTTCTCTCCAGGGCCCTGCCCTCAGCGCGATGGGCCAAATGTGCAGCTGCCGCAACCGTGCCGCCTGCCGCGTTGGCCCCCCCTCTCCCGCTCGGTAGGTGGAATGCCAACCGAGACGAGACGGGCCGCTGGACGTATGCCGGGTGGCAGCGAGCGGTGGCGCAGGTGCGTGCAGCCCAGCTGTCGCCCAGCGCAGCCATGCTGCGCGACGTGCCTGCGGCCTGTGAGCATGGCTGGAGGGTGCCCAGGTCCGGCCACAGCTGCGGAGGCATGTGGGTGCAGCTGGGCAGGCCATTGTGGATCTACGCCCTCTCGAACGCCAACTTGAGTCGCGTGAGGGTGGGCGATGTGCAGTTGATCAGTGAGTCCTGCAACGCTGCTGTTCTGCAGCTTGAGGCAGGCATGCTGTGCGTGGCCTGACCGCAAGCCTCATGCGCACATGTGGGTGTTGCAGGTCGAGGATGCGCTGCGGCTGCATGGCCCCTTTGACGGCGTGATGGGGTTTAGCCAGGTGAGAACAGGGGGTGCAGGTGGGAAGAGCCCGCGCATTCCTCTGTGCTCGTAAGGAAAGCGGGCAGGCCCGTGTCGCGAGTGCACAGCCAGGTTTGGGTGGGCAGGCGAGGGTATTCTGTGGAGTGAGCCTGGCACCAGGATCCCCACTGGCAGCGCCTATACAAGCGCACTGCAGCTGTTCTGCAGCCATGTTTGGCGGCTCGGCTCTCTGCTGTGGCAACATGATGCATGATTGGTGCTCCTCCCGGTGTTCCTACGGCACTCAGGGCGGCGCAATGTCGAGCCTGGTGGTGGGCATGCAGCGCAGCGGGTTTGCGCTCAAGGGGCTGCCGCCGCTGCGGTTCATCGTGGCGTTTGCAGGGATTAGGTGGGTGGAACGGGGGCGCTGCAGGCACTGGCACAGCAGCACAGCAGGCGGACGCTGCTGGGCAAGCCTTGGTCTTGAGAGCTCAGCTCGTCCTGATGTGCCGAATGCCCATTGCTCAGCCCTGCCTCCCCTGCGTGCCGCCATGGCACTGTGCCCGCACCTCCCCCTGCCACGGGCTGCCGTGCCACTGCGTTCATAAACCCCATGGCTCCGCCCCGCCACATTCCCCACACCGCTGCGTCCACCACGCCGGGCCCCACCCCCCGCCCCATCGCAGGGTGCGCGACCCTCAGCTGGAGCGGTTTTACAAGGCCATGCGCCCGGCGCCCTCGCTGCATGTCATCGGCGACCGCGACCCGGTCAAGCCGCTGACCAACCTGGTGGGTGCCCCCTCCCCTCCCCCTGCCTCACTTGCCCGGCCATGTGCGTCCCTGCAACACTGCGTGCCCGCAGCTGGAGGTGCAGGCGAGCCGCTGGCCTGCTTTGTGGGCAATGCTCCTGCCCCGTCATGGTTGCCCGGCTGCCCATCTGGCCTCTGCCGTCATGCTTTGCCCGGCACCCGAGCGCGTGGCGGCGTGGCCTTGCCCTGCTACATTTCGATGATCTGCTCCCAGTCAGCGTTGGCTCCTTGGCAGCAGTGGCCTGGGTGCGGGGGGTCGCTGAAGTGCGGGCCTCGCTTCGTGGCCACTGTATGCTGCCCCAATCAATGTGCCCCTCCCAGTGATCGCTCAAGCCACATCAGCACCATCCCTCCTTTTTGTGTGCGCCTGGTCGCAGCTGATCGAGAGTTTCGACCGCCCCGTGGTGGTGACGCACGGGCGAGGGCACGTCATACCCGCGCTACCCCCCGAGGACCTGCAGCGCGTGCGTGCCTTTTTGCAGGCGCAGCAGCAGGGAGCGCACCTGTGACGCGCGGCGGGACGTTGCGCCGACGCGGCTCAGCTCTTGGCCTGGCGTTGAAGCCGCTGCTCAGCGGCTGCGCTGCCTGCCAAGGGGTGTCAAGTGTCTGCCATGCCGCTCGCCTGAGCGACGATTTAGAGATACTACTTCACATTTGTTTGTGAGCAAGGACAGCTGCATGTGCACCCACCTGAGGGGCCAACACACACTAAAACCACACACCCCCAATCTCGCCTTGTCACGACTCTCAGAATTCTTTTCTCTACCTTTTTCTTGGTTTTGTTGCTGTGACGTTTGTGCAACAGTGCAGCCATTCCGTCTCAGGTGGTGCACCCCGGCATGCTGCCGTGGAGTCGAATCGCCAGGTTGACAGGCTTGCAGCATTCGTGCAGAACGATGCAGACACTGCTTGCTGACGAGCTCTCTGGCATGCCTTGGCCGTTGAACAGCCCGCCAGGGGACGGTGTGGATAGGCAGCACCACCGCCACGAAGCAGCCCCTTTCAGGTCCTGAAGGTTTGTTGTCGTCTCTGATGCCTGCTGTGGGTCTCACTGCTCTACGCGTAAAGGTGCAAGCGTACTGCAGGCTCTTGACCTTGAGCAAAGGCACACATCTCCTTCAGGGCACCCGGCTGTTGCCTTCTGCGGACCCCGTCTGCTCTGTACGATTCCTGCCGACATCAGCCCAGCGATCATGCAGGAAACGCAGTGCCTTTGCACTCCAGGTTCCAAGCAACCTTGTGTCAGCTTCTCTGGACGAAAGCGAAGCCGGGCAGCAGCTGTTGCACATGAGCCTGTGCTCGAGTCTTATCTCCCACGGCCCAGTAGTGGACATGTCCTTCCCTCGCCGCTGCTCATACATCGCATGCACTTGCTGCTGTCATACACGCTGCCATAGCTTTTAAAGAAAGTAGCAAACTTGTGACCCCGGCCACCTGTTCAGCAAGGCAGCCAGAGTGGGCCCGCCGCTGCCGTCGACGCTGCCGTTGGCGCCACACCGCTCCTGCTGTCGGGACCCCCAAAATCCCCACCCCCAGGCCGCTCGCAGCATAATGCCTTCCATCTGACCGTTGTCCCTGCCGCTTCTGCAATGGAGGCGCTCTCAGGAGCCTGAGCAGCGAGATCGGGACGCTAGCGGAGGGCGATGAGTTTCGCGGGCACGCCCGGCGCGGGGGTGCCGCCCCCGGGCTCCATGTTCACCAGCGAAATGCTGGCGCAGAAGGTAAGGGCTCGGGGAGCAGTGTGCAGTGAGAGTGGCTGCCAGCAGGTACCCACCTCAGCGGGTGCCTGTCTGCGCCCGTCAGCAGCGCTCGCATGGCGCACACAGTGGATCGGTCGCCGCCAAGGCGGGAGCAGGGCCGACAGGGCGCCATCACCCTCACGACCTTTGCAGGCCGCAGAAAAGCAGCGGGAGCTCAAGGATCGCCTGCGGGAGTTCTTCGAGGAGAAGGGTGAGCGCCCGGGAGTCAAGAGGGGAGTGCCTGTGCAGCCGCCGCCCGCCCCTGCCGCCTCCCTCTGCCTGTGACGGCCTCCTGCGCTCCCTTGCTGCCTGCCCCGTGCCTGCAGCCGTGCCATTTGATGAGGCATGGCGGGTGGAGGTCAAGGTCCGGGCCACAGGCACCTCGCTGGGCACTTCAGATGCGGTGCGTTGCCACTTGCAACGTGCCAACCTGCGCTGTCTGGCTGCCTATGGTCCTGCTGCCCATGCATTTTGTTGGTCGCTAGCAGCTCAACTCTGATGTTGAACCTCCTGGAAGTCTGAGAGCACTGTTTTGTCAGCAGCCGGGGTCAGCGCGCTTCTTGCCGCCTGCCGCTGCTGCCTGTCCTTTGCTCCCTGCTGCGTGACCTCGTGTCAGTGCTGTGCACCACGCTGCCCCACCCCTCTGTGCAGTATTACTTCTCGCCAGCGGGCAAACGCTACCGCTCGCGCATGGAGATCGCCCGCGACTTTGGGTTGGTGGAGGGCGCGGAGCCCAAGAGCGGCGGCAAGCCGCGCAACCGGAAGAGCGAGGGCGGCGCCGCCAGCAGCGCAGCGGCCGCGGCCGCGGCTGCCGCCTATGTTCCGCTGGACCGGCAGTCCGCGCTGGCGGCGGCGGTCAAGCGGCGCGAGGCCCTGGCGCTGCCGCACCGGCTGGCCTGCGGTGTGCTGGTCACCAGCCTGGGGGCTGTGCGGCCCGGGGATGCATGTGAGTGCAGGGCACCAGCTTGTGCGGAGCAAGCATTGTGTGTGGGGGATTGTTTGTGGGGAAGGGATGCTGCTGCTGACTGTGAGCTGGCTCGCTCAACGTGCGGGGACCGTGCCAGTGTAGCTTGCTCTGCAGCTGCTCGCCGCCTCCTTTCACGTGAGCTGACGCCCTCTGCTCTCTTCTGGAGCGTCACTGCCCCTGCCCTGCCACTGCCACCCCTCACAGCCTTCTGGTCTGCCGACCGGCTGTGGCCCGCCGGGTTCACATCTGAGTGGGAGGACGAGAAGGGGGTGCGCTTCATCAACTCCATCACCGAGACGCCCCAGGGCCCCATCTTCAGGTGGGTGCTGCCCCTGCCCACACCCGCGTGTCGGGCTGCTCTATGCACTGCCTCAATGTGGACCTGCTCATCAGCGGCGGCAGGGTGCCGAGGGTGGGCATCCCTGCTGTCGACGTGTTTGGGCTGCAAGAATGCTGCAATTGGGGAAGCGTGACATGCGGAGATTGTGCCCCTGGTTGCGGTCCTCGCTGGCGCGAAGAGCTACAGCCCACAGCCGCCCGCGAAGCTCTGCTCATCCCGCGAGCTGCAGGATCAAGGCGCAGCGGCTGGCGCACGGCGACAAGCCGGCAACCGAGATTGTGGAGCTGGGTGCTGGGTCGTCGCCCGATGCTGCATACCAGGTACGAGGTGCCCTGTCTTCCTCCCCTGCTGTCCGTCCCCCACGCTGTGCACCTCAATGTGGCCGTAGCTGCAGGCGCCTGGGTGCGACCCAACTGCTGACGCCCGCCCGCTGCATGCAGTCGCCGGCGCAGCGCTGTCTTGCTCCTTACGAGAGCCCGCCCCGGCTGCTGCCCAACCTGCTGCCCCGCCCCCGCAGGACGCCGAGGAGAGGCAGAGCGAGGCGCTGGAGATTGCGCTGCTCAACCGCTCCATGAAGCACCGCAGCATGCCGCCGGGGCAGCAGTACCCCTATGGCTTCCAGGAGGACAGCCCAGGTGGGCCGCAGTACCTTGGACAGCGTTACCATTATGGCCTGCAGGAGACAGCCCGGGTGTGCCTCAGCCAAGTACAGCTGTGGAGGTGCGCTCTGCAGCGCGGGAGGGCCCCTCGTCGCGCCCGCCGCGCCTTTCTGCCCGCCTCGGCGCCGGCAGGCAGCGCTCTGACCCCGCCTCACCGCCCCTCTGCCATGCCCGCCCCGCCTGCCGCGTTGCAGTACCTGCCGGGCGCGCCCTGGATGCTGCCGAGCACCTGCTGGTCAAGTGCCGCCCGCTCAAGTCGCAGTGGGGCCTGGAGCGCTTTGGCCTGGCAGACACCGCGGTGCTGCAGGCAATGGAGGTGCGGGCCCGGGGGGTAGAGAGCTGGGCGGCCAGGGCACGGGAGGCCGTTGGGGCGGAGGGGGCGTTGGGCACGTCAGGGAGAGAAAGGGGCTGCTGCTAGCCGCATGCGGGCTGCTGGCTGCTCAGCCGAAGCGCGGTCGAAGCCAGGGAGCCGACTGGGAGCGCGAGAGCCATGAGCAGGCGGTGCAAGAGGGGACGGGCCAGACCTGCGCCCGCTGCCCAGCCATCTGGAGCACCCTTTTGCCTGCTTGGTGCACCCTCCTGCCGCAGGGCCTGCCCGGCATGGAGCTGTGCCCGCACTACCGGCTGGTGGATGAGCGGCCGGGTGGCTGGGTGGCGGAGACGCAGCGCCTGAACGCCGAGCTGGCGGCGCGCGGCAAGAAGACGGTGGGTGGTGGTTCTGGCAGGGCCTGCACTGGTTCGCCTGGGAAGCACCGTGGGCGCCGGTGCGGTGTGAGGGCTTGTGAGCGGGCCCACTGCGCTGCTTCCCGGCATTGATCGATATGCCTGCTCATCCCTTGCCTCCCTGCTGCTTGTCCCATCTGCGCCTGCAGCTGCCGCTGCCTGTGGAGGCAAAGCCTAAGCCCGGCGGCGGCGGGGAGAGCGGCGCAGCGGCGCCCCGCAAGCGCGGCCCGAGGCCCAGCCGCAAGGAGGCCGAGGAGAACGCGGTTCGGCGGGTGAGCCGGGGGGTGGGACGGGGCATGCCGCTGCGGCATGCATGTTCGGTGGTGGACCGGGCAGGCGTGCGCAGCGTGTGCGGCCGTGGGATTTGTGGGAGAACTGGCAGGCCAGGCCGACCGAGCAGGTGGGCAATGCCTGATGCGTCGCATGGGCTGCCGGCTATGGGCCGGGCGCAGCCCGTCCTCCATAGCACTTCCCCCTCCCCGCCTGTCTGCGCATCCCATCCCGCTGATGCTGATGCCATCCGTCTCTCGGCTCCCCCGGTCGCCCTCCCCTCCAGGTGCTGGACGGCATTGTGCGGCAGGTGGAGATGGACGAGGTGCGGGCCATCGGGCTGGAGCAGAAGGCGCGGCTCAAGGCTGAGAAGCAGGCGGAGCGTGACCGCAAGCGTGCAGACAAGGAGCGGTGAGGCAGTTCTCTGCGCATGGCTTAGTGTCCTGCTGCTGCGGCACATGGCGGAGACAGAGGGCAGTCGGATGCTTCAACAGGGGCTGCCTGCGAGGGGCGGCAGACAAGGAGCACCCCCGCCAGCCTTCCATTGCGCCCCTACGCGGCCTGCCTCTGCGCCGCCCTCATCGGCCCAGCCTTTCCAGCGCCCCTCCCCGCCGCAGCATGCATGACGCCATGTACAAGCTGAAGGAGCAGCAGCGGCTGCAGCAGCGGGCGGCCTTCATGGAGGCGCAGCGCAGGCAGGCCGAGCTCAACGCGCTCATAGGTCAGCTGCTGGCCGGCTGGCCGGGGGGCGGGGAGGGTGTTCATCATTTTTGCAGGCAGAGGTCAGCGCATTGCATGTTGTGCCGCACACAGGCTGTGGCAGCTCCTGTTGCTGGGGAGCAGCTCGCAGCGGAGCTGCCCGGATGCTTCTCCCCGCCTTCGGCCGACCCATGGAGCCCCCTCCCCTCCTTACCCCTGCCCTGCCTCCCCTGCCCACCCCGCAGAGGACTGCGAGTTGCCCAACGCCGAGGAGCCGCCGCCCGAGCCGGCCCGTGTGGCCACCGGCCGGCTGCCGCTGCAGCACCAGCCCGTGCTGCTCGAGGCCTGGCAGTTTGTGAGCCGCTTTGGCGAGCCGCTGCTGGGGCTGCCGCCCGGCACCCGCCTGCCCAGCCTGCAGCAGCTGGAGGCGGCACTGCTGGGGGAGGCGCCGCCGCCGCCGGCGCCGTCCGCCCAAGCAGAGGGCCAGAGCGGCGAGGCCAGCGGCGAGGGGTCGGCTGACGGCGGGGTTGCCGCGCAGCCGGCGGATGCGGCGGTGCAGCTGCAGGTGGCGCTGGTGGACTTTTTGGTGACCGGGCTGTTTGAGGGCACCGCCCAGGCCATCATCGGTGAGCGGGGCGCAGCGCTGCAGGGCAGACGCCTGCGCATGCCTGCACTCCTGCATGGCCCTTGCCTGCCCGCCCGCCCGCCCTGCTTTCTCCTTGTCGCCCTGGCTCTGAGCTCCCCCCTGCATGCGCATGCCACACACCTGGGTCGCCCCCACCCCCACACCACACCACGCAGGCGCCAATAGCGACGTCAGCATGGCCGACCTGCGGGGCAGCGGCAAGCATGCGCACCACCCGCTGAACATCAAGAAGGAGACCTGGCAGGAAGTGCGTGCCGGGGAGGGGAGGGAGGCCGGCGGAGGTTTGCCGCTTTTTTGCTCCCAGGAAAGGGCAGGCCTCTGCGTCGATGCTCCACCTCTGCAGCCTGGCCGGCACACTCCTGCTATGTCTGCGTCAAGCCTTCCTGCCCGGGGGCCCCTCCCCCTTTCCCGCCCCTGCTGCAGGCCGCTCGGCGCTACCTGACTGTGCTAGCAACCAGCGCCATGACGCAGGCCAAGGACACTGGCAATCCAGGTGTGCACAGGCAGAGATTCCTGGCTCATGAAGCACGCTGTTTGACTCCACTCTCAGCTCGGTGGCAGGAAGCTGTATGCTAGGCAAGGTGCCCTCGCCAGGGGCTGGGTTCTGCAGCAGGTCATGCCCACCCACCACACCCCTGCCCCTTCCTGCCCGTCCCTCCTGTGTGCAGGTGCCACGCAGCCACTGCTGGTGATGGACCCCTGGGTCATTCTGCAGTACCTCACAGCAGGCAAGCACCTGCAGCACAGCTTCCTTCTCCTCCTGTCCGAGGCAGCTGGCAGCTTTGCCCTGCAACAGCCGCTGGCCTCTGGGGGCGTGCCTGCGGAGCTCAGGCGTGCGCTTTGGCCACTCAGACTGACGCCCCCCCCCCAGCTGTCTGCCTGGCTCGCCTGCAGGCCCGCCCCCGTCGCTAACGCAGGGCGCAGCAGCGCTGCCGCGCGCCGCCAGCAAGACTTCCGGGCACTGCCTGATTGAGCGGGCAGATGCTGAGGCCGTGGCGGCGGCGGAGCAGTCGTTTGCGGCCATTGGTGGCGCCGACTCGGGGCCCGAAGCGGTGGCGGCGCAGCAGCGCCTGCTGCGCTGCGTGCTCAAGGACGTGATTCAGGTGGGCAGCAGGGCTGGGTGACCGGTGGCCCGCTTCTGCTGCAGGATGGGGACCCTTTGCTGCTCTTGCCGGCCCCTGCCTGATGGCCCGCCTCTGTGCGCCTGCCCCGCAGGCCAGCAAGATGAAGAAGGGCGACGGACGCGTGCTCAGCTTCAGCGGCCAGGCGGCTGCAGCAGCCGCCAAGTGGGGCCGCCCGCTAGACCTGCGAGGCATCGCTGCCCGCATCGACGCTGGTGAGGCCCCTCTGCCAGGCTGGGCTCTGGCACGCGTGGTGCGGCGCAGCAGGTGGCGACAGCTGTGCGAGCTGCCTGCCCTGTTCGACCCGCCTGAGCCTTCTACTGCCCAGCTGCCTGCATCGCGTGCACGTGCTGGCATGCTTGCTGTGTGTTTCCGCCCTTGCTCTGCCCCCTTCCTCCCCAAATCTTTATGCGTGTGCCTGCTTATGTCGCGCCGCCTGCCCCAGCGGCCCAATGCCTTCCTGGGCAGCGCTTGCCTGTTGCTGCAACCCCCGTCCCTCCACCCCCTGGCAGGCGTGTACACCGCGCTGCCAGACCCGCTGGCGGCGTTTGCCGCCGATGTGCGCTACGCCGCGCAGCTGGTGCAGGCGGGGTGCAACAAGCCCAACTCGCTGTACGCCCAGGAGTTTGTGGACAAGTGTGAGTAGAAAATGGGCACCCACTTATTTTTGAACAACATATTTTTTCATGTGACTCCAGTTTCCGGGGTGTGGCTGTGGTGCGCTGCTCGCTGCTGGTTATGGCCGCTGGCCCTGCATGCGTCATTGCGCTGTGCTGCAGCATGGCATGCGCCAGGTCTCGGCGTGCCGCCCCTGTCGGGCGCCCCACTTGCACTCCGCCCTGGCCGCTCGTTCTGCCCGCCCGCAGCCGCTCCAGAGCTGTCGGCGCTGGCGGTCAGCAAGCTGGAGTCGGCGCTGCGGGAGATCGCCGTGACGGGTGCAGCAGACTACGTGGCGCAGCATGCCCCGGTGCCTGGCCAGCGTCGCGGCGGCGTGGCGCGGCCCACGCCTGAGCCTGCCTCCCAGGCGGGGGAGGCGGCGTTGGCGTCGCCTGAGGCGCCTGCAGAGCCAGCCTCCCAGGCGGCTGGCGAGGGAGGGGAGGAAGGGACGCCCGGTGCAGGCAGTCTTGGCCAGCAGCGCCCGACGGGGCAGAGGCAGCTGACCGACTCTGTTCGCGACCTGGACAGGTGCGCACGGGCCCCCGTGTTGTTGCTTGCTCACCGCGTGTGCCCTCTCAGGAGCAGGGGGCAGCAGACCTTTCTGTGCAGCAGGCTCACAGGGCTTTGCCTCGATGCAGTTCAGGGGTCCTGGCCCTACTCCCTCAGTGCGCGTCATGCAACAGGCGGTGCTTCCCCCTGCTGAACCCCCGCAGGCCCTTTGCCCCCTTCAAGGAGGTGGGCAGCTGGCGCGGCTGCGTGGCGTGCTGGAGCGGTGAGAGCTGCCTGCACTTTTAACTGGCCCCCTCGTGTGCCGCCTTGTTTTTCCGACTGATGCAAACTGCGACTCCTGCCTTCCTGTTCCTGCGCCCGGCGCAACCTCAACAGCACATGCCCGGACCACTGTTCCGGTCCCCCCCCCCCCCCACCCCACCCACCCACCCACCCCACCCCCCCAACCCCTCCCCAGATGACGACCCTGCCCGCCTGCTGCCCTGCGACACCTGCGACTGCCAGTGGCACAGCTACTGCCTCGAGCCCCCGCTGGAAGAGCTGCCCGCGCAGACGGTGAGCACGCGTTTCTGCCTCTGATAGCAGCGCCTCGGCTACCATCCTGCTTGCCTAGCAGGGCAGAAAGGACTTGGTATTGCAGGTTGGCGGTCCAACACAGGGCTGCTTCCACTCAACATTCCTGAGACTTCCCTTGGCC
>KQ482046.1:17849-68771 GCA_001430745.1 Auxenochlorella pyrenoidosa | reverse complement strand
TTCGAAGAAATACACCGAAAAGAGCTGCTTTAGGTACAATCAAGAAAAAAGCTGTGACTGGAGTAGGGGCCCCTTCGTAAACATCTGGTGACCACATATGAAAAGGAACTGCTGTAATTTTAAAAAGAAAACCCACTAACAAGAAAACCATTCCTAATTCACATGCCGGTAAAGACGTCGCAGTTGTCATAATTTCTTGTGTACCCCCTGTGAAAATTCGAGCGAGTTCGGAGAAATTAGTCACTCCAGTAAAACCATAGATTAGAGAACAGCCAAATAACAGAAGTCCCGAAGAAAATGCGCCAAGTAGAAAATATTTTAAACCTGCTTCCGTAGAAAACTCCGAATTTCTTTTGAGAGCTGCTAATACATAAAAACATAAACTTTGTAATTCGATCGCTAGATAGAGAGAAATAAAATCAGCAGAAGAAACTAAAAACAACATGCTAGAGGTAGAAAAGATTAATAAAAGAATACATTCAAATGCATTTATTGATTCTTGTTTTATATAGTCTAGTGAAATAAAAATACAAAAGAAGCTACTGAATAGAATTAACCCTTTGATAAAACTCGTAAAATTATCGATGATTAAAGTATTATAACAGAGAAGAGCGTTTTCAACAGGACTATTTACTAGTAGAACAAATGTAAAAACAAGAGCTAAAAGAGAAAGCCAACAAATGTTTGTCAGAAGTAAAGGATAATTTTTTTGTTTTGAAGTGCTAAAAACTACGCCATAAACTAATAAAAGAATAGCAGCTGTTGATAAAAAAATTTCTGGAAATAATGATTGAAAATCATTGTCGAATAAAAATGTTTTATAAGTTGGAGAAAGTGTAATCAAGGAGTCGTCGCGAAGATTTAATAACATAACGTTTCAATTAAATAGTCTAAAATTTCTTGAATTCGAAATTTGAGCATTTTATTCTTTATTGAGAGCCATAATAAAGGAATTCTTCAATAGATTGATGCAGCGTTTTTCCTTTCTTTTTCAAAGACAGAACATTCCCATTTTTGTGCACCAAAACGAGAAGGGTTGGTCCGTCGGTCCTTTTTCGTCGACGAAAAAGGAAGTCGTTGACGAAAAAAGATGTCTGCTAAAAATTAAAAAACAAATTCTTCTTTATTATTTTTCTCCTGTTTCTCTTGTTTTTTTCAAAAAAACATGAGAGAAAGCAAAAAAAATGTCTTTTTTATCTTTTCCAATGTAAATTTGGAGAAGCTGTTACAAAAGAATAAAATAGAAAAAAAAGACTTTTATAATTAATAATTACACTATTTTAGTAAATCTAGAGAAAAATCATTTGATTCTAGATTGCTTTAAATTTGTCAAATCATTAGAATCAGAAAGTTTAGGTGACTTTCCAACGAAAAAATTGGAATCAGACATTTCTTTCTTTTTCAAAGAAAATCTTACAAAATTGAAAAAAAATTCTAATTTTTTCAATTTTTGGTTTTGGTCGGTCCTTTTTCGTCGACGAAAAAGGACAGTTAAATTCAAAATTCTCTGTAAATGTCAAAACTTTCGATAAACAGTGTTTTTCCTTTCTTTTTCAAAAAAAGGAATGCATATGCAATGTTTTGTTTTTCATTCTCAAGGAGTTTTCATCTAGATAGTCTCTCAGTAAACAATAGATGAAGATTCCTCAAAAAATTGTAACATGGTGATGAACGAAGCGATTCCACTTGGTCCCATTTTTGCTTCAAAAATGGGACTAAATGGGAACGCGTACAAAAATGAGAAAGACTTACAGAAAAGAGAATAATGAAAAATCCGAGGACTTAAGTTGTTGCCTTTTTTTTCTTTTCCAAGGATAAAAATTTAGTTTTTTTCCAATTGTTTTCTTAATTCTAAAAGAACTGGGACCTAGGTCTTCATTAACTGGAACCAACGAGAAAAAAAGCGGACTCCTACTTTTTCTGTTTTTGAATTTTCACAAGGTTAGGGGCAGATTCGAACTGCCATTTTAGGATTTGCAATCCCGCACATTGCCATTATGTTACCCAACCAAAAACGTGGCAAGATAGTTTTTTCTCTGGGGTGGAAAAAAATGGTGCCTTTTTCAGTTTTCTCTTTTTATTTTTCAATTATTAGAAAATGTTCACTAGAGTTTCCATAAATTGTCCTTTTTGGAGTTAAAACTCCTTTTGAAAAAACATTGTTGTAGATTTGGGTTCCCGCAAGTACTTCTTCTTTTTTTCAAGTTTTTCTTGGAACCGTCTTTTTTTAGTAAAAAATTTGAATACTGTTAAAAACTTTGCCAAAGAAAAATTTCTTTGGCAAACTAGTTAACATCTTTCTCTAAACAAATTCAAAAAATTACCACCAACGATAACGTATATAAGCACGATTTAATAAGGCTAAACGATGTAATTCATCTCTTTTTTGTCGAGCTTGTCCTAATTTTTTCGAAGCATCTAGAAATTCATCTGCTAAACAAGTGGCAAAATCTAATTTTGAATTTTTTTGTCTTTTTTTTGTAGATTCAATAAGCCATTTTAGAGCCAAAGTCTCTTGTTTCTTTTTAGATAAAACAGCAGGCACTAAATAAGTCGATCCAGCAACTCTCACCTTTCTTACTTCTAAATTTGGTGTAACATTTTCAATAGCTTGTGAAAGTAAACGTAAAAGTTCAAAATTCACTGGAATTTCAAAAAAATCTTGAGAACAGGGACCATGATTTTTTTTTTCTAAATCTTTTTTTATTCTTTTTTTTAAAACAGCTAACATATCAAAAACAATCTTAGATGCTTTTATCTTTTTGCCGTCTTTCATCAGTAAATTAGTAAATTTTTTAAAAAAAAGATCAAAACGAGTATTAAATGCAGAACTCATAGAAATTTTACATTATTTTTTTAAATAAAAGGAAAAAACAAAAACAATAAAAAAAAGAAATCTATTTTTCGTCAAAAAAATTTCAGTTATGCTTTTTGCTGTCTAAATTTTGTCAAATTGGAAAACAGCACCGCCCGTTTGCAGATTCAAAGTGAGATCGAAAACAAAACCTTTTTTCTAGATCTTTTTTTAGAAAGTTTTTGTTGTTAATTAAATCATTACATACGCCTTTCCTTTCTTTTTCAAAGAAAGGACAGTCCCATTTTTGAAACAAAAATGGGAATCAATAAGAAAAAAAAATTTGAATTTTTCTGTCCTTTTTTGCAAACGAAAAAAAGGCAGTCTTTGCTCTTTGTCAAAAATTGAAAAAATTCCGATTTTTTCAATTTTTGACAAAAAGAGACGTCGTGCTTGTTTGTGGAACAGAGAGCCTATTGTTTTCCTCTTTTAGCTCCATATTTTGATCGAGCTTGTTTTCTGTTTAGAACACCCTGGAGATCTAAAGTTCCACGAATGACTTTATATTTTACACCAGGTAAATCTTTGACACGACCTCCTCGAACAAGAACCACTGAATGTTCTTGTAAATTATGACCTTCGCCTGGAATAGAAGCGATAATTTCTGTAGAATTTGTTAAACGAATTTTTGCAACTTTTCTTAAAGCGGAATTTGGCTTTTTAGGCGTCCTTGTATACACTCGAAAACATACACCTTTTCTTTGTGGGCATTTCATTAAAGCAGGTTTTTTACTGCGATACGTTTTTTTTTTTCTAGAACTAGATTTTTGTAAAAGTTGATTTTTTGTAGGCATATTAATTGTTTTTATTTCAAAGTTAGTAAAGCAAGTAACAACGTGTTTTCTCGGTTTCATTTCATTTGAACAAAATTGAGAAAAACATCGCCCTTTACAGATTCGTATTGGGACTAAAAACTGTGTTTTCATGGGTTTTCCGTTAAAACTTTTAGCAATTCCAAATAAGGAGGTTTAATGTTTTTTATCTTTTGTTTGGTTTTTTTCCTTTCTTTTTCAAAGAAAGGACATTCTCATTTTTGTGAACAAAAATGGGAAGGGTCGGTTGGTCGGTCCTTTTTCGTTTACGAAAAAGGACAGAAAAAAATTCAAATTTTTCAATTTTTGACATTATCTTCAATTACTAAAAATTACTAAAAATTACTGAAAATTTTAGAGACGTGAAAAACAGAAAATTGAAAAATAAAAATACAGTTATCATTCCTTTTATTTTTCAAAGAAAGGGAGCAAAAAATGAATCAATTTACTTTGTTCTTTAAAAAAGAAAAGACACCATCTCCTGTTTTTTCTAGAAACAGGGTTGTCATGTCTTTGGGAACAATAAACATATTTTTTAATTAATTCTTTGAATTTTTTATTCTTCCCCATTTGTAAAGCAAAGATGGGACTGGGACCAAAAAACCTTGCTTTCTCTTTTTTTTAGCGTAAGGATCTTTGAATTAAATCCAAATCGATGTAAAAAGGAAAATTTACTCTTTGTGGTGAATATAAATAAACTAGACTTAAAAGATTATAGGAAATTTCAAGATTCATAGGCCTTATTAATCTAAAAGTCAAATTTTTTGAAAATGAAGAAACTTTGTATTTTTGTTTATAGAAAGATTTTTTAAAAAAAAATCGATTCATATTTAAGGTTAACAAGCTCTGAAATCTTTGGGAATTTTCCAAATGTTTTAAAAATATAAGAAAACTTTTTCTATAAACTGTACCATGGTCTTTCCTAAAACTTAACAATTTTAAATAGTTTTTATATGTTTGAGAATTTCGTTGTTTTCCAATTTTCTTTTTTTCCAAACTTGACACATTTCGGTTCCAAAAGGCTGGTTTTTTTTGCAGACATCCTTGATTTGCATAAAGACTTTGTTGATTTAAATTTTTTCGTTTTAATCCCAATTTAGGGGCGATACTTTTTTCATATTTTCTAAAAAAAGCAAGTCTTTTTTTAGAAAAACATTTCCATTTTAACAATGTTAAAAACGAATTTTGATTTTTCCCTTGGTTTGAATATTTTTTGCTTGAAATGGTAGAAGTGTTTAAATCTTTTGTGGATTTGAAAAAAAACAATTTTTTAGTCTCAATGTTTTGAAAATTGGAAAAGGGCTTTGCTCCTTGTTTTTTTAAAGCCCAAAACGATCTAGATTTGATTTTTGTACAAACTAATTGAATAAACAGTTTACAAAGAATTTGAGAGTGAAAAGCTTTACTTGCTTGATTCTTTAATGATCTTTTAGATTTTTCCAAATTTAAAGAAGAATCTAAAGTTTTTTTAAATTTAGAATAAGAATCACTCACGCTTTTAGGATGAGTTTTCATCGCTTTAGTTTTTAATTTCAGCGAATTGCTTAGAATCTCTCCTGTTTTTGGGGTCATCTCAATAAAATCCCCAGGATTGAGCGAGAAACTCGGCATATTAACGATTTTTTCATTAACTAAGATTTTTTTGTGTTTTATTAATTGTCTAGATTCTGCTATTGTTTTTGTCAATCCACTTCTGTATAAAACAACATCTAATCTTCTTTCTAGTAAGCAAAAAATGTTTTTAGAAAAATATCCTTTATTTTTTTTTGCTTTATTAAAGAGATTGAAAATTTGTTTTCTTGTTAAATGACCATAAAACAAACTTAATTTTTTTCTTTCTTTAAGTTGATGAAAAAATTCACCTGTTTTTCTTTGTTGATATGTTTTTTTTGAAAATTCAAAAACAAACTGATCAATAGAAAAAAGCAAATTTATTGGTTTTTCTATCAAGGATAAAAAAAGTGACACATTTTTAGACATATCAGCAGTTTGAAATGAATTTTCAATTTCAGAACAATTAGAAACAGTGTTTATTTTAGAATTTTCCAATAAATATTTTAATTTTACTAATTTTTTATTTGTGTTAAATTGTTTCATAAAAGTCGAAAAAAAAATTATGTATTTCTCCAGTCTCATCAAGCTTAAACTCATTGAACAAAGAGAATGCAACTTGATTTTTACCATTTTCACGATTCCAAAGCCTTTTCTTTTTCAAAGAAAGGACATTCTCATTTTTGTACACAAAAATGGGAAAGGTCGGTTGGTCCTTTTTCTTTGATGAAAAAGGAAATCGCTTACGAAAAAGGACAGAAAAAATTCAAATTTTATAATACCTTTTTTGTTAACAAAAGGGGAAACAATTGAAAAAGAGAACAAATCCAATGCCAAAGATTGAAAAAATCGACACAGTTTTTACTCTTTTTTTGTTTACAAAAAAAGACGTCCTTTCTTCGAAAAAGAAAGGAATGCGATTGGCTCAATTGTTTTTTGGAATAGCCAATTCGTAAAAGTGTTAAAGATTACTTAGACTTTTCATAATTAAAAAAAAGCGACAACAATGCCAAAAAATGAATTCATTGGTTCTTTTTAAAAAAGATAGGAAAGACATTGTTTTTTTTCAATAATTTAAAAGCTCTTCTAGAATTTTTCTTTTAACTCAAAATTGAGTTTAACGCATCGTGCAAAAATAATCAGATGCTGGCCTGATGTTTTTTATATAGACTAAAAAAATACCTTAGTTTTTTTTAAGATCTCAATACGGTGTTTTTTCTTTTTTTTCTAAAGAAAGGAAAGGCACCACTTCTCTCTAGTAAAAAACCGTTTTAGAGTTGCTCTTTTGTTTTTCCAATCGCAGCCTGTCCTTTTTGTTTACGAAAAACGAATCTGAGTGACAGAGGTCATGAAGAATTGACAAAGAAAACGACTTTTAATACGGAAAAAAAATAAAGAAATCTTGGAATTTGAAATTGAATTGCAAAAATTCTACTCACTATCGGATTCGAACCGATACCCTAAAAAATAGGAACAGATTTTGAATCTCTCGTGTTTACCAATTTCACCAAGTGAGCGTGTTAAACCAGAATTGGGCTCAAAAAGTGAGTACCTAGTGTGTTTCCTTTCTTTTTCAAAGAAGGGACATTTCCATTTTTGTGCACAAAAATGGGAAAGGTTGGTCGGTCCTTTTTCGTAAACGAAAAAGGAATTCGCCTACAAAAAAGGAATTCGTATACGAAAAGGGACAATCACAATTCACATTAATTTGTTTAACATCAAACACACTTTTTTTCCGTTTAAAAACCAGATGGTTTTATCACGAGTTGTCTATAAGAATGACAAAAGACATTAGAGGTTTTATCAAATTGATTACAAGAAAGACCCATTCGGTATGTTTGATGAATTCTGAAGAAAGCAAAAAGAATTTTTTTTATGACAAATCTCCACTATCACTTACTAGAAATTAAATCACGTTTTTGTTATTTGATTTTCTCAACGTTTTGCACGTTTTTCCTTTTTTATAACTATCAAATAGAAATTGTTTATATAATGGGCAAACCTTTTATTGAATTACAACAAACATTTGTTTTTTTAGAATTAACAGAAGCATTTTATACATTGTTAAGAATTTCTGCTATATTTACACTCCTTTTAATGGTTCCTTTTTTTGTTTATCATTTTTGGAGCTTTTTTATTCCAAGTTTTTACCAATTTCAACGAAATAAGATTAACTTTTTTGTGATTTTGTTTTTCTGTTTGTTCATATGTGAAATTTTTTTTACGTATCTTTTCTTGTTACCAAAAATCTGTAATTTTCTACTAAGCTTTGAAATGACATCCAATATGAAAAATTCTAGCTTGCTTTTAAAACCTCTCATTAATGTTGAGTTTACAGCTCGGATTGAATCCTATGTTAAATTAATCGTGAAAATTTCTCTCGTTCTTTTTCTAGTCTTTCAAATTCCTTTTTGTGTTTGCTTCCTGTATTCGAAAAAAATTTTGCATGTTTCTAGTTTGTACAACAATCGAAAAATTCTAAGTTTACTTTCATTATTAATGTCTGCTTGTTTAGTGCCTCCTGACGTTGTGAGTCAATTATTCGTTGCAGCTTTTTTTTCCATTCTGTTTGAATTCTTAATATTCGTTGGATTATTCTTTGAATAAATTAAAAACTCAGTCACTTGGTCGGTCCTTTTTCGTAAACGAAAAAGGATGTAAGTGACGGACTTTTCGAGTAATAAATTTTTTTAAATGTTTTTGGTGACAAAAAATGATTGGATCCCTGTTTCTTTTTTTATTTAATTAGTGGAAACTTTTGATTTTCCAGTTCTACTGGAATTTCTACCCATTGGGAAAGAGAAAAAACAAAAATTCTAATTTTTTTTAATTAATCATTTCTTTTCCTTTTTTTTTGAAAGAAAGGATATTCCCATTTAATCTCATTTTTGTTTCATTTTCATTTCGCCTCATTTTTTTTTTAATGGAAGTATATGGGACCAATTCAAATTAGGTATAAAGAGATCATGTTCGAAAAAAATCTATTTGGAGGAAACCGAAAACAGTGAGGTATTTCTCTTTTTTTCTCGTTTTTTATGTTTGAGAAAGTTAAAAAATTTGAAAAAATTACAATTCTCTTTTTACATTACAGTAGAACAAAAAATTAATTATGGATTTGTTATTTTATTTATTCTCAAGTATGACATTGCTTTCTGGTGTTATGGTAATACAAGCCAGAAATCCAGTTCATTCTGTTTTATTTCTCATCTTAGTTTTTTTCAATGCTGCGGGATTACTCGTATTATTAGGTTTGGATTTTTTTGCTATGATTTTTTTAGTAGTTTACGTAGGTGCAATTGCAGTATTGTTCCTTTTTGTAGTGATGATGTTAAATATTAAAATTGCAGAAATAAATGAAAAAAGATTACGCTATTTACCAATCGGTGGAGTGCTCGGTCTTCTTTTTTTATTTGAAAGTTTACTTATAGTTGATAATGATTTAATCCCTTTATTGCTTTACAATACGGAAAATTTTCTAGAATTTAAAAACATAAGTTTTATAAACTGGTCAGAAAATTTACAAACTGTAACAAATATACAGGCTATTGGAAATTTAGTGTATACTTATTATTTCTATTTTTTTCTAATGTCTAGTATTATTTTGCTTATTGCTATGATTGGTGCTATTGTGTTAACAATGCAGAAAGGTATTGGGATTAAACGTCAGCAAATTTTTTTACAAAATACGAGAGATTTTGCTAAAACAATTAGAAAAATTTCATAAGGGAGGAAAGTAAGGCAGCAATTCTTTTGGCAAAAAAAATGAGGTCAGAAAAATGACTGTTTTCCATTTTTTCTAGAAGCTCTCTTTTCCCATGTAATTCTAGTGTCTTTCCTGTTTTTTTTTGGAAAAAAAGCATATGTTTTCCTTTCTTTTTCAAAGAAAAATTCTTTTTTCGTAAACGAAGTCCTTTTTCGTCTACGAAAAAGGACCGACGACCAGCCGATCTTTCCCATATTTGTGCACAAATATGGGAAAGTCCCTTTTTTAAAAAAAGAAAGAAATGTATGTTTTTAAATTTGTAAACTTCAAAATCAGTCTGATATCTTTTCCATCTTGTAAGCCATTTGTTTCTTCTGGTTTTTGAAAAAACATGAAGGCCAAAAATTGGAAAAAAAAATCGACAGAAAACCTTGTTTTTGTTAAGAGGGAGAAAACATTCTCATTTCAAATGAAAACCTTAGTGAAAATGATTTCATGATTCAAGAACAGTCTGTTTAAAAGTCAGAAAGAAAACACATTTGTTGAAATTCTTCCTGAAAAAGACAGCTTATCAAAAATTAAAATTTTTGTTTTTGTTATGGATTTAGTAAAATATTTGGCGGTATCCATGATTCTCTTTTTGTTGGGAATTTGGGGAATTTTTTTAAATCGAAAAAATATTATAGTGATGTTAATGTCAATTGAACTCATGCTTTTGGCAGTAAATTTAAATTTTTTATTGTTTTCAGTATATCTGGATGATTTGATAGGACAACTTTTTGCACTTCTTATATTAACAGTAGCTGCTGCTGAATCTGCTATAGGTCTTGCTTTATTAGTAGTGTATTATAGAGTTCGAGGCACAATTGCTGTGGAATTTATCAATCTCTTAAAAGGTTAATTTGCTTGTGAATTCTGTAAAAATAAATTTTTACTACGGAAAAAAAAATATTGATTGAAACATCAGAACTTTTTTTCAAAATTATTTCTATGAAAACATTCTTGGTTTTCATAGAAATAATAATGTTTTTTAGTGCTTGTAGCTTAATTGGATAGAGCACCAGACTACGGATCTGGGGGTTGAGAGTTCGAATCTTTCCAAGCACGCATTGCACGCATTTTTTGAAAACACCTAGAAGACCAAATGACCGATTTAGTTTTTTGTTTGAAAAAAAAGGACTGCACATATGACTCAATTCCAAAACTTAAACGACAAAGGAGAGGCTTTAAAAAACCATGATTTTTAAAGATGCCATACTCGTAAAAACGGCTTTTTTGTTGACTTGTGAATTCAAATCAACTCAAAATTTGCTTTTCGTGGATGAGCACACAAGGTATCTCACTCTTTCAAAAAACAAACGTTACTTATGAAACGTCTGTCATTTGATTTCCTTCCTATTAAACGAATTCCTTTTTCGTAAACGAAAAAGGACCGACCGACTGACAGAACTCTTTTTTTTCTAAAAAAAGGACTGAGTTTTCTAAATTGATTGTTTGTTTTCTTTTCATAGAAAAAGAGAAACTTGAATCATTTTGTTGGAATAATTTTAGATTTCACGTTTCGTAAACGAACCTGAACTTGAAAAAAAAAAAGTATACAGTATTGCCTGCTTAACTTAATTGGTAGAGTATCGGTTTTGTAAACCGAAGGTTATCGGTTCGACTCCGATAGCAGGCTTTTTGACTTTACAAGCTTTCGGTGCCTTTCCTTTCTTTTTCAAAGAAAGGCGCTAGATCACTAAATGGTAAAAAACTAAAAGTTTGAAGCAGTGGCAAAAAACAAATACGGTCGGTCCTTTTTCGTAAACGAAAAAGGACCGACTGGCTGACCTTTCCCATTTTTGTGCACAAAAATGGGAAAGTGCTTTCTTTTTCAAAAAAAAGAAGAGCAAAGAATTCTATTTCTTTACTACAACTAAATAAACTTTCTTTTTTTTAGTTTAAGAGAAAATTCTAAAACTTTAAAAAACTAAAAATTATTTTTCGTGTTTCAGCCATTTGCTAAGATAGGAGTGCTTGTTTTGTAAAGGAGGAGAATAGTTTCAATGGTAGAATAATGGTCTCCAAAACCAAAGGTTAAGGGTTCGAATCCCTTTTCTCCTGTCTTGTTTTCAAAGTCTGTTTGATGCTCTAGTTTTTTTGCAAAAACAATCTTTACATCAAACGTTTATCCAATGTTTTTGGACAAGGGCGTTAAAAAATGTTTTTTTTCAAAAAACAGGAGGTCCAAAAAATATCATTTTTTGGAATGGTCCCGTTTTTGTTCTAAAATGAGAAAGAATCGATACAAAAAATGATATTTTTTGTATCGATTTCAAGAAAAAATCCAATGTCTCCTTTTTGGTTTACAAAAAAGGAATTCGTTGACGAAAAAGAAAGTCATGGATTAGCAAAAATTTTATTTATAAACTTTGTTTGCACAGTTCGAATTAAGGAAGTCATTTTTTTTTTTCAAACAAAAAATGGCAGTAATCTCTATAGAAAATAGAGAGATTTGGACCTAGTGAGACGCATCTTAGCTTTTCGTAAGAATTGTTTCACTCATTTTTTCACCAAAATTATCAGAAAGATTGAAACTCTTTTTAACAAAAAGAATCTTGTATGGCTTTATCTTTAAGCGAAATTTCAGTATTATTGGAGCAAAAAATTTCTAATTCATATTCTAAAATTAATATCGATGAAATTGGTCGAGTGTTATCAGTAGGAGATGGTATTGCTCGTATTTACGGTCTTAACAAAATTCAAGCCGGTGAAATGGTAGAATTTGGCAGTGGTGTACGAGGAATGGCACTAAATCTGGAAAATGATAATGTAGGTGTTGTATTATTTGGGAGCGATAATGCAATTAATGAGGGTGATATTGTAAAGCGTACAGGAACAATTGTAGATGTTCCAGTAGGAAAAGGAACCTTGGGTCGAGTAGTTGATGCCTTAGGAAATCCTATTGATGGAAAAGGCCCATTAAAAGATGTAACACGTCGTCGTGCGGAAGTGAAAGCACCTGGTATTATTGCTCGTCAATCTGTTCATGAGCCTATGCAAACAGGATTAAAAGCGGTAGATAGTCTTGTACCAATCGGCCGTGGTCAACGTGAACTTATTATCGGAGATCGTCAGACAGGAAAAACAGCTATTGCTATTGATGCAATTATCAATCAAAAAGAAGTGAATGCTGGTGGTGACGAATCTAAAAAACTTTATTGTGTTTATGTAGCAGTTGGTCAAAAAAGATCTACAGTAGCACAGATTGTAAGAATTCTGGCTGAAGCTGGTGCTCTAGAGTATTCTGTAATTGTGGCGGCGACAGCTTCAGATCCAGCGCCACTTCAATTCTTAGCACCGTATTCAGGATGCGCAATGGGTGAATATTTTCGTGACAATGGAATGCACGCTTTAATTATTTATGATGATTTAAGTAAACAATCTGTAGCTTATCGTCAAATGTCTCTTCTTTTACGTCGACCTCCAGGTCGTGAAGCTTTCCCAGGAGATGTATTCTATCTTCATTCTCGTCTTCTTGAAAGAGCAGCTAAAATGGCGAAAGATGTTGGTGGAGGTTCCTTAACTGCACTTCCTGTTATTGAAACTCAAGCTGGAGATGTCTCAGCTTATATTCCTACAAACGTGATTTCTATTACTGATGGCCAAATCTTTTTAGAAACTGAATTATTTTACAAAGGTATTCGTCCAGCAATTAACGTAGGTCTTTCAGTAAGTCGTGTAGGATCTGCAGCTCAAGTAAAAGCAATGAAACAGGTTGCAGGTACTTTAAAATTAGAACTAGCACAATACCGTGAAGTTGCGGCTTTTGCTCAATTTGGTTCTGATCTAGATGCAGCTACTCAATATTTATTAAATCGTGGTGCTCGTCTAACTGAAGTTCTAAAACAAGGTCAATTCCAACCAATGCCTATTGAAAATCAAATTGTTGTGTTATATGCAGCAACTCGAGGATATCTGGATAAAATGAATATTTCTGATATTCCTCGATTCGAGCAGGCAGTTCTTCGAGAAATTTCTCCTGATGTTTTAACTAGTATTCGTGAAAAACGAGTTCTCTCTGATGAACTAAACAATCAGTTAAAAACGTTTTTTGACGGATTTACTGATAAATTCTTAGCAACTGTTTAATGGTTAAAACATCAGTGAGACTTTACCCAACGTCATATCAAAACATGCTCCAAAAAGACTTTCTTTGGAATACGTAGAGACAGACGTGAAGCCTTCCTTTCTTTGAAAAAGAAAGGATAGTCCCATTTAGTCCCATTTTTGTTTCAAAAATGGGAAAAAGATTTTAACAAATTTTACACAGTTGGTCTTTCTCAAAGAAACACTCTTTTTTCGTAAATGAAAAAGGCTTTCCTTTTTCATTTACGAAAAAAGACGACAAAATGTTCCTTATTTTTTAGAAAAATAAAATCAACTTAGACAAGATTTGTAAAGAAAAGCTTGGAAAAAAAACAATTATCATTGCAAATCTGTTTTTTTTTTCAAAAAACAAGGTTTATTAAAGAGAATCTCAACAATTTTGTTTAATTTGATTGGAGTTCTTTTTTATGTTAATTAAGTGAACTCCTACAAAATAATTTTTTTTCGTAATGTAATACAAACGGATTTAGATAAAAAAATTTATGACTTTATTTTTTTTAAGTATTATTTTAAAAATTTTAGTGTTAACCATCCCTTTATTATTAGGAGTTGCTTTTTTAGTTCTCGCGGAAAGAAAAGTTTTAGCTTCTATGCAACGACGTAAAGGCCCTAATGTAGTTGGGATTTTTGGTATATTTCAACCAATAGCTGATGGACTCAAACTGGTAGTGAAAGAACCAGTGTTACCAAGTAGTGCAAATCTAGTGATTTTCCTTTTTGCACCGGTTCTTACTTTTTTACTTAGTCAAGTAGCTTGGGCTGTTATCCCATTTGGAGAAGGTCTTGTTTTAGCTGATTTAAACGTAGGGTTGTTGTACTTGTTTGCAATTTCTTCGTTAGGTGTCTATGGAATTATCACAGCAGGATGGTCAAGTAATTCAAAATATGCCTTCTTGGGAAGCCTACGTTCGGCTGCTCAAATGGTTTCTTATGAGGTCTCTATAGGCTTGATTTTGATTACTGTTTTACTTTGTACGGGATCTTTAAACTTGTCTGAAGTTGTAAGAGCGCAAACACAGATCTGGTTTTGTGTCCCTCTGTTTCCTCTTTTAATAATGTTTTTTATTTCTTGTTTGGCTGAAACAAATAGAGCGCCGTTTGATTTACCAGAAGCTGAAGCAGAATTAGTAGCTGGTTACAATGTTGAATACTCTTCTATGGGGTTTGCGCTTTTTTTCTTAGGTGAATATGCTAATATGATTGTAATGGGTAGTTTATGTACTCTTTTTTTCTTGGGTGGTTGGCTCCCTCCTTTTGATTTTGTCATTCTTCATTGGATACCTGGAATTTTTTGGTTTGGATTAAAAGTCACTTTTTTTCTTTTTTCTTTTATCTGGGTTCGAGCGGCTTTTCCTCGATATCGTTATGATCAATTAATGCGTTTAGGCTGGAAAGTATTATTGCCACTTTCTTTGGCATGGGTGGTCCTTGTTTCTGGAATTTTACTGAGTTTTGATTATTTGCCTTAGTTACTTTTTTGATTTGAAACGGTGTCTTTCTTTTATTTTCCAAAGAAAGGACATTCTCATTTTTGTGCACAAAAATGGGAAAGGTCGGTCGGTCCTTTTTCGTTTACGAAAAAGGAATTCGATCACGAAAAAAGAATTGGTTTACGAAAAAAGACCGAAGTCCTTTCTTGGAAAAGGAAAAGAATGCATAAGCTAGTAAATTTTGTGATTTCATATTTCCAATTTTCTGACAATTTAAAAATACAAGGTTACCTTTACTTATACTTAAATATATATAAAAAAATGTCTTTTAAAAGAAAAAACAACAATTTAAAAATCATAATTTTTTTTTGATTTCTTTTTTAATGTGTTAAAATAAACAATGGCCTCGATCCATTTTCTTCTCATTTTTATAAGACAAATGGGAACCTGCACAAAAATGGGAAAGAAAACTTTGAATTTTGTCAATTTGGTCCTTTCTTTGAAAAAGAAAGGAAGAGCATGAGAGAAATTTTATTTTTTTGATATCCAGACAATACACACGAATTTTTTTATATGGTCTTTATTGGCTAGCCGCGTTCTTGAATTTTGAAAACTCTCATAAGAATTTTAATCACGATATGATCACTAAGATTTCTAGGTATAACCAAACCACCTTCAATGTTATAATGAGTTCATTTAGGAGGCTCAAGAATGACTAGAAGCTGAGGTTTTTTTACACTTCTCTCAGCAAATTGCAGAGCAACCTACTTTGTTCACTCATTGCGTGGAGCTGTGCTTGATAATTTTTTGCAGCTAGAACCTCCTTTTCTCTTTCTAGCTCTAAAGTTTGATTATACACAAGCTCACTAACAACAAAACCACTATTTAAAACTACGACAGCAGAGCCCTACCTTATAGCAGTAAAGCTTCACGTATTAGAACCACGATGTTTAATCACATCAGAACCAGAGACGAAAATCATTCTTTCCCTGATGGAGAGCTGTTGAATTAAGAACATATTCAAAACAAAAATTTTGAAATAAATTAGTAGGAGAGAAACACAAATTGAAGAGAATTTTTTTAAAAATGGAAAAAGGCAAAATTGATATGAGAAAAAGTGAAGTCATTTTTCCAAAAATACAAGAAAAAACTTACAAGCTCATCTGTATTTTTTAATAAAAAACAAACTGAAAAATAAAAAAAAGCAAACTACGTAATTGGAATTCCATTTTTTTTTTTATAAATTACGAGATAAATGACTTAAAATAAAAATAATGAAGAAAATACCGTCGTTTAGAGAATCAAGAAATGTATTTAAAAATCTTATTTTAAAAAACAGAACGTGATGTTTTCTCTTTTTTTTTGTTTTTCTATTCGGAGTAAGAAAAAAAATGAAAAAAAACATCATATTCTTTAGTAGTTTTTTATGTTCGATTTTCTCTCCCTAAAAGACAACAAAAAACACTAAAAAAGGTCTTTTAGAGAGGGAGGAAAATGCAATCAAAAAAAGGTTTTTCGTCTTTTATAAAATTACCAAGTAGCTCGAGTGACTCCCATTAAAAGTCCTTGAGAAGCCAATTCACGAAATTTTATGCGAGAAAAACCACAAAAACTTAACACAGAATGTCCTCGACCTGTTAAAATACATCTATTTTTTATTCGAACTTTTGAGCTGTTTCGTGGTAATTTATTTAATTCTCTTAACTTTTGAAAACGAATTTCCTTTGAAATTTTTAAATCGTGAACAATACTAGCTAATTCTAGTCTTTTTAATTCATATTTTGAATACATGAATCTTCTCTTTTTATCACGTTGTATGGAATTTGTCATAATTTTAGTAAACTATCATAAAAAGGTTATTACTGTAATTGAAATTTGATTCAAGAACCCTTTTCATTCAAAAAAAATTGAAAAATGAAGAACCTTACCTTTTTATTTCAAAAATTTTAAAAAGTTACATTAAAAACAGTAAAAACAATGTTTTTTTAAAAACAGGAGAAACCCAGATTTTTTTTTCAAAAAAATTAACAATTCTTTCCCATTTTTGATTAAAAACAAAAATGGGAAAGAATCGATACAAAAACTGATATTTTTTGTACCGAATTCAAGAAAAACCTTAGTTTCTCTTTCTTAGTTTTCCAAAGAAAGGACTTTTTTTTCGTCAACGAATTCCTTTGTTTTCCAAGGATTGACCAACTCACAGACTGGGTAGATTAGTAGAATAAGTGAAAATAACCTAAGTCAAAATTTCAGAGACATCTAGAATTTCAAATCATAACATTATCACTCTCTATTTTTTTATTACTCTACGACTAACGAAATGAGCAATTCTCTTTAAATTACGTAAAAATTAGAATGAGTAAAAAAAGGAACATTCTACTAAAAAAACATTTTTGGTGTCGTCCAATTGTGAATTTAATGAGTGCTTCTCGTAAATGAGCCCGACTAATTGCTCACTTTTTCGGAGGAACCTCCGTTTCATAGAAACAAGAGATTTCTCGTTCTCTCCAATTTTACAAAATAGAAAAAAAGCGGAAAAAGGGATTCGAACCCTCGACACTTGCCTTGGCAAGGCAATACTCTACCACTGAGCTATTTCCGCTCTGTCTTTTGAACTACAATGACAGAGACATATTTCTCTGTTTCGAGCAAATTGAATCACAGAATCCATTTATCATAGTGTTTTCGAAAAAAACCAGAAGAAACTCAGTCCATTCTCATTTTTGTGCACAAAAATGGGAAAGGTCGGTCCTTTTTCGTTTAAGAAAAAGGAATTCTTAAACGAAAAAAGAAGTAAAGGAAATTTTTGAAGTGTCAATCGAGATGAGTCATTTTTATGATTTTTTTTAAACAATAATAAATAAATTTTATAGAATAATTATTAACCGGTATAGGATATGTAATTCCTTGAGGATTTGTATTTGATTCTGTAAAAGCAATAACAGGTATGTGGAGTCTAGAGGCTTCATTTAGAACACTTTGATTTTCATTGGGATTTATTAAAAAGATTAAATCAGGTTTTTGGTTAAAAGCAAGCACTATTTTTTTATTTTCTTTATATAATAAACCCTGAAAACATTTTTTTACTCGAACGTATTTAGGAAAATCGATGTTATTTTTCATTAAAAAATTTTCACATCTTTCAGAGAATTTAGCAAACGTTAAGACAGATTTAGAAATCTGTTTCCAGTTCGTTAAAGTCCCACCTATCCACTTATAACTCACATAAGAAAGAAGAGGTGTTTTCAATTTCTTAAAATTAATAGAATTTTTTTCTTTAGTATTTATCTCTTTTTCTAAATGATAAAACAAATCATCATTTAATGATTTAGAGTTACCGATTAGAGTAAGGTTCGTTAAATTATTACAAAGTCTAAAAAATTCAGGATTTGTATTTATGATTAATACGCGACCTTTTTGTCTTAAGATTAGAGCTAAAATGTGAAAAGCACGTAATAAGCTTTTTAAAGTTTGTTGCGTATTTAATACACTAACATTTTGTCTTATACCTAAGAAATAATCGGACATCAAAGGATGCCAAAATTGAGTTTTTGCTAGTCTAATAGATTTATGTCCAAAATTTATTCCTTTATTGAAATTTTTGCTAGAAACATTTAACCAATTATGAAAATTTTTTGCATTCATTTTTTATTTTAGTAAATAACATAGTGACCACTTAGTAGCATTCCCCATCATTTTTCAATCGGCCAAAATCTAGAAGTTCTTTTTCCTAAACAAAAAAGAAAGTGAAGTGACAAATTTTTCATGAAATAATTGGAAAACAAAAAGATTAGATATTTCTTTCTAGAAATAAAGAAAGGAAACGCTTTTTGCGCAAAAAGAAATTTATGGCTTTTTTTTTGCAAAAAAGGGAAAAGCTGGTGTTAAAAATTGAAAAAATCTGAATTTTTTTCAATTTTTAGCATCAGGCATATTGTTTACTCAGATTGGTTTTATTTTCTAAAGATTCTTTTTTTCGGTTCCAATTAGTGAAAATTCTCTTTTTCCGGTCCCAATTAGAATAAAATTGGGAAAGAGCCACGCAATGAGCCACGTAATTGGAAAACAGAAATTTTCCTTTTTTTTTGTAAACAAAAAAGAAAGAGAACCTTGTTTTGTAATTATACTGAAATTCTGTACAAATCTGCTAAACAATTTTCAGTCACCATATACGGAAAATAATATGATTACTTATAAAAGAGAAACTACAGATATTTGAAAATTTCGAAGAGATTCATTTATCTTCTAAATTTTCAATTATTTTTTAATTGAAAAAACTCTTACAAGAGTCACTCAACTTTAGAGTAAAAAAATTTCAAAGAGTTAAATTTTTGGGATTTTTACCAGTAGATTTTCTCTTATTCTAATTCCGTCTTTCCATTTTTTTTTTTACAAAAATGAGACGTATCAAAAATGAATCCAGTTAGTCGGTCAGTCGGTCCTTTTTCGTAAACGAAAAAGGAAGTCCTTTCTTGGAAAAAGAAAGGAACCGCACTGGAAATATAAAAAAGACAAGTATTCTAACTAAAACAAGCCTTTATTAGTTTGAAAGTCTTTACTCTTTTCAAGTTTTTCGTGAATTCTAAAAGAATTCGACCAATGTTAAATTTTTTAGATGAGAGAGAGCGGGGGTAGGATTCGAACCTACAATTTTCAGATTATGAGCCTGACGAGACAACCATTTTCTCATCCCCGCACTAAAGGTTTTAAAAAAGTAACCCCCATGTAACTCTTTTCGAAAATTTTGTTTTTTTTTGAGAAATAAACAAATCTTAAATTTACAATTCGAGGTATTTCTTGAATTTTCACTTGTTTCTCATTTTTGTTCCAAAAATGGAACCGAGGGGACGAGAAAGAATAAATTTTGAATTAAAGAAAGACTCTCTTGCCCCAAATTTGATATTTTTTAGTAATGAGAACACAAAATCATGCATTTAGTCTCATTTTTTGTTCAAAAATGGGAATGGAACAAAAAACGGAACGAAATGCTCTGGAAAAAAAAGTGAAAAGCTACCATTTTCACTTTTTTTCTTGAAATTCTGATTCAAGGAAATCAAAGAAGACTTAAAACTTTGACAACAGTGACAATAAAGCTTTAGAGGAATTGACTGTAAAAGGCTGAGAAATCACAAGGGGGAACTTAGCACCAAAAAAGGTAAAAAGTGCGTTTTTTTGCAAGCATCTTATGCCAAAAATTGAAAAAATTAAAATTTTTTCAATTTTCGATACCGTGCCTTGTTGTTTTCCTGAAGTCCTTTTTCGTTCACAAAAAAGGGCAGAAATTTTTTTTTTTAGAAAAAAAAACTGGGTACAGTAGGACTCGAACCTACGACCAGTTGGTTAAAAGCCGACTGCTCTACCTACTGAGCTATATACCCATTTTTTTAGAAACAAACCGTCAATTTCATTCTAAATCCTTTAATTTTTTCGTGGGTCCCGTTTTTGGGACAAAAATGGGAAAGAATTCTAAATTTGAGAATAAATAAAAACAGAGTCACAAATTTTTGCTCTGTTAGAAATTTGTTTGACAAAAGCATTATACATTTACTTTCTTTTTTCAATCCTTAAGTTGACACTTTTTTCTCATTTTTTTTTTCAAAAGTGGGACCGAATGACATTGTATTCTTTTTTCGTAAACGAGTTCCTTTTTCGTTTACGAAAAAGGACCGACAGATTGATGTTTGAAAATGAAAAGAAATTTAGTCCTTTCTTTGAAAAAGAAAGGAAAGGCGTGAGTTAGTTTTTTATTTTAGTCCAATTTTTTATTCCCAATTCTTTTTGAATTGGGATCAATCAAATCGCTACGACATTTAACTCCAATCAAGAGCACCTTTACGCCACTCGTAGATAAAACCTATAGTTAAAATTATCAGAAAAATCATCATAGACCAGAATCCAAAAAAACCAACTTGATTTAAAGTTAAAGCCCATGGAAATAAAAAAGTAACTTCAAGATCAAAAATAATAAATAATATGGCTACAAGATAAAATTGAATATCAAATCGACTCCTAGCATCATCAAATGGATCAAAGCCACATTCATAAGCTGAAATTTTTTCTGGATCTGATTTTTTTGTAGCAAACACAAAAGAAACGCCTACCAAGATTAAAGAAAGGGCAGAAGCAATAAGAAAATATACAAAAATGCCTACAAATTCTATCATTTTTTTTATCTCTGTTTTCTCTTTTAATTAATTACATGCTATTTGTTATTGGAAATATACATTCCTTTCTTTTTCCAAAAAAGGACCAAATGTCTCATTCAGGAACCTGATCTTGATTATTTCAAGAAAAAACACTTTTTAGTCCCAATTCCAATTCTTTTGTAATTTTTTGAATTTTGAATCTCAAGAAAAATTTGTCCAATGTTTTTGAAAAAAACAGAAGAAACCGGTCCCTTTAAAAAAAATAGGAAAGAATTGACAATTAAAGAATTTCCTTTAATTGCTTTTTCGTTAAGGAGTTCCTTTTTCGTTTACAAAAAAGCAAGTGTTAAATTTTTTAATTTTTGGGATTTATTAATTCTTTTTTAGTGAAAAATAAAAATAGTATTTACTTTGTGTCAAAACAAATTCGAGGACAACGGGATTCGAACCCGCGACCTTTGGCGTGACAGACCAATACTCTAACCAAACTAAGCTATGTCCTCATTATGTATTTCTTTTTTTCAAATCAAGCCTAATTAATTGGAAAAATCGACAACCAAATTTTTAGTGATTTTATTTTTTAGAAAGAAAAAATTCATTGAAATTGAAAAGGTTTACTAGTCTATATAAAGTACACAGAGCCAGAAATAAATTCAAATTGCTAAAAAGTGTCGACTTTGTTGTTAAAAGTGACCACTTTCGAAATTTTCGACATTAAGGAGATAAACTGCTTGAAATTGCAGAATATTTGTTGGCGGAGATTTTAAAAAAAGTTTGGTAGAAGACAACTCTCTTTTTACAATGAAGTTTTTTTAAATCCTTTGCCAAAAAATTGAAAAAATTCAAATTTTTTCAATTTTTGGCTTTTTTCTTCATAAACTAAAAAGGACAGAGAAACTTTATTTTTTTTTAGTAGATTTCTTTTAATAATTTAATGAACTAAATGAATCTAAAAGATTTGTCACAAATTTTTTAGGATCAATCCACTTAGATAAATTCTCTTAATCTAGTTAAGTAAATTTAAGTAAAAAAATTTAAAGTTTCTATTATTTTAGAATTAACAGAAAATAACTAGAAAAAAAAACCAATCAGCAACGCATGACATAAAAAAATTTTATATAAATATACAAAAAAGTCAACGAAAAAACACTCCCGTCAAAACCATTTGTTTCGTCATGCGTTGCTGATTGGTTTTTCTGTTTTTATAAAAAAATGTACTCGTTTATGAGAAAAAAAAGGTAAATCTTGAATTCTAGAGTCAAGGAAATAGAATTGCAAAATCTAAAAATGAGTTGGCGTCTGTTAATTTTTTTTTTCAATTTAGTCCTTTCTTTGAAAAAGAAAGGAAAGGTATGTCTCGGTTAAATTTTTTGAAAAAAAACAAAAGGTAATCTTAATGAGTCCTCATTGTTTTAAAATTTGGAAAAAATGGATTAAAAACAAACGGAGGAAATGGGATTCGAACCCATGATACAGTTAATAAAATGTACGCTGATTTAGCAAACCAGTGCCTTCAGCCACTCAGCCATTCCTCCAAATAAAGAAGCTCCTTTTTCTACTCCCGTTGCTCACTAAATCTCTGTCCAATGTTAAAAAAAAACATGAGAAACCAGAGAAACCCGGTTTTTTTTTCAAAAAACAGAACAACTCGGCCCCATTTTTATTTTTAAAACAAAAATGAGAAAGAAAAATAAAAATTTTTCTGTCTTTTTTCGTAAACCAAAAGGATTGACAGAACTCTTTTTAAGAAAGAGAACAAGTCTCTAAATTCTAAAATTTGATTGCACTAAGTCGAAAAATTCTAATGAAATATTTCTTTTCTCTCTGGTTAAACCAGAGAGAAAAGAAAACAGTAATTACAAACTGTAACAAAATATCTTGTACTTAGCGTGCTTTGTAATGAATTAAGTAATTCTCAAATCGACCTAAAAAAGGAACCATTATTAGGAAATAAATAAAGAAAAAAACTGAAGCACATTGACCTACTAGAATATAGGGGTCTTCAACTGGTTGTTGTCCAATCCAACTTAAAAGAAGAGTATCTGCCACAATTAACCAGAAAAATTTCTTATGAAATGGTCTGAAATTAGAACTGCGAATCGGTGAAGTATTAATAAAAGGTAAAGCTAAAAGTGAAATAAATACAAGAGCGATTGCAGCCACTCCAGCTAATTTATTGGGAATACTTCGTAGAATTGCATAAACCCATAAGAAATACCATTCAGGTACAATATGAGCAGGCGTTGACATTGGGTTTGCAGGAATGTAATTATCCGGATGTCCTAATAGGTTAGGGTAAAAATAAATAAACACTGAAAAGAAAATTGCAAAAGCTACCCAAGCTACTAAATCTTTTACATAGAAATAAGGATATAATCCTACTTTATCTACCGTTGAATTAGTACCTAAAGGATTATTAGAACCATATTGGTGTAATGCCGCTAAATGAATAACAGAGGCACCGACAATGATAAACGGCAGTAAATAATGTAAACTAAAGAATCTATTTAGGGTTGCGTTATCTACAGAGAAACCACCCCAAAGCCAAGTTACAATACTATCACCAACGACAGGAATTGCACTCGCTAAACTTGTAATAACCGTTGCGCCCCAGAAGGACATTTGACCCCATGGAAGCACATATCCAATAAAGGCAGTAATGATCATTAAAAGAAGAATAACAACTCCAATACACCATAATAATTCACGTGGACTTGCATAGCTACCATAATAAAGACCACGGAACATGTGAATGTATACCACAATAAAGAACATACTAGCTCCATTAGCATGCATATATCGAAGAAACCAACCTCCTTCGACATCTCTCATAATATGTTCTACACTTAAAAAAGCCAAATCAACATGAGGAGTGTAATGCATTGCTAAAAAAATACCAGTGGCTATTTGTACTATTAGACAAATGCCGGCTATACTCCCAAAACTCCAAAAATAATTAATATTGCTTGGAGATGGATAATCAACTACATGAGCATTTAAAACAGACAACACAGGTTGTTTTATTAGAGAAAGGCGTTTCATAGAATATTTTGAAATAAAAGCGTTGTTTCCTTTTTTGTAAAAAAAAAAGGACGTCTTTTTTTGTTTACAAAAAAAGAATAAAAATTTGAATTTTTTCAATTTTTGATACGTCTTTCCTTTCTTTTTCAAAGAAAGGACAGTCCCATTCTTTTTTCAAAGATGGGAATGTAACAAAAAAATGGGACTAAATGGGAACGTGCACAAAAGTGAAAAAAGAAAAATTTGAAAAATTTGAATTTTTTCGACATTGGTCCTTTCTTTGAAAAAGAAAGGAAAGACATTGGTCTCATTTTCCTTAACAAAAATGGGACCGGTTTTTTTGTTTAAAATAAATATTAGAGAGACGTTTTACGCGTCTTAAACACACTTTGCTTTTTTTCTCCAAATAAAAAGGTTTCAAAAAATCTTATTTTCCCTCAATTTTAACATGTTGATTCTTTTTTGTTTTGAGAATTGAAAATAAAATCTTGTTGCCTTTCTTTCGCAAAAAAAGGAAGGACATCACATTTTTTTCCGGTCCCATTTTTGTTTAAAAAATGGGAAAGAATAAGAAATTCAAGAAAAAACAAGATTTACATGAAGATTTTTGTCACTTGTATTCCTTTTTTGTTTACGAAAAAAAGAGAGAACTCTATTTAAGAAAAAGGGGATTGGTTAGAAAAATGGAATTTCAACTCCTTGGAAAAAGATAAGTAAAAATTGACCTCCTAGTTATCGGAAAAAGGTGACTCTTTTACGAAAACAAAGTCATCAACTCTTTTTCTTTTTCAATGATAGATTTCTTAATTTTATCCCGTCCTAATTTTACCAAAATTGAAAGAGTTACGTGCCCATCTAAAAAAAGTGACATGATAATTTTGCTCGTACACAAGAGAACACCCAAACTTTTCACATATTTTTACTCCACTAGTTAGAAAAAACAAGAACAAACTTTTTCCTTTTTTATTTGGAGTTAGGTTTTGATTATTCCTTTTACAATTCTTAGAGAATTTTTAGTAATCTCAACCGGTTTTTTTCCAACTATTTGTAGAACAGGGATCGCACCAAAGACATCTACATACCGGCGGAACGCTTCATAGAATTAGGCCTTCTCTGAGCTTAGTAGGACTCGAACCTACAACTGCGTTGTTATGAGCAACGTGTTCTAACCTCTTAAACTATAAGCTCCTGATCTCACATCTAAAAGAATTAAAAGAAAATTTCTCGTTAAGTCAAAGACTTTAGACTTTGGGTGTTTTCTGTCCTTTTTTGTTCACGAAAAAGCAAATCACAAAAAGAAATGAAAATAAATTCTAATAAATTTAAAACACTCTTTCTTTTTCGTTTAAAAAAAAGGACAGGAGAAAGAATAACACAACAAACACTAGGAGGATTAGAGCAATGATCAAATCACTGCCTAGTTTCTGTCAGTGATTTTTTTCTTTCTTTTTCAAAGAAAGAACAGTCTTATTTTTGTTCACAAAAATGTATTACAAAATTTTTTCAGGTTTAAATAAATCTACCTTTAGAAACTATTAACTCGTTTTTTCTAATTGTTCCCAAGGACTAGAAAAATCAAAAAATCGAAATTCTTGCGTTAATTCTAAAGATTCTGTAATTACACGTTTTTCTGAATCATCATAACGAACCTCTACATACCCTGTTAAAGGAAAATCTTTACGAAGAGGATGTCCTTGAAAACCATAATCAGTTAAAATACGACGAAGATCTGGGTGATTTGAAAAAAAGATTCCGAACATATCCCATACTTCACGTTCCCACCAACCAGCAGAAGAGTAGACTTGAGTACTTGAACCTAGAGGGTTGACCTCGTTTACACTTGTTTTTATTCGGATTCTTGCATTATATTGTACACTTAATAAATTATACACTACTTCAAAACGAAGAGGTCGAGAAGGATAATCCACTGCAGTCACATCAATTAGTACCTTATATTGCGTATTCATATGATCTCTCAAAAAATACAAAAAAGGTATTAAATAATCGGGGTACACGTACAAAATCAATTCATTTCTATGGTAAACATAACACTGAATCCATTTTGGCATGATTTTAAGAAGAGATTTTGCAAAATTTTCAGTCATAAAAAAATTATTTTTTGTTTGGATAATGGAAAAATTCACTTAAATACAAATTTTAAAAAATTTGTTCATTCTAGTCAATTCAGACTTTTTGATTACCTTGTAGTTTTTTCAATTCTAATTTTATAGAATTCACATGTCAAGATTTCTTTATAATTACATTCGCCCCAAAAGAAATTTTAGATGAAGAAAATATTTTCAAAAAAAGGAAGAGTGTCCAAAATTTGATAATTTGAATTCTTCAAATTGGCCCTTTCTTTGAAAAAAAAGAAAGGCAACTAAAATTTTTTTGAATTCAGTACAAAAAATGATATTTTTTTATCGATTCTTTCTCATTTTTAAAACAAAAATGGGACCGGTTTGTTTTATTCTTTGAAAATAACATTTCTCTACGCCCTCAGTCAAAAACATTGGGCATACTTTTCATCTTCCTTCTCTTTAGTTTCTTTAGGGAATTATTCATTTTAGTCTTACTACCTTTACATTTAAAAGTATTAGGAAGAAAATGCTAGAATTACAATTTTTTCAAACTAACTTTTAATTTTTGTTCCAGGTCCCATTTTTCGAAAAAAATGGGAAAGAATGAGAAATTCAAGATCAACCTTTAATTGTAAGTTCATTTCTATTTCTGGAACAAAAATAGGAGTCAATCAAGCAAATTGACTTTAAGACAGTTTAGTTTCTTAATAAAGAGTAAAAAAAAATTCAAGAACAAACATAAAAATCACAGGAATCTTTAGAAAGCTTGTTTTCTAAAGAATCAGAAACTTTCTAAACTTCCTACTAAAAAAACACACATTTGGTGCTAATGTTCATCTTTAGCAGAACCGGGCTTTACTCTCCCAATTTTTCAAAATTGGGAGAGCGAATGTTTTATTTTTTTTTGGAAACGATCGGATTTGAACCGATGACTTTATGCGTGCAAAGCATACGTTCTACCAACTGAACTACGTCCCCCTGATTGATTGTTAGAAATTTTCTGTAATTGGAAAAAAGAGCGATTTCTTAGAAGCTATACACTTGCTTGCAAAAAGCACTCTTCCGTAAAGTGCTGCCGGGCAATTCAATCAAAAGATCGTTAAGGAAAGACAAAAATTGTGATAACGACAATTTTTTGTGTTCTCTGAGTATTTCTTTTTGAAAATTTGAAAAAAAAAATACGGGTGACAGGACTCGAACCTGTATGACCACAAAGCCCCAGGGCCTAAACCTGGTGTGTCTACCAATTTCACCACACCCGCACTGGCAAGAAAATTTTTTGTTATCATGTCTGCCCAATGTTTTTGGCTAAGAGCGGAGAAAAAGGATCAACCGGTCTGAGTTAGCGTTATTTTTGTTTTATTCCCATTTTTGGTTCAAAAATGGGACTAAATAGGAAAACATTGAAATTTCTTTAGATTTTTTTTTCGTTTACGAATTCGGTCCTTTTTCGTTTACGAAAAAGGAAGTCGTTTAGGAGAAAGTACCGACCTTTCCCATTTTTGTGCACAAAAATGAGAATGGCCGGATTTTTTCTCTTTGTAAACGAGACTCTATGCAATATGGGTAGTAATGGACTCGAACCATTGACCTTTTCGTTGTAAGCGAATTGCTCTACCAACTGAGCTAAATACCCGAAATTTTTTTAGTTAGAGAGTTTCTACGATTCACTACTAAGATGAACTCACTTGATTCGAAAATTTTGTTTTTTGCAAAAAAAAAACATCCTAAAAAAGTGGACTTCAAAAACTTGCTTTTTCTTTTTATATTTCTCCTTAAAACAGGATCCAACAATGACAAAATTCTAGTTCGTTAAAATTCATTAAAAAAACGGATGAGGGAGGATTCGAACCCCCGATACTTATTCAGTATGCCGGTTTTCAAGACCGGTACCTTAAACCGCTCAGACACTCATCCTTAGTCTTTTTTAAGTTAAGAATTAAAACCCAAATTTAGAAATTTGTTATTGTTGAACCAAAGTCGGCTTGTCTAGAGGCAGATTTGAACTGCCGACACAAGGATTTTCAGTCCTTTGCTCTACCAACTGAGCTATCTAGACATTAATGCATTTTCTCTAGTAACATATTTCATTTATTACTGGGATGAAAGGATTCGAACCTTTGAATGTCGGATCCAAATTCCGATGCCTTACCACTTGGCTACATCCCATAAATGACTTTTTTTGTTGATACCCTTCTTTTTTACACTGATTTCTTTGGTTTACGAGAAAGAAGCCTAAGAAAATTTCAATTCTTTCTCATTTTGGTTTCATTCCCATTTTTGAACCAAAAATGGGACTAAACGGGACTCACTAAGACCGATTTGTTGAAAAAAAACATTAGAGAGACGTTTTTGAAACGATGATTTTACGAAAAATTAACTCATGTATTCTCCTAGTGCCAAATTTCTCCTGATTTTTTTTCCAAAAACAGAACAAACATTTTTTCTAATTCAAAGTAAATCTCTAAAAAAAAAAGAGTTCTCCTATTTTTATTTTTGAAAAAAAAACATGAGAAAAAGCAAAACTTTTGAAAAAAGAAAACAAAACATGTTTTGTTTTCCCTGACAATTTCAACGTATTATTTTGCTTTTCTTATTGAATTGAATTTATTTTATAAACTTTTGATTTTTTCATAAAACGTCAAAATAAAGACATGAAAAAAAGAATCACTATCGGGATCTCTCCAAGTTGGAATCGAACCAACGACTAAATGGTTAACAGCCATCCGCTCTACCTCTGAGCTATTGGAGACACCCGTCAGAAAAAAACTAACTGATAAAAATTTTTTATTTTTACAGTAGTTAAGTTCAAAAATTTTAAAAATTTTTGGCAAATAAGTAACAGAAATGAAAAAAGTTTCCGAAAAATCTAATTTTTTGGACACGTATTTCTTTATTTTACAGTTTTTTGAATTCTTGAAACAATATCTAGTGTAAATTTTTCAAAAGTCACAAAAGAAACTAACAAAAAATTTTTACAAATTCTTTTAAAAGTTTTTTTTGTTTCTCTATATGATGTACATTAAAAAAACCAAAAAATCTTTAAATCAAAACGCTGGACAGCCTACTAGAGAAAAGCAAGTTTCCAGTCCCAATCAAAACTTCAGTCCAGTCCAAATTTTTTGCAAGAAGTCACTCTTGTTTTTTTGAAAAAGAGACAATTTTAAAATTCAGAATTTAAGAAGAAAAGGTTTATATTCTCAAATACGTTGTTCAACAATCTTTTTTCTAGTTAAAAAAAAAATCCTTTTCTAATTTTCTTAGGATCGAATCTTTTAACTAATCAATTCTTGTAGTGTTTGAAAACGGAGAACATGTTTTAATTCTCTAATTTCCCTAACTTACACAATTCTTTTTGACACAAAGTTGTCAGGCAAATTTTTTAAAAAGCTGCTCTTAAGTCAAAAATTGAAAAAATTAAAATTTTTCCAATTTTTGACTTTTTTATCCCGACTACGTTTTTCTATTTTCAATTTTGATTTCAAGCCGGCAGCCGGCTGAACGTTTGATTATTTTTTATTTATCAACGGTAAACATAATATTTTTTGAAAACTTTTTGCCATTTCGGTTCCAGTCCCGGTCCCATTTTTGAACCAAAAATGGGAATGAAACAAAAATGGGACTAAAAAAGAGTCAATGTTTTTCTTGAATTGTGAATTTGACCGGTCCTTTTTTTAAAGAGTCTGTCCTTTTTTGTTTAGCAAAAAAAAAAAAAGATGACAGAAATTGAATGTAATCATTAAAAAATTTTCAGAATGGCACTTTTATGATTTTTACACCTTTAGAACAATTTGCAATTGTTAGTATAATTCCTATTCGTCTAGGAAATATTTATTTATCCTTTACAAATTCATCATTGTATCTGTTATTATCTACTGGATTAGTTTTACTTTTATTTTATCTTGTAACACAAAATGGAGGGTTTTTAGTTCCTTCACGTTGGCAATCATTAGTTGAAATGATTTATGAATTTGTTGTAAGTTTAGTTGATGAACAAATTGGAAAAAAAGGACGTTTTGCCTTTCCATTAATTTTCACGACTTTTACATTTTTATTATTTACAAATCTTATTGGTATGATTCCATATAGTTTTACTGCAACGTCTCACCTTGTTGTGACTTTCGGTCTTTCTCTTTCTCTTTTTATTGGAATCACAATTGTAGGTTTTCAAGTTCATGGATTACATTTCTTTAGTTTTCTTTTACCAAAAGGAGCCCCTTTAATTTTGGCTCCTCTATTAGTAGTTTTAGAACTAGTTTCTTATTGTTTTCGCGCGGTCAGTTTAGGTGTTCGACTTTTTGCTAATATGATGGCGGGTCATACCTTAGTAAAAATCTTAAGTGGTTTTGCTTGGACCATGCTTTCAGTTGGTGGTCTTTTGGCTGCAGCTTCTCTCATTCCATTTGCAATTGTGTTTGCTCTAACCGGATTAGAAATTGGTGTAGCTTGTCTTCAAGCTTACGTATTTACAATTTTAACTTGTATTTATTTGAATGACGCAATAAATCTTCACTAATTTGCTTTTTGAAATTATTCATAATTAGATCTTACTGGTAATTTCCATCCAATTATGAATAATTTCAAAGAGTAGAAGGGTCTCTTTCTTTTTTTTGTGTAAATGAGTCTGATGAAAACAACTTAGTAGGGTCATTCCCATTTTTGGTTCAAAAATGGGACTAGATGGCGAATATAGCTTAGGTGGTCAAAGCATTAGTCTGTGGAACTAAATAGATGGGTTCGAGTCCCGTTATTCGCCTTGTTATGTTTTCGAGAGACGGAACATTTTTACCAAAACCTCAAAACATTTTTTTTTATTTTTTCGGGTCCAGATTTCCTGAAGTAAAAATTCAAGAAAAGAGAAATATTAGGTGATTCGGCCCTCTTTTTTTTTCAATCCAAAAATGAGACCGGTTTCTTGCCTCCCTAGACAGAAATTTAATGACAGTTTTAAAATTAAAAACTAGAAAAAACTAAAAAAACTCATTTTTTTTTAGTAAGAAGTGACCTCTTTTTACAAAAATGTTGTTTTTGAGGCGAAAGAGCAAAAAAAAGCTTTTTCACGAGGAGATGCACACTAATTTAGAGGAGACGTCAAAAAATGAGTTTGACAAATTCCTTGAAAGTCATGCGGATATAGATTAGTGGTAAATTTTTCGCCTTCCAAGCGAACGACGTGAGTTCGAATCTCACTATCCGCTGTTTCTCGAAATCTTCAAATATTTTGTTTTTAGGAAAAGGTCAGGACACACTGCTTTTGAATTTGAAGAGTCTACTTTGTTTTGTCAATGTTTTTTCTTGAATGACCCGAAAAAATTGAAAATTTCGACATTTCAGTTTTTATAAGAGAAAAATTTATTTTTCTTTTTAACGATTTTCCAAAAAAAGTGGGATAAGTGGAATAATGAGAAAATTTTTTTATCTAGAAAGTAAAAACTAACCTTTTTCAATTTTTTTATAATTTTTATAAATTTCTAATTAGTCCCATCTCTATTTTATTTCAAACCTGCTTTGATTTTTTGATTGAATGAATTTTTTTTAAATCTTGTAGGGTAGCAAAGTACAGGGTATAGCGCAGTCTGGTAGCGCGCCTGTTTTGGGAACAGGAGGTCATAGGTTCAAATCCTATTACCCTGATTTTTAAAATTTTCTTTCAGAATCTTAAAAAAGCAAATACATCTCTCCCAGAAATTAAAAAAAACCTAGTGTTTTTTGTTTCACAATGACGACTATTATATATATTTTTTCTTAGTGCTGTCCTTTTTGGTAAACGAATTCCTTTTTCGTGGACGAAAAAGGACCGACCAATGCCAAAAATTGAAAAAATTCTAATTTTTTCAATTTTTGGCACCGGAGGATATCCGGATACTGCTCTTTGTCCAAAAACTTCATTTTTTTAGCAAGTTTTGATGTTTCAATTTTCAAATAAGTAGAAAGGTTACAAAACGTTTTTCTTAATTCAACTTATGGTTTTTGATTTGGATTAAGATTAAACACGTCGCTTTTTTGGAGATCGACACCCGTTATGGGCGATTGGTGTTAGTTCAATAATTTGAGTTACATTAAGTTTTGATTTATAGAGAGCTCTTATAGCAGAGAGTTTCCCATACCCAAGACCTTTGATTTTAACAATTACTGAATCAAATCCCAAATTTAAAGTTTTAGTTGCTACTAGTTCAGCTACAGCTTGGGCAGCATAACTTGTAGATTTTCGGGAATTTTTAAATCCTATGTTTCCAGCTGATGACCAAAATTTACAATCACCATGTAAATCCGTGAGTGTAAGAATAGTATTATTTTTTGTACTTTGAATATGAATAATACCTTTTTGATTGGTTTTTTTTAAAAATTTAGACATAAATTTATAAAATAATTCATTCATTTATATTACTTTTTTATAACACATTGGACTATACCTACCTCTACTTCTGATGTTTTTAGATTCTGTAAAGAGACGATAAATGGAAATTTAACATTTTTCCAATTTTACTATGCTTCCCCTTGAATTTTCACTTCTTTCCCATTGTGATTACGGGATTGAAAAACCGGTCCCTTTTTTTAGAACAAAAATGGGAAAGAATAAGAAATTCAAGAAAAAACAAAAAACAGAAAGAGAAGGTTGCTGTTTTTAAGAGAGAATAAAGAAACCTCTTTATAAAATTGGTCTAGACTATTTCAAGCTTTTCTAATTACTTTTTAATCAGAAGTGGAGAAACTTTTTTTGAAAGACACTTAGCTTATCTATTCAAATTAGTAGAGCTTTTTAATTTTCGTCTAGTACGACTATTTCCATGTGTACGTTGGCCACGCGCAGGTAATCCTTCAGTATGTCTGAACCCTTTGTAACTAGCGATTTTTATAAGCCTTTGTATGTTTTTAAGGGTAGAGCGTCTAATTTCAGTACCTATATTGTAATTTTGATTTACTAATTGTGTCAATCGTTCTAACTGTAATGAAGAGAGTTGCTTTAATCGTCGGTCTGTACTAACACCTAGTAAATCACATATTTGAGAAGAGTTATGTTTTCCTAAACCATAAATTTCAGTTAAAGCTACAAAGAGTTTTTTTTTACTTTTTAAATTAGTGTTTAAAACATATAACATAAAGAATTACTTTTAGTTTGTTTAATCAATAGTTACACTTTTCTCTGAAAACATACTTGCCCTCCTTTCTTTTTCAAAGAGAGGAAACTCCTGTTTTTTTTTCAAAAAAACATGCTCGTTTCCGACAAGAAAAATCCCAGTTGTTTTCCAAAAAGGAAATAGAGGGAATTCTGGAATTGTCAATTCAGAAGAGATATATTCTATGTGGAGACAAGAACTTCAGCGTTTTTCTTGTTTTTAATTTTAAGATTAAGAAGTTTTAATTGTTTAAGAAATTTCGAAAGTACATGTTCAATTTCAGTTATAAAAGAAAGAGAGAAGACAAACAGGGGTCTTGAGTTTTCATTTTTTTTATCTTAAAAAAAGTTGGAAAAAAACAAACTTTGAAAAGAAAACCTAGCATGTTGAAGATTTTTTTATTTTTTCTTGCCTTGTTTTAATAAAACTTTTTCATTTATTAATCGAATTCCTTTTCCTTTATAAGCAGATGGTTTACGTAAATTTCGGATTTTACTGGCAATTTGAGTGACTTGATTTTTATCTATGCCGAAAACGCAAATCACTGTAGGTTCAATTAAAAAAAGTTTTATAGATGATGGAATTTTATAAATTATATCATGACTATAACCTAATTTAAGAAGTAAATTGTCATTTTGCAAACTAGCACGGTATCCAATTCCTATAATTTTAAGATAAATAAGGAATCCACGACTAACTCCTTTTATTTTATTTTCTAAAAGTTTTTTAAATAAACCAAAAAAAGATTTTGCTGGACTTAAAAGTTCTAATTTCTTTTTTTCATGATTTATAGAAATTCCTCCTAACCCAGTAGGATCAATTTTGTTCAAATTTAAAAATGTTGATCCTAAAGGACCAGAGAATTTTAACAAATGACCTTTTTTTTCAATAGTCACTTTTTCAGGAATTGGAAATGAGTGATGATAAAATAGAGATTTCATAAGATTTACAATTTAAAAAATTTTTAACAATTACGTGAATTTGGAGGTAAAAACAGAAATGATGAAAAAAGTATAAACTTTTTATATTTTAGAGATCATCATTCTCTATCTTTTAAACAAAAAGCTTACCCTTTGGCTTGCTAGCAAAATTGAAAAATGAGGTTTTGCTTCTATTTTTTTTCCGATTTTTTTTGCGGCTCCATTTAGTCCCATTTTTGAACCAAAAATGGGAATGAAACAAAAATGGGAAAGAATTCTGTTAGAATTTCGACTAATTTCGTTGAATTTGTCTAAATGTGAAAAAAGGGATTTTAGTAAATTGGTATTTGAAATCCACTTAGTAGGAGTCTTAAATCCTTGAGTCTAGTCGTTTCATTAACATTCTGTTTATGACGAGAATCAGAGAAAACAAAACTTACATCCATACCTCTAAAATTTTCAACAAGTTCAAAATGGTTTTCTAATTCTGGAAAAATCATTAAATTTTTCAACCCAAAAGAATAAGTTATGAATCTTGTAGATTTTCTGGTCTGGTTTTTAGTAAATGAATTGTTTTGATTTAATTCTGTAAAATCTTTGCTAGTTGTGTAATCTCGAATACGAGGTAAAACAATTCTGGAAAGTTTCTCTAAAAAATCATACATAAGGTTTTCACGTAGAACAACTTTACACCCCAGTATTTGATGTTGACGAATTTTAAAATTGGCTACAGATTTTCTAGCATAAGTTAATTGAGGTTTTTGCCCAGAAATGAATTCTAATGCGGCTAGCGTGACTAAAAGATTTTTTTTTTCGTTGATATAATTTTTTGAACTCGTGTTTAATACGATTTTTTCAATACGAGGAAGTTGCATTATAGAAGTATAATTTTGTTTTAAAATTAAATCATATGTTACTATTTTTTGATAATAATTTTTGCTTAAATTAGAGGAACCTATAAAAACAAGATATTTGTTTTTTTCAAGTGCTAAAGAAAAATTATTTTGTGGATTATCTTTTAAAATTGATAAATGTTTTGATTTTTGTAATGCCATATAATTTTTTTATTAAAAAAAGTTTTTTTTATTGCTTAATAATGAATAGAAAACAAAATTAGAAAAAAAATTGTTAGAATCCTCTCAATTCACTCCTTTAATTCATGTTTGTTTTCACTTTTTGTTTTTAGACTTAATTACTTGGCCAAAGGCGAAGAAATGGAAATTTTTTCGATTCTAATTACTTTGTAAAACAAGAAAGAGCTAGAAATTTCTCTTTCATAGTAGCAAATGCAAAAAAAAATTTAAATTTTTCAAATTTTTTTTCCCATTTAGTACCATTGACTCCCATTTTTTTTCACAAATGGGACAATCCTTTTTTTGAAAAAACACCTTTATTTGCTAATTCAGAGAGAATTTAAATTACAAACAAATGGTGTCATTTCAAATCAAATGCGAGGAACCCTTTTCTTCTTATTTTCTTTCACTGTTGCTTTCTTTGAAAAAGAAAGCAAAAACACCGAAAAGAAAATTTTTTTTGTCTCCTTAGTTTATGTCAAAAAGCAGAGCAATCAAATTTTTGTTCAAATTTGAGGAAATTTTCTCTTGTAAAGAACAAATATATACAATTTCAAGCTTTCTTTCATTAAACTTAAAACTAATTACAAAAAAATAATCTTTTAACAAGTTTTTGTATTCTTTTGTCCTCTTATCAAATAAAAAATAGTTTTTCAATTGCATTTTTATAAAAGGATAGATATTTTTTTACTCATACTGCAAAAAAAAAAATGACTAATTTCCCTTTAGGCAATTTTTTTTGTCTCTCTATATGATATGCAAATGAAAAAATTAAAAAAAAATACCTCGAATTAGAAATGACACCATTTTTTTATGAAAATTTTTTTTGAATTCCTAATTCAAGAAAAATTTTTCGTAAACCTAAACAAACATGTTTTTTTGGAAGCAAAAACATGGACTAAGCAATTCTTTTTAGAAATTCTTTTTGTCTCTCTATATGGTGTAAAAATGAGAAAATCACCCCTTAAATTCAAAATTCAGGAGGAGCTCCTTTGTCTTCTTCCAAAAAAGTCCCCAAGAATTAGGTACTTCTTTTTTAAAAAGAAAAAACCATCTAAAATAGAGTTTACAGTCCCTTTCGTCTAGTGGTCAGGACATTGCTTTTTCAAGGCAAAAACACGGGTTCGAACCCCGTAAGGGATACCAAGAGTCATCTTAGCCTATTGATAAAGAATCAACTCTCTAAAAATTTTTTTTATGTTAGACGGAGCAAAATTAATCGGAGCAGGTTGTGCTACAATCGCTTTAGCAGGTGCAGGTGCAGGTATTGGAATCGTTTTTGGTTCTTTAATTAATTCTGTTGCACGAAATCCTTCATTAACTAAACAATTATTTGGTTATGCAATCTTGGGATTCGCTCTTACAGAAGCGATTGCTTTATTCGCATTAATGATGGCATTTTTAATTCTTTTTGTATTTTAAGAGAATTAAAACCAAAAAAAATTTATTTTTTTAGTCTAGATATGCCATAATCTAGAAAAACGAAAATTTTATAAATTGAGTTAAAAAACTTTTTTTTGAAACTCTAGTGGGAATTTCAGCAGAATTTCCACTAGAGATTGAAACGTATTTGGTTTTTTGAAAAAAAAATTTCGAATTATTAATTCGACCTCCATTTTTTTTATAAAGTTGATAATAAAAAATCATCAATATCTCTGTTTTCCACTTTTTGTGTTTGTGGAAAGTTTGTGGAAGTTTTATTAATTAGGTGGAGATTAAGAAAAAAAAACCGAAGACGTAAAGTTGCAAAAAAAAATTTCATTGAGATCTCAGCAAACAATTTTTGAATAATAAAAGAATACCTCTTGATTTTTCCAAAAAAGTGAAACACCCGAACCTTTCCAACTTCGAAAAGTGAATCCTTTTCTTACCATATGTACTAGAAATTCTGGGAGACGTGGTCAAAGTCAAGAGAATGACGGAATAGTTCAGTGGGTAGAACAGTGGAATCATAATCCATAGGCCGTTGGTTCGAGTCCATCTTCCGTCAACCTCCTTAAAAAACCAATGTTTAAAATTTGTTGTTTTCGCTTCCGATTTATGTTCTTGTTCTACTAAGTAAAAAATTTTGGAAAAAATAGACTTTATATTTTCCTACTTTTTTCGGAGAAATAAATTTCTAGTGTTTTTTAAGAGCTAAAAAAACATAAAACACAACTTCAAACTGTTTGTTCTGTAGAAGAAAAAATTTAAAATGAGAAAAACAAACACAACATGTTTGTATATCATATAGAGTCAAATTCATAAAACACGTTCTCCTTTTTCGTTTACGAAAAAGGAAAGCAGAGGAAGTTTTTAAGATTTTTCTTTTATTTCAAAAAAAAGATTTCTCTGGCGAAAAAAAGAACATAGTGTTTAATTTCTACTTCTAAATTTTACAGCAGCAGATAATTTCAGAAATTGAAAAAATTAGAATTTTTTCAATTGGTCCTTTCTTTGAAAAAGAAAGGAAAAGCACAAGTAAAGGTAAAATATCTTTTCTTTTTAAAGAGCATTTAGCGGATGCCTAGACAGAAGAAAACAGAGGACGTTAAACGCAACGAAACGCCATAGAGAGGTGCGTCAATCCTGAGATCTATGGATTTCCTTTTAGGAAACTCTTTGATTACGAATTACCTAGTGAACTGAAACATCTAAGTAACTAGAGGAAAAAAAATCAACCGAGATTCCGTGAGTAGTGGTGAGCGAAAGCGGATTAGGCCCTCATTCTTTTTTCTCCTTTTTGAGGTTAAAGCTGTTTGGAATAACAAGCCAAAGAAGGTGATAGCCCTGTAAACATTCAAAATTGAGAATTTTCTAGAATTTTTTTTTGGAAAACAGAATGAAAAAACATCGAGTAAAACGAAGACCATCTTTGTTTGAAGTGAAGATTCCGTTTTTTGGAATTTTCTAAAGGGGGACCACCCTCTAAGCCTAAATATAGTCTTCTGATCGATAGTGAACAAGTACCGTGAGGGAAAGGTGAAACAGACTCCTAAATAGGAAGTGAAAGAGATCCTGAAACTGAATGCTTACAAGCAGTCGAAGCTTTTATGAAGAGTGACGGCGTACCTTTTGCATAATGGGTCAGCGAGTAAATTTATGAAGCCAGCTTAAGTTCAGAAACGGAGGCGGAGTGAAAGCAAGCTTGAAAAAAAGCATAAGCCCAGAATGTGTATTTTTTGGGAAACAAAAAGTTTCATAAATTTGACCCGAAACCAAGCGATCTAATCATGAGCAGGTTGAAAAAATGATAATACGTTTTGGAGGACCGAACCCACATCTGTGGCAATAGATGGGGATGACTTGTGATTATGGGGTGAAAAGCCAATCGAGCTTGGAAATAGCTGGTTTTCTGCGAAATCTATTGAGGTAGAGCGTATTCAAAAGTAAAAAGGAGGTAGAGCACTCATTGGGTGATGGTGGCCCAAAGCCTTACTGATCCCAGGGAAACTCCGAATGCCTTTTTATTCTGGATACAGACAGACTCGAGGCGCTAAGGTCTCGAGTCGAGAGGGAAACAGCCCAGATCGAACGCTAAGGTTCTCAAGCAATTTCTGAGTGGAAAAGGAAGTTCCTAGGCGAAGACAACCAGGAGGTAGGCTTGGAAGCAGCCATCCTTTTAAGAAAGCGTAATAGCTCACTGGTCTATGTCTAGGAGCACCTAAAATGTATCGGAGCTCAAGATATTCACCGAAGCGGCGATTTTAAATCAAAAGTAAAAAACATATCCATTACGGAAACACTCTTTGATTTAAAAGGTAGCAGAACGTTCTGTAAATCAAGGACGCTTTATTGTCAAATAAAGTTGAGATATCAGAAGTGAGAATGCTGACATGAGTAACGACAAATCATGTGAAAATCATGATGGCCAAAAGTCCTAGGTTTTCGACAGACCGTTTTTCGTTGTCGAGTGAATCGGCCCCTAAAAGCAAAGCGAAAGCTCATTCTTGATGGGTACAATGTACAGAATTCATTGATGTCAAATTGAGTGACGGCCACTAGTTTACCGCACAAGTCAACGGATATCTTGTGAATCTGGGTAAAAAGTGGTCCAGGAAAAAACTCAAGTGTTTTCTCTATCTTCATGATTTAGAAAAAAAGCACCGTACTTAAACCGACACTGGTGGACTTGTTGAAAAAACTAAGGCCTAGAGAGAATCATGTTGAAGGAACTCGGCAAATTACCTCCGTAACTTCGGAAAAAGGAGGACATAGGTTGAACACAAATCTATGTGGCACAAAAAAGGGGGTGGCGACTGTTTACTAAAAACACAGGACTCTGCTAAGTGGTAACACGACGTATAGGGTCTGACACCTGCCCGGTGCTGGAAACTTAACAGGAGGGGTGCGTTCAGAACCTGTTCTCGGGATTTGAACAAGCTCTCAATGCAAGGCCCAGTAAACGGCGGCCGTAACTCTGACGGTCCTAAGGTAGCGAAATTCCTTGTCGGGTAAGTTCCGACCTGCATGAATGGTGTCACGACTTCCCCGCTGTCTCCAACATGATCTCAGTGAAATTGAATTCTCCGTGAAGATGCGGAGTTCCCGAAAGTAGACGGTAAGACCCTATGCACCTTTACTATAGTTTACCATTGAAAAAAGAGTTTGAATGTGTAGAATAGGTGGGACATCTTTTTAGACCTCTAAAAAGATGAACAATGAAATACCACCCTTTCTTTCTCATTTTTCTAACCTTCTTGAATAAAAAAAGGGACAGTGGTAAATGGGTAGTTTGACTGGGGCGGTCGCTTCCTAAAGAGTAACGGAAGTGTGCGAAGGTAAGCTCAAGCTGGACGGAAATCAGCTGGAGAGCGTAATGGTAGAAGCTTGCCTGACTGTAAGACTTACAAGTCAAGCAGAGACGAAAGTCGGCCATAGTGACCCGGGAGTTCTTGGTGGAAAGGCTCTCGATCAACGGATCAAAGGTACGCTAGGGATTACATGTTAGTCCTAGCCCTTCGTGAGAAGGTTTACAGCGTTTCTTGAGAAAAGTCTCTCAAGATAAAACAAACTGGGTGAATTGCAAGAACGCTACAGTTTTCTGTTTCCAAAATCAACAGAGACAAAACTATGCCAACTTGCAGCGAAGTCTCTCGAATGACAAAAAAAACAGTAGAGAGAAACGTTCAACGACTAGAGAATGAGGAATGTCAACCAATAACTTCTCCACGAGCGCCCAGCAACTCTTCAAAACAGTGTTTTTATTATGAAAAAACCAACGGCAAATCAAAAAAAATGTCTTCACGAGTATAAAAAGACTCTCTCTTTATCAAAAACTCTGTTTGATTTAAGTGTAGGGACACTTCTTGGTGACGCGTCGATTCAAACTCAAAATGGAGGCAAAACATATCGTTTAAAATTTCAACAATCTGATCATTTGCATCGTGAGTATCTGTTTCATCTCCATGAACAATTTTATGATTGGGTTTTGTCACCGCCATATTTTGATGAAAAACGAAAAATGTGGAGTTTTCAAACCATTTCTCATTCTGAGTTTCGAGAGCTCGCTCAACTCTTTGTGCTCGATTCTCATGGTAAGAAATGTCAGAAACATGTCAAACCTTTTTTGATTGAAAACTATTTGACACCAAGAGGCTTGGCTTATTGGATCATGGATGATGGTAGAAGATCAAGTTACACTCGTGATTTTCAACGAAAAGGGTTTGCTCTCAATACTCATGGGTTTCCTAGACCACAAGTTGAAATTCTCAGACAGGGCTTATCGACTCGATATGGTTTAAAATGTTGGTTAGGACCTAATAAAAACAAATGGGTCATTGTCATTTCAGGACATGATTACAGCAAAGTGATTGATCTCATTGGAGATTTTCTACACCGCTCAATGTATCATAAGATTCCTGGACTCACAGACCAGAGTTGATGACATAGTCTGAACTTTATGGAAACATAAAGAAATAAAGGATAAAGAGCCTTTATGATAACACAATTGAACAGGCTGATGACTCCCAAGAGCTCTTATCGACGGAGTCGTTTGGCACCTCGATGTCGACTCATCGCATCCTCGAGCTGAAGAAGGTTCGAAGGGTTCGGCTGTTCGCCGATGAAAGCGGTACGTGAGTTGGGTTTAGTACGTCGTGAGACAGTACGGATCCTATCTTTTTCGGGTGGTAAAAATTGAGGGTGGCATTCTCTTGTACGAGAGGACCGAGAATGACGAACCTCTGGTGTACCAGTTGTCCTGCCAAGGGCATCGCTGGGTAGCTACGTTCGGAATGCAGAACTGCTGAAAGCATCTCAAGCAGGAAAGCAGACCCAAAACAAGTTTTTGAGTCGTCGAAGACTACGACGTCATAGGCGAGGTGTGCACTCATAGTGATATGAAAGCTAACTCGTACTAACTCTTGAAAACCCCTAAGAAATTAGGGGTTTTTTCCTTTTGTCTAGAGATATTTCTTTGGCAAATTTTTGACGTTTTTTTCTCTAAAAACCTGTTTTTTCTTGAAAGAAAAAAGCCTACAAAAACAATAAAAAAAAGTTTTATGATACAGATTGCAATTGAAAGTAAATTACAGATTCTAGGAAATACATTGGATAAACAATTTTCAAAAAATCCAGTTTTTAAAAGATTGTGTTGTTTGCTTAAAAAAAAACTAGTAGGATCACGACTTTTTTATTGTTTGAAAATTTTTGATTTCTAGTTTTTCTCTTTTCTTTAGGTCTTTTTCTTGATTTTTATCAAGTACCCAAACCCAAATTTTTGAAATTCCCATTTTTCTTTAAAAGGAGAGCCTTTACACAAGAGATAAAATCAAGCCACTTTTAAATTCCACCAAAAATGTACATTTCTGTAAATAAAGTTGTTTAAATTAAAATTTCGAGTACCTATTTCGTTGGAACTCCCAAAGAGAAGTTACTCCTTAAAATTTGGCTTTTTGTTTAAAATATATAAAATAACTGTTTCCTTTTTTGTTTCAGTAGTTATTGTGTAACTGAAACAAAAAAGTGAAATGTTTTAGCGATCTACTTCACCAAAAACGATATCTTGTGTACCTATAATTGTAACGACATCAGCAAGCATATGATTTCTTGACATAAAGTCAATTCCTTGTAAATGAGCAAAGCCAGGGGCTCTGATTTTGCATCTGTAAGGTCGGTTCGTTCCGTTGCTCACAAGATAGACGCCAAATTCGCCTTTTGGTGCCTCCACAGCAGTGTAAGTTTCTCCAGCAGGAACAACAAAGCCTTCCGTATAAAGTTTAAAATGATGAATCAATGATTCCATAGATTGTTTCATCTGACTACGAGAAGGTGGAGTTATTTTTCGATCATCTACCTTGATCATGCCTTGTGGCATTTCGTTTAAACATTGCATGATAATTCGTAAACTTTGACGCATTTCTTCAACTCGAATTAAATAACGGTCATAACAATCACCACGAGTTCCCACAGGAACATCAAACTTTATTTGATCATAAACATCGTAAGGTTGAGTTTTTCTTAAATCCCAATTGACTCCAGATGCTCGTAACATCACTCCAGAAAAACCCCAATCTAATGCTTGATCTGCTGTCACAACACCAATGTCTACTAATCTCTGCTTCCAAATTCTGTTATTTGTCAGCATTTCTTCCATTTCGTCAATACGTGAAGCAAATTGTTGTGCAAATTTAAAAATATCTTCACTGATACCTAGAGGAAGATCTTGAGCGACACCTCCTGGACGAACATAAGCTGCATGCATACGCGCTCCAGACACTCTTTCATAGAATTCCATAAGCTTTTCGCGTTCCTCAAATCCCCAAAGAAAGGGTGTTAAAGCCCCTACATCCATAGCATGACAAGTTAGAGCTAAAAGATGGTTTAATAAACGAGTAATTTCAGAAAAGAGAACTCGAATATATTGTGCTCGAAGTGGAACATGAGAATTTAAAAGATTTTCTACTGCTAAAGAATACGCATGCTCTTGACACATCATAGAAACGTAGTCTAATCTATCAAAATATGGTAACGCTTGAATATAGTTTTTGTATTCAATAAGCTTTTCAGTACCTCGGTGTAATAAACCTATATGTGGATCAGCTCGTTGTACAACCTCCCCGTTCATTTCTAAAACAAGTCTTAAAACACCGTGAGCTGCTGGATGTTGAGGACCAAAATTTATTGTAAAGTTTTTTATTTTTTTAGGACTTAATGCTTTTTCAATAGACATAATTTTTTAATATGATTCTAATTTAAAGGCCTTTTCCCTTTTTTTTTCGAAGTCATGTTTTTCTTTCCACTTTCGTAAACGAGGAGACAAAACAAAATTTGAATGGCAGGTCTCTTTATTTACGAGAGGCAAATCAGTCCCAGTTTTTATAAAAAAATGGGAGAGACTTGAGAATTCAACCTTTTTCTTGAATTTACAATTCAAAACAGACCCAAAAAGTCTTTTTTAGAACAATGGCCATTAGATTATTGATTTCATTTATTTTAGTTACAATTCACACAGAATTGAAAAAGGTTTCTTCTGTGGTTCTTCCTGTTTTTATAATTAGGAGAACTCCTTTTTAATTTTTTAAAAGTGTTTTTCTCCATGGAGCCATGCAGTGTTTTCAAATACTCTAAATTTTTAAGAACCTAAAAACATTTGGTTTCAAGTTTAATCCAAAAAAACGAAATTTTTTGGATTAAACTTGATAACAACAAAAGAGTCTGGATATTTTTCTTATTGTTTGAATTCTTGAATGCTCGGCTTTGCCAAAAATTAAGATTTTTCAAATTTTTGACTTGGGTTGATCCTTTCTTTGAAAAAGAAAGGACTAAACAAAAAATTTCAAAATTCTAATTTTTAAAATTTCTGTGAAAACACGAACGAGTCACTTTACTGAGAAATTTAGAAGAAACAAGTTCTGCTTAAAATCTTAGAATTAAGCACCTCCCCAATAATAGATACATACAAATAGGAAAAGCCATACAACATCTACCATGTGCCAATACCAAGCAGCTGCCTCGAAACCGAAATGATGTTGTTTTGTGAAATGAAAATTAATCAAACGAATTAAACAAACAGTAATAAACACTGTTCCTAGAATTACATGAAAACCATGTAATCCTGTCGCCATATAGAAAGTCGATCCGTAGATACCATCCGAAATGGTAAAAGGAGCTTCCAAATATTCATAGGCTTGAAATCCTGTGAAAATCACAGCTAGAATAATTGTAATCAGTAATCCATTAATAGCATGTTGACGATTTCCAGCTAAAATAGCATGGTGAGCCCATGTAATAGATGCGCCAGACGAAAGAAGAAGAACAGTATTTAAGAAAGGAATTTCCCAAGGATTTAAAACTTCAATTCCTTTAGGTGGCCAAATTGCACCAATTTCCACCGTAGGGGCTAAACTTGAATGGAAGAAAGCCCAAAAAAAAGCTAGAAATAAAAAAATTTCTGTTACTATAAATAAAATCATTCCGTAACGAAGACCTAATTGCACAGGAGTAGTATGATGACCCTCAAATGTTGCTTCACGAACAACATCTCTCCACCAAACAAACATTGAATAAAGTACCATGAGGAAACCTAAAGCTAAAACAATCCCGCCACCTTGGTAACAATGCATATACATTGTTGCACCTACAGTTAAAACAAATGATGAGAATCCTGTAAACATTGGCCAAGGGCTAGGATCTACTAAATGAAATGGATGTTTTTTCATAAAAATCTTTTTTTAATAACGTTTTCTTTCCTTTCTTTGAAAAAGAAAGGAAAGGCACTAAGTACGCAAAGAAACAATTATATTTCTTCTAATTTAGTAGAAACCCAAGAAATATAATCTTCTAAAGAAACAGCTTCAACTACAATAGGCATGAACGCGTGGTTTGCCCCACATAATTCACTGCATTGGCCATAGAAAACTCCTTCTCTCTTAATGAAAAGAGGGATCTGATTCAATCTACCAGGCACTGCATCACATTTTGCTCCTAATGAAGGCACAGCCCAACTATGTAAAACATCAGCTGCAGTGATGATTAATCGAAGATGTGTGTTTGCTGGAACAACCATACGATTATCCACTTCTAAAAGACGAAGTTGACCTAGTTCTAGATCATCATCAGGAATCATATAACTATCAAAAGCAATACTTTGGTCATCAGATTGACTATAATCTGAATATTCATAAGACCAATACCATTGATGTCCAATTGCTTTAATTGTAACAGCAGGATCTACCACTTCATCTAAACTATAAAGCAGAGCAAATGAAGGAACAGCAATTAAAACTAAAATTAAACTAGGAGTGATTGTCCAAGCAATTTCAATAGCTGTACCGTGAATAATTTTTTCCGGAATAGGATTTTTTTTATAATGAAAATGATATAAAGTTCTTGAAAGAATCCATACAACAAAAACTAAAATTAAAATCATAAAGAACACAATATCATGATGGAGGTCAATGATTCCTTGCATGATCGGAGTAGCAGGATCTTGAAAACCTAGTTGCCATGCTTCAGGAGCATCTGCTAAAGAAAGAACAGGCAATAAAAAGAAAAGGTATAAAAAGAAATTCATAAGTATTTTTTTTTCATTAATCATGAAAACGTCCGCAATTCTAGATAGATCAACGTCTGTTTAGGTTTCTTTACGAATCTCAAAGAGATTACAAAAGAAAATTTTTAGATTGTACTTTGATGGTTCAATCTTAAGATTTCAAAAAATTTAGAATGGTAATCAAACATTTTCATCTTAGTATCAATCCTGTCCTTTTTCGTTGACGAAAAAGGACCAAAGCCAAAAATTGAAAAAATTCCAATTTTTTCAATTTCCTAATACATTTTTGTTAACAAAAATGGGAAAGACAGCTAAATATAAAAAAAGTTTATTAGAAATGACATAGAATTGGAAAAAATTTTTTCTAATTAAAATTAAAATTCTTTTTAAAAAGGCAAAAAAATGTCACAAACTCAAAAGATTTCAACTTTTGAATTTGAATTTGAAACTGTTCCTAATAAAAAACGAAAAAAATATCTTTCTAATTTATTAAACTCTATCTAAGTGAAAGTTTTGTAAAGACTAGAAAAAAATTTATGGTCTTCACTTTTCTACCTAAAAACAAACGTTATCAAGAAAAATACAACCAATATTTGATCTTACCTTTTTAAATTCAAAAGTCAAGAAAAAGAGCAACGATTCTTTTGCATTCTTTTTTTTTAAGGAAAGACACTGAGATTTCAAAATTCAACCAAAAAAATGTCAAGGAACGCTATTTTCTATTAAAATCTTAATCACACTAAAAAATTACTTACAAAATTCGTATTTTATGGGTAAGAAGGGACTTGAACCCCCGGCTTTACGCTTATCAAGCGTATACTCTAACCAACTGAGTTACTTACCCGTTTTATCAAGTCTAAAATAAAAATTATTTCTAAATCATAGATTTAGAAAATGAATCTCTAAAACTTAATGAATAAGACGAAATCTAAACATGAGAGTGAAGTTGAAATTTTGTCAGTAATGTACAAAATTAAAAAAAAGTTTTTGTGACTACTCAAAAGATAAAGAAAAAATTAACCTCAAAACTGAAATTATTTTGTTAAATAAAACTGAAATTAGAGTAAACATTTGATAAAGAAAGGAATAAAAAAAGGATTTCAGAGATTTAAACCGCTTCTAAAGCTCTTCCTTTCTTTATCAAAGAAAGGACCAAATTGACAAATTCTAATTTTTTCAATTTTATAAGACTTTTTTTGAAAAACAAAGGAAAGACACCAAACACTATTCTTCTTTTTGCTTTTTATACAAATTTTTTAAATTTAAACAAAATTTTGTTAAATCATTTCTCTAGTCAACAATCCAAATTGAATCAGAGAGTCTCTATATAATAAACAAGTTTTTTTTTATAAAATTCCAATGTTTATTATATAGAGATTACTAAATGATTTTGCTCAAGAAAACAAAAACATGAAAAAAAAGTTTCCATAAAATACCATTTTTTTTTCACGCTTTCTCTTTTTTTTGTCAGTAATCAGAATTCTATAATTCTTTGATTTTTTTTAGAGTTTACTGATGCCGAAAATTGAAAAAATTAGGATTTTTTTCAATTTTTGACACCTTAAATAAAAAAGCTTGTCATGTCTTTAAATTGATAAAACAGTAAAGCTTTTATGGGAAAGTGGCTGAGTGGTTAAAAGCGGCAGACTGTAAATCTGTTGAATTTATTCTACGTAGGTTCGAATCCTGCCTTTCCCATAAATTTTAAATTTCTTGTTTATTTATAAAATTACAACTAATTAGAAATTTTTGATTTATTCCAGATTAATTCAAATGATCTCAGTCTTCAAAAGAAAATTAAAGTGTATTTTTTTTTATAACTGAAAAAACTGAATCCTAGAAACAAGAAGATTTTGATTTAAATTTTCCAATTTAGAATAAAAAAACAAGAAAAAATCTTTCATTTTAACTAAACAGTATCTTAATAGAAAAATAGAAATTTTTTCAATTTACGAGAAAAATTTTCCTGTTCTTCACTTTTTAAATGAGTCAACTTGTAAACAAGACAAAACAAATGTTTAAAAATTAGTTGAAATCAAAAGAAAAAAACGTTAAGACGTTGTAAATTTTTTGAAAAAAAAGTCAGAATGAGTAAAAAAACGAAGAAAGTTACTAATTAAGAAATCTTAGAGAAAATTAATCTTCTTAGTTCATTTATGTAGTTTTTTTGCTTATTCAAAAACAAAACTTGAGAGCATACTGTTAAAATTCGTTTAAGTTAGTAATCTATCTGTAAATAAAAATCAACTCTGATAAATCTCTGCATGACTTAAAGAAAAGATGAATTAAAGAAAACTGGAGATGTCTTATTGAATGTTTTTTTTAGTTTTTCTCTTTGATACCATTCCAAAAAATGATATTTTTTGGAGCTCCTGTTTTTTGCAAAAAACGTGGTGTGAAAATTCTGGTTCCAGAGAGCTCCAATTTCTTTTTTCCCATCTTTGTGAACGATCGCATTTAGTCCATTTTGGAACTAAAAAGAAGAATCAAACTAAAAAGAAACCGAAACTTCTCAAAATGAAAGCGTCTAGTATTTTTCATATACAAAAAAGGGAGTCAAAAATTTAAAAAATTTAAATTTTTGGCATTTAAGGAGAAAAAAAAATTAAGAAAAAACATTTTCAAATCTAGAATCGGGAAAAAGAAAGAATTGACTGTCTAACGAATCAAAAGACACCAAGACAGATCTGTTTTTGAGAAAAAGTACTTTTTCATCTCTTTGAGAAAAACCAAACTTTTTCTTTGACACTTAAATCTCTCAAGCTCATGAATTAGAAAAACTGTCACGTTTTTCCTAATTAGACATTTTTTGGAAAAGGATAAAATTCTTTTCAACTTTTTAATAATTATGCCACAATTAGACAAAGTCACATTTTTATCACAATTTTTTTGGTTATGTTTCTTTTATCTGGGTTTTTACTACATTATTTTAAAATTCTATTTGCCAAAAATTAGCAGAATTTTAGCGTTACGTAAGAAAAAAATGGGATTTTCACAAGAAGGAATGGTTTCTTTACAACAAGAAAATCGAAAAGTTCGAGAAAATTACGAAACTGTAGTTTCTAAAGCTTTAACAACATCAAAAACTCTCTTTAATACGTTGTTTTCTCGTACAACTAACTGGTTAACTAATAACGCAACATCAATCAATAAAACACACTATCAAAATGTAAATGCTTCTTATATACATTCTTTAGGAGAAACGTCATTATCACAAAATCTTTTATTTTATCATGCTTCAAAAAATTTACCAGAAAAATTAACATTCAAAATATTGCTTAACAATCTTGAAACTTTTAAAAGTAAATTTCAAGCTCCTTCATCCACATTCAAATCATCGAATTCAGCACAAGATACAAAAAAGTTGAAAAAAACTAAAAAATAAAACAAAAATTTGAAATTATTTTCCAAAATACATACTACGTATTTTGGAAAATAGTGTATTCTTCTTTTTTTTTTGAAAAAAAAACATTTTCCTCTAATCGAAACTCTTTCTTTTTCAAAGAAAGTCTTCCAAAATTGAAAAAAAGTAAAATTTTTTTAATTTTTGGCAATTGAAATTATCTTTTTTTGTTGTAAACAGAAAATTTTCTAAAAAATTGTGTTTTTTTTTCTGAATACAGGTGATGAAAAAAGAAAAAGAGTTTGCCACTAGATTAGAAAATGTAATATAATTGATTCTAAAACCTTTCCCAGTTCCATTGACTCCCATTTTTGAAACAAAAACGGGAATGAAACAAAAAGAGGAAAGAATTGCAAACTCAAGAAAAACAATACCAAAAGATCCCTTTTTTGGACTGTTTTTTATCCTATTAATTCTCTTGACTTATGTTTAACAATGACAAATTAAGATTTTATTTATTTATTTTTTTAGCATTCGCTGTTTTGAGCTCAAAAAATATCTTAATCTATAATGAAGAAACTCTCGTAGCCTTGAGTTTTTTTTGTTTTCTTTTTTTCGTTTTACACTATTTTGGTAATACAATTAAAGAGTCACTTAATGAAAGAAGCCAGGTGATTCGCGAAGAATTACAAAATTTTTTAATTCTTAAAGAAAATTCATTTCAAGAACTTTTAATTCAGCATCAAAGGGTGTCTGGATTATTAAAGGCACTAGATGTCCTAAATACATTTACAAAAAATGAATTAAATTTATTAAACAGTAATGGAGAAAAAGCGTTAAAGAATATGTTTAGTTTTCGAATTCAGAATAAATTAAAAACGCTTGCATTTTCGAAATTAATGGTACAACAAAGATTACAATTTTTACTTTCTGAAAAAATTATTTCAAATGTTTTAGTAACTTTTTCTAAAAAAGGAAAAGGAGCTACAAAATTAGGTGCTTTTCAAAGCAAAGCAATAAAAAATGCTTTAGATTCTTTAGTTCTAAACGCACAAAAAAACTAGAAATGAAATTTCAATAAAAATCTCAGAAATCATAAAATCATTTACAAAAACGCTGCGGTTCTGATTCTTGCAAAATGGCTCGTGATTGCTTGATTTTTTTGAGAAATTCTAGATCAATCTTATGCATTCCTTTCTTTTTCAAAGAAAGGAGAGACACCAGATACTTATTTTTTTAGAGCTTCTCCAATGAGTGAAAATACATGGAAATTATGGTCCCAATTCTTTCGCAATTCGTTCGGAATTGGGGCCAGAATTCAAAAATTTAAAATCGATACTGACTCGTTGGTTTTTTTCTAGGTTTGTCTTAATTTTCTAGAAATACTCAAGTAAAACACTCTTTTTTCAGTTTTAAATTCACTAGTTTTAGAAATCTCAAATGTTTTTTGTAATTAATACCCTTTTTTGTAAGTCTCTTTGTGTTTCTAGAACTCTCTCTAACAGACATCTAGTGTCTCTCTGCTCACTTGGTGAAATTGGTATACACGACAGACTTAAAATCTGTTCCCGTCTTTTCTGGGGTATCGGTTCAAGTCCGATAGTGAGCAATTTCTTGTACATTTGATCCAAGCAAATAAATAGTCGAATTTCCGATTCAAGACAAAAATTTAATGTATTTTTTTGAATTTTGGACACTCAAATTCTAGAAAATTTGTTATCAAAATAAAACTCATCATAAAACATCGACTTAGTGGTTTTCTACTTTTTTCTCTCTGAAACTAAAAATTTGCATTCTTAGCTTAGTTGGATAGAGCAGCAACCTTCTAAGTTGACGGTCGCAGGTTCGACTCCTGCAGAGTGCATTTCCAAATTTCTCTTTTAATTTTTGACACTTCGAGCAACTAACAAAAATTTTTCATAAAATTCTACCTTAGTGGAATCCAGTTTGAATTTTTTCAGTCCATTCCTTTTTCGTTTACGAAAAAGGACCAACTGGAGAAATAAAAAATGGGACCGGCTTGTTTTTTGAAAAAAGAGATTGTTTCGACGTTCTTGGCCAAAAACAGTGAATAAACTTTTAATGGCAAATTTTCGAAGAACAGGTAACTCTTTTGATTTTGAATAGGTGAACGTTACTTATGAAACTTTGTTCTTTTTTTCCCTTTTTGGTAAACAAATTCCTTTTTCGTTTACGAATTCCTTTTTCTTTGATGAAAAAGGACCGATCGACAGAGCTCTTTTTTAG
>KQ482046.1:0-16482 GCA_001430745.1 Auxenochlorella pyrenoidosa | reverse complement strand
CACAAAAATTTTTACCTTTAATTTCTACTTTTGTAGGTGCCGTACTAGCTTTCGTCTTTAATGTTTCTCATGTTTTTACAAGTTATCGTATAAAACTTACAAAATTAGGAAATCAATTTTACACTTTCTTTAATAAACGTTGGTTTTTCGATAAAGTGTATAATGATTTTCTGTCAGAAAATGCGCTAAAATTTGGTTATAAGATTTCGTTTAAAACTTTAGATAAAGGAAGTTTTGAACTCTTAGGTCCTTCGGGAATCGCATATAGTTTTATGAATATGGCACAATACATTAGTCGTTTACAAAGCGGATTAATTTATCATTATGCTGTAGTTATGTTATTAGGAATTGTTACTCTCATCACAGTGATTAGTTTATGGGAGTTTTTAGAAATTCTTTTGGATAACAGATTTTATTTCATCTATTTGCTGAGTTTTCTTCTTTATAACTATCATTCTGTAAAAAAATCTTAAAGAGACGTTTTTTAAGCTTAAAATTTTTGTCCAATGTTTTTGGCCAAGGGCGTAGAAAAATGTTTTTTTTCAAAAAAAAGAGAAATCGGAATGTCCTTTCTTTGAAAAAGAAAGAAAAGTTTACGATTGGTTTTTCTTTGTTTCATGAAAGTAAACGCAAACAATTTCAATTTTTTTTCTATTGTTTTTTCTTGAATTTCTAATTCAAGAAATTTCGGTCACTTTTGCTTGCTTTAAAAAAAAAAAAAAAAGTAAAAGTGACCAAAATGAAATGTGTAATCATCTTTTTTTTACCTTGTTGAGTGTCAAAAACTTCTGTTCTAATCATTTCATATGATACCTGCGGTGCTCATGAGGAAAGGCAAACAATTTTGTTTTCAAAAATTACTCTTTTTTGAACAAGTCTCTGTCTTTTTTCATTCCAATTTTAGCCTCACTTAGGCCCCAATTCTTTCAGAATTGAGAAACAACGAATTGGATCTAAGTAGGAAAAAAATTGGAATTTACTCTATAATTTTTTAACAACTATGTCACTAATTTCTACAATTTTATTCCTTCCTCTTTTAGGAGTTTTGATTTTATTATTTGTTCCTAACTGGAAAATTCAATTAATAAGAAGGATCGCATTAAATACCTCACTCCTTACTTTTTTAATTTCTCTCCTCCTTTGGATCGAATTTGATAGCAGTACAGCACGTTTTCAGTTTTTTGAAACATTAACTCATTCCAGTTTTGGTCATGAAGTCACTAACGGCTATTCATTTTCATCATTAAATTTTCTTTTTGGTGTTGACGGGATTTCTCTTTTTTTCATTATTTTAACAACTTTTTTGATTCCTATTTGTATACTTGTGAGTTGGACCAGTATTCAAAGTTACGTGAAAGAATATTGCGTAGCTTTCTTAGTTTTAGAAAGTTTAATGATTGCAGTTTTTTCTGTTCTAGATTTGCTTCTTTTTTATGTGTTTTTTGAAAGTGTTCTTATTCCCATGTTTGTGATTATAGGTGTCTGGGGATCGCGCGAAAGGAAAATTCGAGCAGCATATCAATTTTTTCTTTATACACTCTTAGGATCTGTTTTTATGTTGTTAGCCATTTTACTTATTTATTTTCAAACAGGAACAACCGATTTAGAAATTCTTTACTGTTCTCATTTTAGTGAAACACGTCAACTTTTTTTATGGTTTGCTTTTTTTGCAAGTTTTGCAGTCAAAGTTCCTATGGTTCCCGTTCATATCTGGTTACCCGAAGCCCATGTGGAAGCGCCTACTGCAGGATCTGTGATTTTAGCTGGAATTCTTTTAAAACTTGGAACATACGGTTTTTTAAGATTTTCTATTCCTCTTTTCCCATTTGCTACTTTTTATTTTACTCCTTTAATTTATACTTTAAGTGTTTTGGCAATTATTTATACAAGTTTAACAACATTAAGGCAAATTGATCTCAAAAAAATTATTGCATATTCGTCCGTAGCACATATGAATTTTGTGACATTAGGTCTTTTTAGTTTAAACACTCAGGGAATTGAAGGAAGTCTTTTATTAATGTTAAGTCATGGTTTAGTTTCTCCAGCGTTATTCCTATGTATAGGAATCTTATATGATCGACATAAAACTCGTTTATTACGTTATTATGCTGGGTGTGGACGAACAATGCCAATTTTTGCATTTCTTTTTGTGTTTTTTACTATGGCTAATATTAGTTTACCTGGAACAAGTAGTTTTATTGGTGAATTCTTAGTTTTAACAGGAACTTATCAAAACAATAGTTTTGTCGCCATGTTAGCAGCTACAGGAATGGTGTTAGGAGCTGCTTACGCTCTTTGGTTGTGTAATCGCTTAGTATACGGTGTGATAAAACCTCATTTTATAAATGAATGGAGTGATGTAACACGTCGTGAATTTTGGATGCTCGCACCATTTGTGATTTCTATAATTTGGATGGGTGTTTATCCAGAACCTTTTTTAGATGCTATGCATTGCTCTGTAAGCAACCTTATTTCACACGGTATGTAAATAAATATTTCATACAAAAATTTCATTTTTACAATAATTTATTTGGATTTCCAAGCGTTTTTTCTTGAATTTCTAACTCAAGAAAAAACTTATTCTCTTTCTTCTCCAACTCTAGTGGAGTTGGAGAAGAAAGAGAAATGATTTCAAACTTACAAAAAATAGAGGTAAAAAAACGTTGTTTTCTCTGTTTTTGCTAAAAAATTCAAAAATTTAAAGTCTTCTTTCCCATTTTTGAAACAAGAATGGGGCTGTCCTTTCTTTGAAAAAGAAAGGAAAGACGTATCAAAAATTGAAAAAATTTTAATTTTATTCTTTTTTTGAAAACAAAAAAAGACGTCCTTTCTTTGAAAAAGAAAGACACCAGTGGTGAATTATTCGTTTAGAAAGAAAAACCTCAAATAGATTTTTTCTATAGAAAAGCCAGTCAAGGTACTTTTTTAGAAAAAAACGAGTAATTTTATATTTTCTTATTTTTTCTAAAAATTTCTTCGCTTCAACAAAATCGATCCCAGTTTTGGAACAAAACTGGAACTAGAATAAAAAGATATTTTTTTTATCATTAATGTTAAAATTTTGTCAATAATCAACAAAAAATTAGTCATTTTATTTTATTCAAGATTGTATTCAAAACAAGAATCATTTTGAAGAAGAAATTTGTTAAATTTCTAAACAACTAAAAAAAAGGCAGTCTGAAAAGTCTCATACGGCAATTTATTGACAAAAACGCCCTCTTTAATAAGAAATAAAGGAAAAAAATTCTTTTGCAATTCCATTCTCAGAAAAAGCGGAAACAATTTTTCCAAATAATTGGCGGTACAGGAAAAAAAGGAATTGGTAGATCTAGACAAATAAATCGATTTATATTTCTAAATAATGGAAAAAGTTATGTCAAACACACATAAGATGAGGTAAATTCGTTAATTGATACTCTCAATTCTCAAATGACAAAGTTATCACAAAGTCAGCAGTAAAACTATGAGTGATTTAGACTTTATGTAAACTACTTTTAAGAACTTCAAGTAAAAAAAGAGACAACATGTGTTTTTTATATAGAGAAAAAATGTAACTTTTATCTAAAAAAAAAGTTTTTTTGTAGAATGAAGATGAATTCTCTTTTCTTGAATGTTTTTTTTTTCAAAAAAACGAAGATTCCTCTTTTTGTGCACAAAAATGGGACAGGTTTCTTTTCTTTTTCAAAGAAAGGACATTTCCATTTTTGTGTACAAAAATGGAAAAGACAGAATTCATTTTTGACAAGTAATTATTGACTTTACAATTCACAGGGATCTTTTTTTCAACCTGGATTATTTATGTAAAAAACATCTCTGGTTTGGGCACGCCAGACTGTTTGAAACTGGCTCTTCTTGCCAATTTGGTTAACAAAAATGGGAAAGAAAAATGAAAATTTTTGATATTAAGCCAGTTTTTAAAATCATAAACAAATGAAAGGATTTCCAGTACATCACTTTGATGAAAGCATTGTTGATGTAGGCACTCTTTCTATGACTGGAAAGCAATATCCTTTCGGGTGTCTCTTGATTTCTTTCAACGATCGCCATAAAGAAAAGATTTGATATCTAAAGAAGAGAGTCTTTCACTCTGCTCACCTTTTTAGCTCCAATGTAAACTTGGAAACAGGCGTTGCTTTCTAAATTTCAAGAATTTAGGACGCAAATAAAAAAGGTTCTTGTGGTAAAATGTAGTTCTCTTTTGTGAGACTCAAAAAAGATCGGTTAAAATCTCGATAAGGAAAGTGACTTTTATATGTTGACTCGTTGGTTTTATTCAACTAATCACAAGGATATCGGAACTCTGTATTTAATTTTTGCAGCTTTTTCTGGTGTCTTAGGAACTGTATTCTCAGCATTAATTCGTATGGAATTAGCGCAACCTGGAAACCAAATTTTAGGTGGAAATCATCAGTTATATAATGTAATTATAACTGCACACGCCTTTCTAATGGTTTTCTATTTAGTAATGCCTGCTCTTATGGGTGGTTTTGGTAACTGGTTTCTCCCTATTTTGATAGGCGCTCCAGATATGGCATTTCCTCGTTTAAATAACATTAGCTTTTGGTTATTACCTCCATCTCTTCTTTTACTTTTAAGCTCAGCTCTTGTTGAAGTAGGAGCAGGTACTGGATGGACAGTCTATCCTCCATTAGCTGGAATTGCAAGTCATTCTGGTCCTTCAGTAGACCTTGCAATTTTCAGTTTACATCTTGCTGGTGCAAGTAGTATTATGGGTGCGATAAACTTTATAACTACTGTATTTAACATGAGAGCTCCTGGTATGAGTATGCACAGATTACCTTTATTCGTATGGAGCGTTTTCATTACTGCGTTTTTATTAATTCTCTCATTACCAGTACTTGCTGGTGGTATTACAATGTTGTTAACTGATAGAAACTTTAATACAACGTTCTTCGATCCTGCAGGTGGTGGAGATCCTATTCTCTATCAACACTTATTCTGGTTCTTTGGTCACCCAGAAGTCTATATTCTAATCCTTCCAGCTTTTGGAATTATTAGTCACGTCATTTCGACTTTTTCGAAAAAACCTATTTTCGGTTATTTAGGTATGGTTTATGCCATGTTAAGTATTGGTATTTTAGGCTTCATTGTATGGGCTCATCACATGTACACTGTAGGCCTTGATATTGACACTCGCGCGTATTTTACAGCGGCAACAATGATTATTGCTGTCCCAACTGGTATTAAAATTTTCAGTTGGATTGCCACTATGTGGGGAGGAAGTATAGAATTCCGTACTCCAATGTTGTTTGCTATTGGTTTCTTATTTCTATTCACAACTGGTGGATTAACTGGTGTTGTGCTTGCTAATTCAGGTCTGGATATCGCATTTCACGACACTTATTATGTTGTAGGACACTTTCATTACACTATGTCTATGGGAGCAGTGTTTGGAGTATTCTGTGGCTTCTACTATTGGATTGGGAAAATTACTGGAGTTCAGTATCCTGAAACATTAGGTCAAATCCATTTTTGGATGACTTTCATAGGAGTAAATACTACATTCTTTCCAATGCACTTCTTAGGCTTAGCTGGTATGCCACGTCGTATTCCAGATTATCCAGATGCATACGCTGGCTGGAATGCTATTTGTAGTTATGGTAGTTACCTATCAGTTTTAGCTGCATTATTCTTCTTTTATGTTGTGTATAAAACATTAACAAGTCAAGAAAGATGTCCTCGTAACCCGTGGGAAACAACTCCTGGTGTCTCAGCTACACTAGAGTGGATGCTCCCTTCTCCTCCAAGCTATCACAGTTTTGAAGAAATCCCTAGCATTAAATCTACTAGCAAATAGATTGGCTAGGTGACACCAAGTGTGTCACTCTAAAGAAATTTAGAGTAAAGTATTCCTCCATTTTCTAAATAAAATGGGGGAAAATTTCACTAAAAAAAGAAATATCCCTTTTTTTTAAGGAAGCATTTTATTACTTTCTTTTATTTCATAAAAAAAAGCATTTTTTATTTTTTCGACTTAGAGCTTTAAAAATTCGTAATTATCAAAAAAATAGATTTTATAATTTTATAAAGAATTCTTTCTCTAAGGTTTCTAGATTTTCCAAGAAACTCACTTTGGGGTCGTTGGTTCTTGTTCTCGTGATTTACGTGATTTTGTTTTTTCTGATTTTATCATGGCTCCTCTTTAGTTTTGTAGGACAGTTTTTTTTTATTTTTCAACTAGTATAGTACTAAATAAGAGAAAATTTTTTCATAATTTAGTTGTTTTTCCGTTTGCCTGGGCTTTTCTGGCTGTCCGGTTACTAAACTCTCAAAAACACCAAAAAGTAAATCTAGAATTTCTCGAAATTTAAAAAATGAAAAGGCAACGCAATGAATAAAAATTAGAAAAAGAGTGAGAAAGAGGGAATTTATGCAAAATTCTTTTAAATAAGAAAAAGCATGTGTCAACATTTCACTACTCATTTAGTACTCATTTTTCTGTTTTTTTTAAATGTTTTAGTGATTCATATAAATCGAGTCCTTTTCGTTGTTTTTGTTGTAGTTCTTTTCCTATTTTAGAAGGTGCTAGTTTGGATATAAGAGTGCTCAAAAATTCCCATTATTTTCTTGATTTAAAAATTTATCTCCTTGCTTTGTTTTTAAGTGATAATTTCCCAAAGCATGCTTTTTAAAGCATTTTATCCCAAAAGTGAAAATTATAAAAATCCGGTCACTTTTTGAGTGACAGAGGTCTCGTGTTGTTAATTAAAATTGAAAATAAAAGAGTTTTCAATTTTTGAGGTTTTTTGACATTGTATGTTCTAAATTAAGAAATATTTTTAAATTTTCTCCCTAAGTACTAAATATATATAAAACAAGCATCGGTTTTTGAATTCTTTTTTTTCTTGAGAAGCCTTATTGTTTAAATTTTACCGTATTTACAAAGAAACGCAGAGAATAGATAACTTTAAATACAAATAAAAAATTCTTTAAAAAAAGTTTAAAGACGCGGTGACACTTTATGAATGATAAATAATCATTGAAAAATTTCAATTTTTCACAAGTATCATCAGTTCTCATTATTTTTTTGTTTGTTTTCTCATTTCGTATTTTGAGAAAAGCCTTGAAATATTACTGGGAATCCAATGTTTATTTAAAGTCTTGTTTTTAAACTGTAAATTGAATAAAAAATTTGTTTCTTTTCATAAAAAAAGTTTGCAGGCTATCCTTTTTCCTAAACGAATTTTCGTAGACGAATTCCTTTTTCGTTGACGAAAAAGGACCAATCAAAGTCAAAAATTAAAAAAATTAGAATTTTTTCAATTTGGTCCTTTCTTTTCAAAGAAAGGACTCCGAATGAAAAAAATTAGAAATTCGACATTACTCTGTGTTATTTAGTGATATTAGGCTTTGAACCCAACAAGTGCTCTCGAAAGCTATCACCATAATCCAGCCGCAGGTTCCCCTACGGCTACCTTGTTACGACTTCACACCACTCACTAATCTTATATTCGGCTCACTAAAAGGAGAAAAATCCATTTTTCAACCTCTCAAGATCGAACAAGATTTTTCTCTTTTTAGAAAAGACTTCCTACACTATCAACTCGCAGTGTGTGACGGGCGGGGAGTACAAGGCTCAGGTACAGATTCACCGTGGCGTGCTGATCCACGATTACTAGTGATTCCGGCTTCATGTTCTCGAGTTGCAGAGAACAATCTGAACTGGGGTGAGTTTTTTGAGATTTGCTCCGACTCTCATCATTGCTCCTCTTTGTCCTCACCATTGTAACACGTGTGTAGCCCAGCCCATAAGGGTCATGAGGACTTGACGTGATCCCTCCCTTCCTCTAGTCTATCACCAGCTGTCTTTCCATTTAAAACAGAAACATTCTTCATGTTTTGAATGAAAAGAGGGGTTTCGTTCGTTAAGGAAATTAATCCAACATTTCACAACACGAACTGACGACAGCCATGCAACACCTGTAATCTTTACTCCCTTCAAAATGGTGAAGAGATTATCTCTAGATAGAGAGAGATTGTAAAAAGACTATGTCAAGGACTGGTAAGGTTTTGCGCGTTGTTTCGAATTAAACCACATGTTCCACCACTTGTGTGAGCCCCCGTCTATTCCTTTGAGTTTTAGTCTTGCGACCGTACTCCTCAGGCGGACCTTTTAACGCGTTAGCTAATACAAACGATAAAACTTTTGCACAAAAAGAGAACAAAAACTTGCAAAAAAACACGTTTTTGTGACCAGATGTACGATAAAAGCTTTACTATTCATAGAAAGGTCATCGTTGACGGCGTGGACTACAGGGGTATCTAATCCCTTTTGATCCCCACGCTGTCGCACCTCAACGTCAGTAGAGTACCAGAGAATTGCCTTCGCTTTTGATGTTCCTCCTGATATCAACAAATTTTACCTCTACGCCAGGAATTCCATTCTCCTCTTACTCACTCAAGTTTAGGAATCAGAAAACAAGTGTCAAAGCACAACTTTGAGTTTTTTGTTTTTGATTTTCTAAACAGCCTACGTGCGCTTTACGCCCAATCATTCCGAATAACGCTTGCCCCTCTCGTATTACCGCGGCTGCTGGCACGAAATTGGCCGGGACTTTTTTCTCCTTGTTTGTCATAATCTCTCAAGAAGTAAAGGGTTTTACAACCAACACAGTCTTCATCACCCACGCGATATAGCTGGATCAGGCTTTCGCCCATTGTCCAAGATTCCTCACTGCTGCCGCTCGAAAGCGTCTGGGCCGTGTCTCAGTCCCAGTGTGGCTGATCATCCTCTCAGACCAGCTAAGGATCTTTGGCTTGGTAGGCTTTTACCCCACCAACTACCTAATCCTACGCAAGCTCATCTCGCAACGTACTAGTCCTTTTTTTAACAAAAAAACAGAAGGTTTCCTCAAAATAATTTTTATTTTGAACAAGCTCTTAGTTTATGTTACTTTATCCAAGATTCAGAAAATTCTTTGCTTGGTTTGCGAGGTAGATTCTTACGCGTTACTCACCCGTTCGCTACTCCAATTCCAAAAATCATAGAATTGGCGTTCAACTTGCATGTGTTAAGCTTATCGCTAGCGTTCATTCTGAGCCAGGATCAAACTCATACTAATTATTCTTTTATTTCTATTTTACGAGAAAAATTTTTAGGAATTTTAAAAAACAGAGTTTAATCTGTTTTTATACAAAATAAAAAAGGAATTTTTTTAATTTTGTATCAAAGAAGTTTAGAGAATTTTCGCGAATTTTAATGACAAACTACAAATTCACGATTTTTTTCCTATCGAGACGACAAATTTTCTTCCTGAATTCGTAACTTGAGAAGCGGAAATTATGAAACAATTAAAAAACCAAAGAGAGAATTGGCGAAAAAAATTCGTTAAAAAAGTTTCAATTTTTTTCTTTGAGAGAGAATACCGACGTCCTTTTTCATCAATGAAAAAGGACGTGTTTCTTTTTTTTTCAAAGAAAGGAAAGGCAATATGTTTTCTCTTTTTTTTGTTCTATATGATATACAAAGAGCCTACCTTTTTTTCGTAAGAAAGATGGTTTTTTATTTTCTCTTCTACATGAAAAACAAACCATCTATCTCAATTTTTCTTATGTACTCTATATGAAAGACAAATAATTTGTATACATTTTTCCCACGAACATTAGTAATTCTTTTCCACGAAAATTCAATTCTCCCATGAATTAGAAATTCAAGTATCTTCTCTTAAAGACAGAGAAAGTCTTAAAAAGGAGAAGTCTAGCGCAACTATTTATTCAAGTTAACAAAAAATGAAATAAATTCAAAATTTATTGAAAAAAAAATTAATCCTCTTTTTTTGACTGTTTTAAGTGTTCTAAAACAGTTATGGAATGGGACTGAAGAGCCATTAAAGGATACAGTGTTAACTCATGTTGTAATAGATTATACAGTTCTGTTTTTTTATTTAGAATATCAACTAAATTGGAATAAATAGAAAAATCTGTTTTTAATAAAACTTCAAGATCCAAATGATTTACTAATTGGTTTTCATAAAAACAACTAATAAAATTCAATTTAGGATTAGAATTAATAAAACTCCAAAGAGGTTTGAAATGATTCTTATTTTTGCACCCAATAAAGAAATTAGGACCTTGACAAAGAAATTGAAATTCTTCTTGATTGTTTAGAGTAAAGAGACTTTTTTTTAATAAGCTATTCTTAATTGTAAAAATCTCAACAGAGTCCTCACCAATTTCTTGAATTTTTTTTTTTAAATCAAACCAATCTTTTACAGTGAAATTATTATGTTGTAAGAGAAATTTTATTGAAAACTCGTTTAAAAATTTTTGTGTTTTTATTTTATTTATTTTTTTTTTATTATTTATCATTTTGAAGCGTAAGACAATAAGACTATTAATGTGTTTCTTTGACTTAAAAATTCGAAAAGAAACTTGAGAACAAGAATAAAAAAAAGTTTTCAAAAATAATATTATTTTTTGGACAAATTTTTTTTTTTCGTGTTTTTGTTCTCGTTTAAAAAAATTTAAGGTATTGTGTAAGGTATCGTTAATGTTTCATTTTTTTCCCTTTTTTGTAAATAAGAAAGAATAAAAGTTTTTTTGAAAAAAACATGTTAATCTACAAAAGGCACCATGGCGCTTTTTTAATTATTTTTTAGTTTTTTTTTGTGAAAAGCTTTTCTTCGAGTACTAGCAAATTCACCCAGTTTATGGCCTACCATCTCATCAGTAATTTTCAGAGTTAGAAAACTTTTTCCATTATGAATCATAATTTGTTTTCCAATCAAATAGGGTAAAATTACGGAACGTCTAGACCAAATTTTCTGATTTCTTGTGATAACTTCAGAAAAAGGACCCTTCCATAAAGATCTTGTCATAAAAATTCAATAGCTACATTGTTCTGAATAGAAACTTTTTTCTAATCATCCAATCATTTCATTGGAAAATCAGAAAATTAAGTGTTTCAAATGCCAACAATGAATCCTGTCGGTTGGTCCTTTTTCGTAAACGAAAAAGAAATTCGTAAACGAAAAAAGAAGTCTTTTCTCTGAAAAAGAAAGGCAACCTTTTTGTTCAATTTTGGAAATTCTTTTCAACTCTAATTACAAAATAATTGGAGAAATTGTTGGTTTTCAAATTTTTTAATTATTACTTAACTTCTAAAAATCCATTAATTTTACAAAAAAAAATGAAATTTTTTTTTGTAACCAATAAAAAGAGCGTTTCTAATTATCAAAAAATAGAAACTCAAGAAACACACGTTTCAATAAAATCTCTAGAAAGACTCCTTAACACTAAAATTTTGTCTAGGGTCGTTCTCATTGAAATTTGTTTAAAGAGTGAAAAACTCGACTCAAGTTTTGTCTAATTCCGCAAATTTTTAACGTGCATTCTTTGAAAAACAAAGGAAGTCTTTTCGATTTTTTGTTTTTTTAGAAGCATTTCTAGTCCCTATGTCAGGAATTTGAGAGGAGAAACCTAGTCCTTTCTCTCTAAAAAATATGTTTTTCTGTGCTTTTTGGTTTAGAAAAAAGGAAGCTCTTCCTTTCTTTTTCAAAGAAAGGACCAATTTGAAAAATTCAAATTTTTCACTCCCATTTCGCCCCATTTATGAAACAAAAATGGGAATGAGAGAAAAATGGGCGAAATGGGAGTCAATGGTTTTATTGAATTTCCAGTTGTTTGCCATTTTTAAACCAAAAAGGGGGCCGGGACGTCTCAAAAAGGAATCCTGTTGGTTGGTCTTTTTTTTGAGAAACAAAGAAAAGACATCAACTCTCTTTGAATTTCTAATTTAAAGTTTCTCGATCCCGTAACACATTGGACAGACGTTTGCTGGGCAATGCCCCTGTTTTTACAAAATCATAATTTCTCTTGGAAAAAAAAATGCGCAAATTTTTTTTTTCGTAAGCGAAAAATCAAAACCTTGTAAACATAACAAAGTTTTTTAATTGGAAAAGGAGCTAGCTCTTCGAAAAAACATACTATCTTAAGGAAAAGAGACTTTTTAATCACGAGCTAAAAACTTTGTTTTTATTGGTAATTTATAGTAAGCTCCTTTCGCCGCTTGTTTAGCTAATTGATGAGATATGCCATCCATTTCAAATAAAATTTGTCCTTTTTTCACTCGACAAACCCAAAAACTAGGAGAACCTTTTCCTTTACCCATTCGAACTTCAGCCGGCTTTGAAGAAACAGGAATATCTGGAAACACACGTATCCAAATTTGACCCATACGTTTAAATCTTCGGGTAATAATTCGTCGAACCGCCTCTAAAGTCCTTGCTGGAATTCTTCCGGGTTCCAGAGCTTTTAATCCAAATTGGCCAAATTCTAACTGAGTAGTGTTGGATAATATACCCCTTACTCGTCCTTTTTGAAATTTTCTAAATTTTGTACGTTTAGGTTGTAACATAGTAGATTTCTTTGATGAGAATTTATAATTAGTTAAAAAAATTCGGGTCAAAATACATATATTACGTTTAAAGTTTGTCCAATATTTTTTTTCAAAGAACAAAAGAAACCGGTCTTTCGGACTTTCAAAGACCGGTTTGATTGACAATTCAAGAATTTCCTTAACCTCCTTTTTCGTAAACGAAAAAGGAACGACATACTGGGCTTGTAATTATGAAAATTTTGTGTTTTTTCAAATTCACACTTTGAAAATGTTTCAACAACAAATTTACGAGTGGAAAAGGTCTTTTTAGTGTTATAAATCAATTTTCTAATTATCACTCGTCCTTTTTCGTAAATGGAAAAGGAAACCTTTCCTTAATGGGAAGAAAACAAAAATGGGAGCAAATGAAACTTTCTTTCCTTTCTTAAAAAAAAGGAAAGACATCTCATTGAACTCCTCTTTTTTTCTCAATTCTATAAATAATTAGGATCAATTGAAGATGAAAAGATTTTTTACTTCTAATTCTTTTAATAATAGCAAATCCAAACTTTAACACCAACAGAGCCAAAACTTGTAAAAGCTGTTTTCATAGAAAAATCAATTTTAGACGAAAACACTTGTAAAGACGTTTGCCCATATTTGATACATTCTGTCTTAGCACGCTGAGCTTTTTTGGATTTGCCCCCTACTCGACCAGAACATGTAATACGAACACCTCTAATTGTCGAAATTTTGGATAATTGTTTTAAAATTTTATTTTTTAATCTACGAAATGGTATACGTCTTTCCAAAAAATAAACTATTTCATCAGCTAAATAATTGGCATGTTGCCAATCATTTTTTACTCTAAAGGGAATTAAATCGAGTTCAACATCATATAAAGATGATAATGAAGATTCTAAATAATTTCTGTATTTGGATTCAAGTGTATTAAAAGTTAGCTTATGATTAATGGAAGCGCTACGATCTAGTGAATAATTGTTGTAACAGTGTTTTTTTTGTTTTAAATGAGATTTTAAGATTTTATAAACAAATAAATTTTGCAAAAAAACTCTACTTGAATTATGATTCACTTTAAAAAAACAAGAATGCTCGTTAAAATCTACAGAGTCTAATTGCTTTTGTTGAACTTTTTTCTTTTTTATATTTGATTGATGAGCTTTTTGAAACAACACAAGGGGTTTAGAGAAGTCTTTTTCAAAACGACGAGAGTTTGGTAAGAAATAAGTCGATAAATTTACAAAATTCTCAGTCATTCTGTGATTCGCTTTCGTTGACAAAGAAAAAAAAGGAAAACAGGCTGTTTTTTCTAGGGCAGCCCATAATCGGAAATTTTGAAAACTTGTAATCTTTTTTTGGAGTTTATAGACTGCAAGTTGATTTATTGCATTATAAAAAGAATGAAATTTTGTGTGTTTTTTTGTTTTTCTTCTAAATTGCGTTTTATTTTTAAAAAAATATCGAGTTTTTTTTAAAAATTTTTTGTTTGGAGTCAACCCAAATAATTGAGACCTCCATTGTCTCGTAGATTTTGAATAACAGAAGAAATTTAAAATTTGCGTTTTTTTTTGTAAATGTTGAATTGAATAACGACCTGTTGGAAGTTTCATTAATTTTAAAAAATTATTCAAATAATGTTGTAAAACAATATCTCTATTTATTAAATTCTTATAAAAATAATTACTATACCAACAATTATCGAAATTTCGGTTCGTATATTGCAATCGTAAAGAGAGTGGATTTATTTTTTGACCCATTTTTTTACTAATTTTAAAAATTTGGTGAGAAAATTGTTTTTTTATTTTATCCCAACACTAGGTTTCTCTCAGAACATAGAAAACTAGTTTTCGTTTTTTGAGAAATGAGAAACAACATCACACCATGCTGTACATTTGAATATCTTTGAAATTTGTGAAAGTTCCATTTTCTCTAGTAAATGGAGAACAATACAAAATATTCAGTGTCAAAAATTTGAAAAATTTTTGGCAAATAAGTAACAGACTTTTCATGTATATTACTTTTTTTGAATTTCCTTCAGGAAAAAACAGGACGTCGTTGCCAATAAATAAGATGCCTCTCATTTAAACATACTTTTTTCTTAAAAACCTTTTTTCCAGATGTTTTTTTAAGTTTTATTTGGAGAAATTTTGCTGTCAGAAACAAGGAGCCAATAGAAAACGTAGTTTCTTTTTTAGAGTTTTATCCCTTTTCGTTTGTGAAACGGCAAGTAAAGAAAATTTTGACGTTGTAAATTCTTTTTCCATTTTTGTTTGATTCCCCTTTTTGAAACAAAACGAGGACTAAATAGGAACGCCCACAAAAATGGGAATATGCTTTCTTCTTCAAAGAAAGGAAAGGCTTAGAATTCCTCTATATAAGAAACAGCAGATTTAGAAAAATTTTGCGAATATTTTTAAGCACATTTTTTGAAGTCTATTCCTCGAGATTCTTCATTTTTAAGAATTTTTGTCAAGACAAAACAAACTTTACGTTTTTTCTGCCAAACAAATAGAGTCATTTTAAAACTGAGATATTTCTCCACTTGGAAAATGTGGAATTTTAAAAGCTAACCCCGCTAAGAAAAATAAATTAACCCAATTCTTTTGAAAGGTCCCGAAAATTACCTAAAAGTTTATGTCCAATGTTAAAAAAAAACAGGAGAAACCTAAGAAACCCAGGTTTTTTTTTCTAAACACAAGAAACCGGGCCCATTGAGTCCCATTTTTGAACCAAAAATGGGAATGAAACAAAAATGTGGAAGATTGGAGAATTCAAGAAAACCCAGTCCCTTTTTTGAAAAAAAAAATCGGACCGGCACTGATTTGCCTAAATTATTTAAAACGTTAAATATTCCATTGAAATTTCAAGCTCTGTGCCAATAAAGTGACAATTTTTTAACATTTTAAGAAAAAGTAACACAATGTTTTTATTCAAAACAGTTGCCGTAAATGTTCTTTTATGACTACGGATTTGATATTGTTCTCGAGATTTTTTATCTATGTGAGGAGATCGTAGAACTGTAATTTTTTTACAGTTTTTAGGACTCATTTTTTGTTGTATTTGATAGACGCCCAAAAAACGCAAAATTGAAACTAATGAGTTTTCAGTTTGCTTCAAAGAAGTGAGATCAAAAGATTTTAATTTTAAACTTATTTTATACATATGATTTTCATTAATTTTGTAGGATGTTTGATTACATTTTTAAAAGATAAACATTAAAAGTCTGTCACTAAGTGTCTTTCCTTTCTTCTTCAAAGAAAGGACTTTCCCATCTTTGTGCACAAAGATGGGAAAGATCGATCGGTCGGCCGGTCCTTTTTCGTTAACGAAAAAGGAATTCGTTTACGAAAAGGGAATTTCTAAATGAAAAAGGACGTAGGAGAAAGTCTAGGTGTAAATTCTCGTTCGAAAAACAGCAAATCAGAGACAGATTTATTATATACAAAGTGCTAAAGCAATTTTATGTGTAATTAAATGAAGCGGTGTAGGGTAAAACATAAAAAACATAATGAAAAATAATGTAATTGCTAGGGTAAGAGCATTTTCTACAGGTATGCGGGAAAAGCTACACCAATTTTTAGGCCCTTCAAAATACATAATTTTTACTAAGCGTATGTAATAAAAACAACTACAAACACTGCAAAGTACACCAATGACTGCTAAAACATAAAGATTAGAACTCATTGCAGCAAAAAATAAATAAGCTTTACTATAAAACCCAGCTAAAGGTGGAATTCCTGCCATAGAAAACATCGTAATTGTGAATGTTAAAGCAAGGACTGGTTGAGTTTTAGCTAGATACGCTAAATCTGTAATGTATTTCATTCGTGGTACTGTTTGCATATTTTCTCTACGCATACCACATAAAATAAAGGCAAACATATTAATGTTCATGAAAATGTATACAAAGAGATAGATCAGCAATGCTTGAATTCCTTCTATTGTCCCACAAGCAAATCCAGCTAAAAGATACCCCACATGTCCAATAGAACTGTAAGCTAAAAGTCTCTTAATTCGAGTTTGTGAAAGAGCAGCTACAGATCCTAGAATCATAGAACAGATACTAGAAACTAAAAGAATTTTTTGCCATGGTAAAATAAAATCATAAAAACTTTCTAAAAAAA
>KQ482044.1:47125-59762 GCA_001430745.1 Auxenochlorella pyrenoidosa | reverse complement strand
GGGGGGGCGGATGGCGGCAGGGGCTAGCTGCACTTAAGCACCGTCAAGGTCAAGGCGAGCCAGCTGTTCTGATCAATTAATCAACTCATCTGCTCCTCTTATTCCGAGGCGAGCCAGCTGGCAGGCACAGCTGAGGCATGGGGGCGGGCCGGCCTTCTCACCTGGTCCTGCGACGGCGGCGCCGCGCCGCCAGGGTCATCGCCGGGCGCCACAGGCTGGGTGCTGTAGCAGGAGCCGGTGGAGCCTGCAGCAGGGAGCGGGCAGAGAAGTGCATGGGCAGGGACGACAGGCGCGCGGCCAGAGCGGAGCTGCAGGTGGAGCACGCCGGCGCCCCCTCGCTGCCCTGAGGTGGCACGCTGGCATCGTCCGGCGCTGCAGCAGGCCCCGCATGACATGCCGCCCCTGTATGCAGGGCATCTGGCAGGCAACACTGGTGCGCCGCGGCGGCATCCCTCTTTATCCCCACTCACCCTGCGCCGGTTGGCCGTGGCGGATGCATGCCAGCGCGCCAAGAAGCACCAGCGACCACAGGAGCATGATGAAGGGCTCACACGATGCAATGCACGTGGCTGCCTTGGCCTCGCCCTTGCGCTTGCCCTTGCGCTTGCGCTTGCGCTTGCGCTTGCCCTTGCCTGCCTCGTGCTGCTCCGCAGCAGGCGCCTGGGAGGGTGGGTGGCGGGTCGGGAGGGGGGAGGGGGGGCGGGGGGAGCGCAGTGTTGAGGGACTGAGGCGGTGGAGGCAGGGGATACCCAAGGACTGGCCAGGTCAAGGCGAGCAAGCTGGTTTGATCATTGATCAACAAATCTCTGGTTCCGCTTCCTCCCAGGCGAGGCAACTGGCAGGCACAGCTGCGGCAGGGGGCGGGCCGCCAGCTCACCTGTTCCGGCGATGGCGGCGGCGGGTCGCCCAGTTCCCCGCCAGAGGCCGCAGGCTGCCGTGCGGTGAGGCTCCTGGTGCGCGATTCTGTGGATCCTGCGGCAATCGGCGGGGGGAGAGGCACGTGGGGATGCAGCAGGGAGGACGGGCGGGCGGCTGAAGTGAAGCAGCAGGTGTGGCGCGCCTCTCGTTGCCCTGAGGTGACAACGCTGGCTGCACCACGCAGCGCTGGGTGCTGCAGCCCTGCATGACGCACCGCCCTTGTGTGTAGCGCAGCTGGCAGGCAGGACTGGTACGCAGCAGCGACGGGCCCCCCGCTTGCCCACTCACCCTGTGCCGGAGGGACACGCAGCAGCACCGCTGGTGTCGCCTGGCGCCGCTGCTGCCGCCCGTGGTGCTGCGCCGATGCACTAGCAACCTGCACCGCTGCCACGGGCTCCCTGCAGGGAGCCCATGGCAGCCAGCTGGATGCCGTGCCCCAGAGGGCTGGCATGCGCCACAGGCGCAGGCTGCAGGGCAGGGGAGGAGGGAGGCGGGCGTGGCTCTGGTGAGCTCTGGAAGTCAAGAGCTGCCAGAAGAAGGAGCCGGGCGCTGTTGGAGCTGCATCCTCGCCATGGGAGGCCAGGCCAGGCAAGAAGCATGCCCGCGTAATGACCCTTGGACAGCGAGGTCCACTTGCAGCTTCTAAACAGGGCTGAGGCTGCACGAAACCTCTGCATACAGCTCTTTTCTACCCCTTTCATGCCCTTCCTCACGCCCGACTCACCCTCTGGCAGCCTCTGGTGGTCTACCTTGGCTTGCTGGCGCTGGGGAAGCCCTCGGGCCCTGTGTGTGGGTGCCTAGCGAACTCCTGGGCTGCCGTGGGGGCTCCTGAGGATGCCTGGTTGCGTTGGGAGGCGAGACAAGCTTGCCGAGGTGGGGAACAATGTCAAATTGAAGACTGGGGGCTGCTGAGGCTGCGGCCGTGTGATTTGCACGCTGCGCGCATGGGCAGAGCCTATTGAATGATGAACGCCTACCGTCTCAGATCTGAACATGTGCAGGGAAATCAGGGCGATGTGCGCTGAGCCTGTGGCTGATGCCATGCCAGTGTGCTAGGTGACAGCGCTGTCGCGTTGACTTCGGATGCTGGCGGCACCTGACACCTGCAAAAGTCTGCAGCAATTGTACAAGCCGAGGCAAGAGCAGCACGCCTGCAGAAACAGGGACAGCGCTAGCTACCGCCCTAGCAGCTGTGCGGGCACCTCAAGCTGCTACGCTCTCGCTGACAGCCTGCAGGCGGGCCCCTTAGCGGCTGTGCTCTGCTGCGAGGCCTTGCAGGTTTTGCAGCGGCCCCCCATCCACGCTTGCTGTGAGAGATTGCAACATGCATGCTGTAGGCATGCAGACTACATGTGTGCATCCAGGCATGTCATGAAGCAAAGTGCTCGGCCAGGTGGGGCAGGGCGTTCAAACGGCACCAGCTGGTGCCTTCCTGCCCAGCCATGACTGGGGTGCCTCCTAGCCTCCAGGCGCTGCAGTGCCTGCCTGTGGCGCCGCTGCACCAACAGCCTCTGCATCGGCGGTTAAAGCCAGCTGCGCTGCCTTGCTGCCCTGCTCTGCGATGACGAGCTGCAAGATGGGCAGCGCCTGCGGCCACAGGACGGCCGCCTGCTTGCCCGGCTTCTCGCCTGCATGCTGCAGCTGCCAGTGCGAGCACGGGAGGAGCATTGTCAAGGCGGAACGGAAGGCTGGCACCCGAGGCGGTGCCGCTCTGGCTGCCAGGGCCGGGATGACCGCAGCGCAGCAGCGTGCACCTGCCTTGTATGGAGGGCAAATAGGAGGTGTGAGACGGAGTCTGTCGCCAGCGCAGATCGACACCAGCATCCACCAGGGGAGGGCGCAGGCTCAGCACAAGGCCCCACGGGTTGGGTGTTGCAGGACCAGGGTTCGACGCCGGGCATCGACCAGCTGCCAGGATGCCCAGCATCCCGGGGAATGCCCCGGCGCTGCTGAGCACTCCAGCAAACTTCGCACACGAAGCAAGAATCCGCACCTGCCGCATCATTCTCAGCATTGTGCATGCCCCGACAGGACCATGCCCAGCTGCATCGCCGCCACAGAGGCACAGGGGCATATCCAGGCAGCACGCACTGGGCGCGGCCGCAGCGCTGGGCAGTATGGGCAGCTCTGTAGCCCACCAGCAGCTGCACCGTGCAGCCAGCCGTGGAGCCACTCATGCTGCACCTGGATGCTGGGCCTGCAGCAGCAGAGGGCAGACAGCGCACACGATGAGCAGGGCAGGGCATGGGCACCACAGCAGTTGCTCACCGAAGGTGCCGAGCTGGCGGTGTAGGTGACGGGCCGGCACCACAGGCTACCGGCCGGCACCACAGGTGGCGCTGGGTCACCAGACGCGACCCCACGCCGCTGCCCACTGCCGGCAGCACCCTGCACCCCTTCCCCGGCATGTGATCGCACACATGGCAGCCCTGCAGCAGTGTGCACTCAGCACGGGCGCACGCCCCAGGCAGCTCTGAGGCGCGACGGCGGCATTGCCCGCGCTCGCAGCAGGGCACAGCAGGCGCGGCGCGCTCAGCATGCTCACCACGCTCGGCGGGACTCGCAAGCCATCTGCCCTGCTCCACCAAGCTGCTGGGGGGCTGCAGCAGGCCGCTGGGGTAGGCCAACCGAAACGCGGCGCCCACGCCTCCGCCGCCGCAGCCGCCGCTGCCCGTAAAGCCACTCATGCTCCACCTGGATGCTGGGCCTGCAGCAGCAGAGGGCAGACAGCACCGCCCAGCGATCCATTGCTGATGAAGGGGCCCTGCAGGGCAGGACCACACAATGCCGGAGGCATTGGGCCTGTCAGCTGGCAGGTGCTGCTGTGCCACCGGGCACATCAGTCACGCCCCCCATCTGTGCACCCCCACCCCCACCCCCACCCACCCACAAACACAAACACCCACAAGCAGGCAGTGCAGTGTGGCTTGCCCATCCTGGGCCTGCTGTGGTTCAATCCCCACTGCCAGGTGCTGGGCGCCGCGCAGCTGCACTGCCGCTGCATTCGACGCTCCCGACTGCTGCGCCTGCAGGCTCCTTCGTGGAGCGGGGTGCTAGTGCCAGGCTGCTGCGTCTGCTGACTGCCCTGCAGCAGGCGGCCGCTTGCCAGCCGCCTCGTCCTGCCCGATCTGCCCGCTGCGGCTGTGCGCTGGCAGCGTGATCAGCCAGGACCACCTCCAGCGCTGCCCCTGCCAATGTCTGCGCTGCACCTTTTGCGTTGCCTGGCCCGGCAGCCTGCCGCTGCTGCCCGATGGCCTGCAGCAGCTGCTCGACAGCATGTGGGTGGTGCATGAAGCCGTAGTACTGCAGGGCAAAAGAGCATGGAGGAGCGCACCGTGGCAGCCACCCCAAACGCGACTACAGGTCGACCGGCTGAGCACAGCGTCGCAAATTGCTGCCCGCACCAGTTCTCGCACTGCAGCCCGTGCCGCCAAGGGATGCATAACGCTGCTGCTCATAATGCTTGAATGTGGGCCGTCCATCAGAAAGCAGCTGCAGGTGGGCTGGCAGGGCTTGGCGCGCTGCGCGGCGCCGCCAGACCGTGCATGCCCCCCAGCCTTCCAGCAAGCTGGCGAAGTGGCATTCTGTCACTTTCTTTCGCTGTTCCACGTCGTGTGAAGTACTCCGACGCACCGAGGGTGAGCTCCTAGGGAGGCAAGCAGCGAGACGAGGCAGGCGTGGGCAGGCGGGGACGAGGCAGGCGGGGACGAGGCAGGCGGGACAGGGCAGGCGTGGGCAGCTGCCGCTGTGCCGCCGCCAAAGCGTGCACGGGTTTTCCAGCGGGCAGTGCGACCGACTGTCTCTTTGCCTCGCTGTTTCCTGCCGTTTGAACTATCTCGACACGCAGGGTGAGCCAGGCAGCGGGAGGACGGGACGAGAGGAGCAGGGTTTGGGGTCGCGGCTCGACGAGGCGCTCCCAGGACATCGGATCCGCGGTAAGGATGCCCTGGGAGTAGGTTTTGACATCATGGATTGACGGTCGCGGCTGTGAGCATTGCTCAAGCAGGTGTCGACGGCTGACGGCTGATGGCAGTGGCTGTTCACAGCTCACACGCGCATGCTCCTGGCTTTGAGAGCCGCATGGAAGCCCTCTTTCCCCGCTCTGCAGTCATGCTGAGTCTCTCGTCCACGATAACAGCCAGGGCGCCCCTGGCGGCGGCGCAGGTGCCGCGCCATTGCGCGCAGATGTCGCCGCTGCCAGCGGCGAGGCGCGGCTTCATGATGCACAGCGGCGAGTAGGGGAGGAGGGATCCTGTCATTCGATTGCGCCCTGGTCGCCGACAGCAGCGCTGCGTGCAAACAATGCATTGTAATGGCCCTGTTGCTTTGCCCGAGCCCCAGCCATATCTTGTTGCTGCCGCCTCGAGCCGCATGAGCTCACGCCGCCTGTCCCCCCGCTGCCTGCTGCAGCGTCTTCGCGCTCAGGCCGCCTGTGCACTGCCGCGGCAGGCTGCTGCGCTGCCGCGGCTGGGGAGCCCCGGGGCAGCACGCTGGCAGGCAGCAGTAGCCCACCCAGCGGGGGCGGCGGGCAGGCCCCCATCGACTGGGATGACATTGTGTGCAAGGCCTTTCGTGTGTTTGTCAATGTCTTGTGCGTGGCGGTGCTGGTGCTGTCCTACCCGCTTGTCACCTGGATTCCGGTGATTGGAAAGGTTCTGTGGGGAGCTTACGCGCTGTACCTCTGCGTCCACGTGTTTTTCGCGTAAAGAGGCCTGGCCGCCTCCCACGGCTGGCCGACATGGCCCCTTGCCGGGCGCGCGCCTCTCGCTCAAGCCCCCCTGTGCCACCGCCTCCCTGTACCATACCTGCCAGCGCTCGCTACCCTGCTCACACCCCCTTCATGAGCCCTCCCTCTGTTGCTCCCCCCCTCCTACCCCTGCTTTTGCCTGCCTGCCCTGCTACGCCTGCCTGCAATTGTAACCTGTTCACTGGCCATCCCGCCTCGCCTGCCTGCTGTGACTGATTCATCGACGCTGAGTGGCTCAAGTGGTGGGGGAGCCAGTGCCTGGTGCAGGTCGCGGCTGCGGCTCCCGCCCCTGCCTTGCGCAGCAGCGCTGCTCCAGGATCATCGGAAGGTGGCTGGCCATGCTGCGCCAATCCCCGATGCTGGGGCGACAGGGCCCGCCTAGGAAAACTGGGTGCATGACAAGTCCCAAGCCGCATGGATGTGTGCGTCAGTGCAGCCGCAGGCTAGCTGGGCCGCCGGCAGGGCCCCCACAGGGCAGCGGTCGTCGTACCTGCAGCTCGTTCTATGCGTTGCAGTCCTGCCGCTGCATCTGCTGCATCCGCTGGCTGGCCGGCCTTGCTGGGGGTCAGAACCGACAACAGCCAATTGCTCTCAGCTGTTCTGGTGCCATGATGCCAGCATGTGCGCTCAGTGCATTCAGTTGTGCTCTGCATGTAACTGCAGCAGGAACAGAGGATGTGAGAGCACAGCGCCACTGTGGGTGGTGCATAAGGGGGCCTGGGAGAGGCTTGCAAGTTGCGCATGCGCCAGGGTGTTCAATGAAATGAGCGCTCAAATGGAGCTACCGGCGGCGTGCGGGGCGGCAGGCTTGGGAGCGCCACCGAGGGTGGCATGCACAACGCCACTGGTTGCACGACTGGGATGTTGCCGGTCTTTAAAGAGCCGCAGGTCAGATGGTCGTGACTGCAGCTGGCGGCCCAGGCAGGCGTGGGCAGCCGGCTAGCTCCGTGCCGCCGCCACAGCGCACATGGCGCCCTGCCTTCCCGCAGGCAGTGCAGTGGCTCTTTGCTTCTTTGTCCCGCTGTTTCCTGCCGTGTGAACCATATTGACGCACAGGCGAGCCAGGCAGCGGGAGGGCCAGACAAGAGGAGGCAGGGTTTGAGGGAGCCGGCGGCTCAACGAGACCCTTCCAGGACGTTTTCACTGCGCGGTGAGGATGTCCTGGGAGTGGGTGTCAGGTGTTGATGGTAGCGGCTGTGAGCCTGCTCAAGCAGGTGTCGACGGCTGACGGCAGCCGCTGTGAGCATGCTGCCAGCTTGAGAGCCGCATGGAAGCCCTCATGCCTGGAAGCCCTCTTGCCCTCTCTGCAGTCGTGCCAAGTCTGTCGCTCATGACAACAGTCAGGGCGCCCCTGGCAGCAGCTCTGGTGCAGCGCCATTGCGCACAAATGTCGCCGATCGCAGTGGCGAGGCGCGGCTTCGTGATGCACAGCGGCAAGTAGGGAGGAGGGAGCCTGTCATTCGATTGCGTCCAGGTCCCCAGCAGCAGCGCTGCGTGCAAGCAATGCATCGGGATGGCCCTGCTGTGTTGCCCAAGCCCCAGCCATGCCTCCTTGCTGCCGCCCCGATTATGTGAGCTCACGCCGCCTGTCCCCCGCTCCCCTGCCGCAGCTTTAATGCGCTCGGGCCGCCTCTGCGTTGCAGCGGCAGCGCAGCAGCCTGCTGCACCTGGAGAGCCCCAGGGCAGCGCGCGCGCAGGCAGCAGCAGCCCACCCAGCGGCTGCGGCGGGCGGGAACCCATCGACTGGGAGGACTTTGTGTACAAGGCCTGCCGGGTGGTCGTCAAGGTCTTTTGCGTGGCAGTGCTGGTGGTGCTCTACAGGCTCTTTTTCTGGATTCCGGTGCTTGGGCCGGTTCTCTGGGGAACTTATGCGCTGTACCTCTGCGTCCACGTGATTTTCGCGTAGCGAGGCCTCACCGCCGGTGCCAGCTGGCGAGACGCCCCCTTGCCGAGCGCGCGCCTCTCGCTCAAGCCCCCCTGTGCCACCGCCTCCCTGTACCATACCTGCCACCGCTTGCTACCCTGCTCACACCCCCTTCATGGGCATTCCCTCTGTTGCTCCCCCCCTCCCGGTCTGCGCCTGCCTGCCCTGCTACGCCTGCCTGCAATTGTTACCCTGTTCACTGGCCATCCCGCCTCGCCTGCCTGCTGTGACTGATTCATCGACGCTGAGTGGCTCAGGTGTTGCGGGAGTCACTGCCCGGTGCAGGCGACGGCTGCGGCTCCCGCCCCTGCCTTCTGCTGCGGTGCTGCTCCAGGATCATCGGAAGGTGGCTGGCCATGCTGCGCCAACCCCCAATGGCATGCTGGGCCAATAGGGTCCGCGTATGAAAACTGGGTGCATGACAAGTCTCAATTCGCGTGGATGTGTGCGTCAGTGCAGCCGCAGGCTGGCAGGGACGCCAGCAGGGCACTTGGCGCGGCAGGCACGCCACCCTCAACGGATCCCACCTCTGCGCAGGGTGTTTGCATCCCATGGACACTCTTTGCGAATAGAACGCACGATGAACTTTGAGTGCCCTGAGGCCGAGCGGCGCTTCAGGGAGCAACACCATTCTTCACGGACGGCACGGGACGCTCTCTTCGCTGCCACACAGGTACCGGGGCTCTGGAAGTTGTGCAACCCGCATAAACAGGGCTGCGCCGTTGTGAGCCGCCCTTTCTTTGAGGCACGTCTGCTGGCTCACTTGCTGAGCATGCGCACCAGCCCTGCATGTTGTTGAAAGGACCAAAAGCGCAGGCGTAATGTGAAGATCTGCCGCCAGATGTTGCGGGGCAACACCGCCGCCTTGCCCCCGCCCCCACCCCCGCCCACCCCCTGCGCAGCTGGCCATCACGACCGTGCTCATCCTGCGCGAGGGCCCTGCCTCGCTGCCGCAGCACCTGCGCCTGCTGTGCTGGGCGACGCAGGCCGTGGGCGGGGCCGTGCTGGCGCTTGCCCTGCTGGCGCGCCAGTGCCAGGGCTGTGCCCGGCTACGGCCGTACTTGCTCGTGGCCGCCCGCCTGCTGTTTGATGTGCTCAGCCCCCAGGTGGTGTGGCAAGTGGCCAGCTCTGGCAGCCGAGGCGGCAAGCTCGGGGAGGATGAGGCAGCCGGCTGGGCAGGTGCGCACTGGTGGCATGCGGACGATGCAAACAGGGTTTGCCGGGCGGGACCAGCGGAGGTCCTTGCGCGAGCAGGCCCTGCCCCTTAGCGGCCCGGCATGCAACACAAACACTCAAAGAGTGGAGCGCAGGTTGATTAATTCTCGTTTTCTCGTCATTCTGCCGCCCCCTGCAGGTTTCTTTCTGCTCTGGGTGACCTGGTCCCGCTGGGGCGGCCAGCTCATGATGCGTGAGTGGCCAGCCGCTGAGGGCGGCGGCACGGCTGCGCTGGCAGCAGACAGTGCCTGGCGTGCCTAGTCCCCTGCCTCATCTGTGCACCCTGTACGCCCTTGGCGCCTCGTCGGACCAAAACCGCCGAGCGCCTCTAGCTTGCTGTTTGCCCCGGCCCCACGCGCCCCCTGCAGAACTGTGGCAGCAGCTGCCCTTCAACACCGAGGCGCTGCTGGCCCCCTTTGGAGTGCTCATGAGCATGCTGAACAACCGGCGGATGTGCAGGCGAGAGACTGGGGTCGCAGGCGCCCGCAGGCTGGCCTGTCCTGCTGCCACGGCATGAGCTGCTGTGAGCTGGGCAGGGGTGCAGCGGTGGCAGGCAAGGGCTGCGGCAGGAGTTCCACCTCGCTGCCTGCCATGCTCGACCTGCCCGCAGGCTGCTGACGGAGAGCGCGCCGGGGCCGCGCCGCGCCTTCTTCCGAGCTGCCTTTGGCCGGCTGGCAGGTATCCTGGCGGCGCCCGCCAGCCTGCTCCTCCCTTCCCGGGCCCCCGGCGGCACTTGCCGCTGGGACGGCAGCGCCGGCTGGGACGGCAGCGCCCACGGCGCATGCAGCTGGCGGATGTGTGCGGCAGAAGCGCCGGGCGCAGGCGGCGGCAGCGGCAGCCACGCCGGCCAGCTGGCCGGCCAGCCGGGGCTACAGGCAGACCACGTCGCCACCTGCCTGTGCGAGGGCGTGTTTGGACTGTCGCAGCTGGCGCTGGCGCTGGCGCTGCCGCTGGCGCTGCTGGCGTGGTCAGAGGTGCGCGCGCGTCGTCAGTTTGCGGCGGCGGAGCAGTACCGGCAGCAGCAGGCGCAGCTGGCGAGGGTACTGCGCACGGGTGGCGTCGACCTGCGGCCCTTCCCCGGCACGCAGCACGCGCTGCCCGGCCAGCAGGGGCGACAGCGGCAGGCCGAAGGCGCCGCCGACGCCGCCTGCACCCCCCCGCCCGGCTGGTTCATCTCTTTTGATCGCATGCGGCTGCTGCTGGCACTGGCGCTTATTGAGGTGGGCGCAGCGCAGCGAACAGTTCTGCCAGGCGTCTGCAACCATGGTGTCTGATCCAGGGCGCTTTGCACAGCGCCGCTGCATTGGTTGGTTGCCACGCCTGCACCATGCCCTGCCAGCACCCACAGCTCCGGTTGCTGCATCGACCCCGCCCTGCAGTTCAAGCTGTTCCTGGGGCTGCGCTTGTGCGAGTGGCCGCAGCTCGCCTGGCTGAGCGGCGGGGATGCTGCCGCAGGCAGCTTAGCAGCCGGCGTCGCGGCCGCGGCGGTGGTGCAGCCGCATGTGGAGCTGTGATCCAGGGCTCGTGCTGCCCGCTGTCCTTCTGGCGCAATTTGAGCTCATTAGCAGCCCACATGTCTCAGCACCGTGTCACTGCTGCACTCGTCCTTTGAGGTTTTTGAGATTTTTAATGGCGCCGGAACATTGTCCTCTTTTTATCATGCTACTTCAACTACAGTAGGGCCGCCGGCTGCAAGCTTGCTCTGGTCGTGATGGGCATGTGCAGCGTGATGTCGGCGGCAGGCCGATTGGTGCACGTTTTGAAGAGGCTGCTAAGCAAGCCGCGCTGTGCAGCCTTGCATCCACCCATCTGGCAGCACGTTCAGCTCTGGCCGGTGTCATGCTGCTGCTCTACATGGCAGCGCCTGCCAACGTGCTGCGGCGGTTGTCCACGAGACGCCGGGAGTGGCATAATCTTCCCGCCACCCTCAAAGATATGGTCATGCCCACTCCCTCAGCTCGCGTTCCCGTGACCCACTCACAATCAAGTCTGGGTACAGAGTGCAGCAGTATATGTGAAATACAGAGGCGTTAAAACAAATTCTCAGATATAACCGCAGGTATGTTGCGGCATGTTGACATCAGCAGCAGTATGCTCTCCGGCAGGTGTGTACCGGCACTTCGAAATTTGAACATCTGGAATCCATGCTGCCTGCGTCTCGTCCTCATCATCTGGTGGATTGGTGCCACAAAGTGAGAGTGCTGATCTTGGTGTGTCCGTCTTCACAGTGGGAAATGCCATGCCAGCAATCAGTTCCATTCCAGGACATGCAGCGAGGATGGGAACGTCACTGCACTGCAGGGCCCACATGTGCACATGGCAAGCTTATCATTGATGGTGCTTAGTGCCTGAGAATACACCAGAAAACTGTCAGTAGCGGCAAGAACACAGGGGCACGGGCATGCTTTGCAGGGTTAGGCAACGCAGGCATCGTCCGGGCGTGCCCAGCAGGTGGGAGGGGGGAGTTGGGTGTCCCCGCGCCCCGCTCTTCGGCACGGTTCTGCCTTGTCTGAAGAAACTGCGAAATCTTGTAGTGTCTTTGCCATGCGCTAGTGGGGGTTTGGCCACCGAATACAAGAAGTCGGAAAAAGTGTTACCAGTATGGCGGCAGCTGCGGCGCTCTGTTTGCTCCTCATGGTGCTCGGAGCATCTTCACAGACCCTGGAATGGCCGCAAGTACGGCTGCGCACCAGGCTCCTTAAACCGCGTGACGAGGTGGAGCGGTGAGTCTTCTCCTGCGCTGGTGGCGGTGCCATGGCATCGTACATCCTCAAAGATCCGTGCGACAGAGAGCAAGCAGTTGCCTGCAACTGCCGCTTGCCGCCAAGCGGCGGCACCAGGTGGCGGCGCCAGACGCTGCCACCGAAACTGGGCCTGCAGCTGGGGTCTGTCCACTGTTGGGCAATACTGTTTGTTAACCCCCAATGTCATTGTCTTAAACTCGATATGTGTGGTGCAGGCAGCAGCGGCGGCGGCTCGCAGGCCTGCCAGCAGTGGCGCTGGCGCCGCAGCGGCGTCACCACACCACTGCCGCGGAGTGGGGTGCTCTGCATGAAGCGCACCAGCTGCTGCTGACGCATCGCCCCGGACTGGGCCATGCCGGCCAGGAAGCGCTGCTGGCTGCTGTAGAGGAGGCTGGCGCCAGCGTGGCCGGCTATCTGCCAGACAGCACATGGCTGCTGGTGGCGCCCGCCGGCGGCGCTGGGGCAGCAGATGCGCTGACAGGGCACCCCGATGTGCTGTGGTTGGTGAGCTGAACACATTGCCAGAGCTTGCCGTGAATCCATGCGATGCTCTGGTCGGTCGCGCTTGTGGCGTGCAGCATGCGGCCTCTCCCGACCACGCCTACTTGCTCCCCTGATGTCTCCAATGAGGCGCGTTCCTGGCGGCTTTGCTTATCGTGACGTGCCTGGATGCGCCTGCAGGGCCTGCATGATGAGCAAGACAGGGTGGCCCCCGAGTGGGAGTCCATCCTGCAGCAGCTGCGGGCGGCAGCACCCGCGTTGGACCGGTTGGGCGCGCAGGCGCGCGAGCAGCAGCGTCGGGCCCAGCCCTGGGCCAACGCCACGCAGGCCATCGCCGCCGGTGTGGCCGAGCTGAGTGGTTTGCTGCCAGTGGCCACGCGCTGGGATGCCACAACAGGGCAGCTGCTGGTGGGTGCTCACGTGCACTTTCCAGGCCTGGTGGCGCCGCGCCGGGCGGCAGCAGCGGCAGGCCGCCTGGCGGCGCTCTCGGCGCCGCAAGCAGCAGCAAATGCGTCGGCCGAGGCCGGCGGCATCGGCGACAGCGCGGCGGGCCGCCGGGCGCGGCGCATGGCGCTGCAGCGCGCGGCG
>KQ482044.1:18963-30935 GCA_001430745.1 Auxenochlorella pyrenoidosa | reverse complement strand
GCTGCCCAGACCGACCTTCTGTCGCTGCTGCTGCGGCAGGCGGCGGCGCCGGCGGCTGCCCCGCAGTCCCCGGCGGCTCCCGGCCTGGAGCAAGTGGAGGCGCTGGTGGCTGCCTTCCGGGCCGCCGGCGAGCAGCACCTGCGGCAGCACCAGAGCGACCTGCAGGTCGCCGCCCTGCTGGCGCGCATCGCGGCGCAGACGCCCGAGCAGAGCGCGGCGCAGCTGCAGCAGCTGCTGGCGGCGCTTGTGCAGCCGTTGTGAGGCTGCGGCCAGGGGCTGCCCGCCTCGAGCGGCAAGCAACAACCTCGGCGCACTTGCCAGCAGGCCGGAGTTTTCTTGCACTCCCGGCCAGCCCGCTGCTGCCGGTGCTGCAAGCTGGGGAAACCTTGCGGCCTGTTCCCGCCAGCCCACGCCTCTCTGCAGCACCAGCTGAAGCATCTCTGGCCCAGCCGTGCCAGGCATGCAGCAAGGAATCCTCCCTTCCTCAACCTCCCCTGCTGGGCCTGTCCCAGCTTGGGGGTAGTCCTTCTCGGCATCACGTATGTGCTGCCCCCCCAACCCTGCAAGTCTCTCTTTACCGTTACCTTCTGCTTAGCCCTGCACCCCCCTGCTTTTCACCAGAGCTCCGTTGGCTGTACACCCTGCTTTCGTGGCTGCTCATTCATGCGCTGCACTGCCTGCACTCTCATTCCTTCCCTCGGCCCCCCATCCTTGAAGCCGCACCGCCAGAACCCTTCCACCTGCCTGCGCACCCTCCCTCGGCTCCCCTTTCGACTGTCCCTCCTGCACCCTTCAACGCGAGTGTCCCGTGAGAGAAACCCCTTCTTCGTACTCATCGCTCCCTGTCTGATCACTTTTGGCAACCCGTGAACACGGCTTCAATCATTGCCCCGGCTGCTGAGTAACCCGTCCCCCTTCCTGTACCGGCGCTTTAATGTAACCCTTCCCCTTTCTCTCGCACCCTTAGCCGTCTCTCTCTCAAGCCCCCCTGAAACGACTAGAGAACAGCACTCGAGACGCTCGTGGGGAGCGGGTGGAAAGGTGGCCTGCTGTCAGTGGCAAGCATGGCCGCAATGAGCTGCAAGCGATCCCGCCCTGAATGCTGATCCTGCCACGACGCCACGTGCCCGCCCAGTGCCGGCCAGGCATGGTGGTCCCAGCCCGGTTGCGCCTGGATGTTTGCACTGGCAGCTGCCGGCATCAGTCCAGGTGGCAGGAGGCGCACAAGGTGAAGGCACAGCAGCCGTGCTCGCACTCTCGGGCTCTGGCTTGGGTAGTAGCAATGCCGCCCCACCTGTGCCCAGCTGCTTGGGCAGCATTGCATCGCCAGCCCTGAAGGCATGCCCGCCGGTTGAGCGCACTCCGCCCTTAGCGCAGCTCCAACTGATGGCTGTTGGGGCATGCTGGTGCCAGCACACAGCACCTGCGGTGCCTGTTACATTTCCATTGGACTCAGCCCTCGATGCTGCTGGTTGTGGCAGCCTACTGTTGCATACAAGCATTGCGCAGGGGCGCAGCACAGACGTCTGCTGTCGCGCTCATCGCTTGCACGCTGTGCCCTCTGAGGCGCCGACTGATGCATCCTATCGCGCTGCCTGCGATCGCACATTCTGCGGCGTTCCTCGTCCCTGTCCTCTCCTCGATCAGAAACCCCCGCCTCTGTCGGAGCTTGCACAAAGCGATGAGCGAGAGCAGCGAGGATGTTCCCCTGGCGCAGCTGGGCAAACATCAAAAGGATGAGGAGGTGAAGCACGAGGCCAAAACACAAACACAGCCGGAGCCCAGGGCAGAGGGGGCACAGAACGGCGCAGTGCCTGCAGCGGCTGCTGGAGCCAAGCAGGAAGACGATGGCAGCAGCGATGAGGATGCGCCTTTGATAACCCGGAAAGCGGCTGTCAAGAGCGGTGAGCTCTTCCCCCGCCTCCTGGCGCAGCCGTGCTTGTTGACACACCTGGGAGCAATCAATCGCAGTAGAGTGCGAAGGTGGAGACGGAAGCAAAATCCCTCGGCCTGCTGTTCTCTGCGCCACCGCCGTTGCCGCCGTTGGCCTCAACCCGTGCTCCCCCCTCCCTGCTGCTGCCCCCGCCTGCAGAGCCTAAGTCTGACAAGAAACCGGCTCCCAAGGATGGCGGCAAGAAGGCAGCAGTGAAGAAGGTGGGCAGCCTGGGCAGGCGGTGGGCACAGCCCAACGCACTTCCAAACATCGCTACATGACCAAAAGCAACAACCTGCCCCGCCCCACACAGCTTGCAGCTCTGCTCAGCCCCTATCGCCGACCTCTGCTGCCCTTCTGCTGCCTTTTCTGAGCCTAGGAAGCGGCAGAGGAGGCGGAGAAGCCCGCCGCTAAGAGGGCAGCAGGCGGCGGCAAGAAAGCGGCGGCGGCGGCGGCGGCGGCACAGGGCGGCAAGGCGAAGCAGGAGGCGGGCAAGGAGCCGGCGGTGAAGCGTGAGAAGAAGGTGTTCGACCTGCCGGGGCAGACGCGAGAGACGCCGGATGAGGTAAGTATCAAAATGTGGATGGGTTGGCTGTTGCGCACGCAGGCGGGAGGCAGATGCGTGGGGCACGGGCAGCCAGAGGCCAGCAACGGCAGGGCCGGCACAGGCAGTCTATGCATTGGTCGCTGCCCTGCGCAGGGGCGGTTGCCCAGGTGCCGGTGCGCAAGGGGCTGGCGGGTGCAGGGACCTTTGGCTGCCGCCACCCACATCCCACCCAGCGGCCCCGCCTGCCTGACGCTGCCGCATCAGCAGCCTGGCAACAGCTTCGTTCCTTCCTTCTCACTCTTTGCTCAACCTGCCCGCTCCCGCTGCCGCCTGCAGAACGACCCGCTGCGCCGGTTCTACACTTCCCTGCGGGAGCAGCGGCCCGACAGCGAGATGGCGGCCAAGTGAGCTTGGGGGGTGGGTGGGGGGGGGCTGGGCTCTCACTACTGCGTGGGAGGGCAGCAGAGCATCCAGCAGTGGGCGGCAGGCCCCTCGTGCTTCGCCCGCATGCATTTGTGCCCCGGCACTGCAGACGCGCCCGCGTGGTCTGCTCCTCGGCTGCCGCGCTGAGCCTGGGCCTGCTGCCCGCTGGCCCCTCCTGCCAGCCTCACTCGGCGCCGCGCCTCTCCAACTGGAACTCAGCCTCGTTTCTTCGTTTTTCCCGCTCTTTTCGCCACCACCTTTCTCGCACCCTTGCCACCCCCTCAGGTACTGCGTGCAATACGGCCTGCTGCCTCGGGAGGAGGCCGAGGAGTATGTGATCGAGCAGCTAAAGGTGGGGGCTGGCCCACCGGCCGAGCAGCGTCGCTGAGCAGGGTATCGCCCGCAGGACAGGGTCAAGCCGCAGCAGGGCGCCGCGGCAGGGCTGCTGTGGAGCGGTGCCATGCAGCATTCGCTGGCAGGCAGCCCTGTGTGGCTGGGCACGCCAGCCTGCAGCCTGGCCCATTGCTTCTGGCCGCTGTCTTGGGGAGGCAGCTTGCCGCCTGCCGCCTGCCGCCCCCTGGCCGTCCTCTTCAGCCCCGTTATTTCATGGTTTGGGCGCCTCGTCAAGCCGTGCCTGCCCCCCGAAGCGCCCCTCGGCCTGCCCGCCCCGCCCCGCCCCGCCCCTCGCCGCCCCCGCAGAAGAAGCGGCCGGGCACGCCGGTCAAGCCGCAGCAGCGCCGCCCCGGCTCCGCAGCCTCGACGGGGGCGGCCAAGCGCAAGGCGGCGGCAGCGGCCGGCAGCAGCGAGGACGAGGAGGATGACTTCAAGGAGCGGCAGCCGGCCAAGCGGAAGCGGGCGCCGCCGGCAGCCAAGAAGGCGGCGGCCAAAAAGGCGGCAGAAGGTGGGCGCCGCCGCGCCCGCCGCCGTGGGGAGCCATGTGCGGGGTCATGGAGTCGTGCCTGTGTGGGGCCATCGCGTGGCAGCTGCCCGGCTATTGCGGGGCTGCGCGGCGGCGGCCACGACTCGCCCACACCCCCTAGCCTGCCCTCGCCGCCGCCTGCCTCTCCACTCCGGATGCCCTCCTGCCTCTGTCCTGCCTGCCCTCAGAAGAGGATGAGGACGATGCCTTCAAAAAGAAGCCGGCGGCCAAGGCTGTCAAGGTGCCGGTTGGCAAGAAGCCGCGGCCAGCGCGCGACGAGGCCTTCACAGACGGAGGCATGGACAGCGACTCGGGTGGGGCAGGGGTTGGGGGCGTGCTGAGCGCTGTTGCTGTGCTTGCCGCGGCATGATGGGCAATGTGGTCTGTGCCGCGTGTGGCTTGCTGCTGCTGTGGCCTGCCCTGGTTGGGTGGTCAGGTGTGTGGGGCGTCCAGCCCTCGTGTGGCCGCTGGTCATGCCTGCCCCTCACCGCCTGATTCTCCCTGTACCTTTCTCCTTGCCACTGCAGACGACGACATGCCGCTGCTGCAGCGCAAGGCTGCTGCCAAGGCGTAATACGTTTTTGGGGCTGGCAGCCAGCTCATGGCAGCCAGCTGCAGCGGTGCGCGTGCCGCAGTGCACGCTGCGTGGGCCTGTCCCACTCGCAAGCAGCGCCCCACCCTGCATATTCCCTGGAATCTCTTCCCTTCATGCACCCGACCCCTGCGCTGTTCCCTTGAGAGCCACACCTGTTCTGACCTGATTCATGTGACTTGACAGATGGCTTGCGGGGAGCCGCCTCGAAGGGGCTGGTGCAGAGCTGCGGCTAGTTGCTGTGGTATGGGCGAATACGGCACCTCTCGGTGAGAGGGGCAAGGGATTCGGAAGCAGGTGCGAATTGGAAGGAATTTCTTGCAAGGAAGTGGGCATGAACAGGGGGCGCATGGTTGGAGCGCTTGCGGTGGGCAGCCGCGCAGTGCAGGCAGGGTGTGCTCTTTGGGGTGCAGAGCAGGTGGGAGATCGCGCGTTGAAAGTGTGCAATGATTTGGCTTGGAGGCTTGTGACTTGAGGCAGTGCAAGGGCCTGCACACTGCCATTGGTTTTGGATAGAGATGGAGGCCCATGGATGAGCCACAGTGGTGCACAGGGGAGCCGCGCTGGGAGGCTGCAAAGTTTGTTGGTGATTTGTCAGCTTGGGACAGGCAAGGGGGCTTGCGGGCAACCTCTGCATTTGAGAATTGGCATTGACAGGGGAAAGGAGGCTTGAGACGGGATTCAAAATCAAAGGGCAAGAGGCAATGCAGGCGGGGCCCGCAGGGAGTCAATACACAACAAAATGCATCGGCAAGGCACTGAACAACCTGCAGCTGTGGAGCCGTTGGGACGGGCATGTCAGGCAGCTGCTCGGCGCAGCTGCCAAAGAATGCGTTGCACTCGCGTACGCAGTGTGTCTAGTAGCAAATGCTGGGTACCGGTATGGGCTGCATGGGGGACAAGCCAGGTGGCAGTCCCGTCACAGGGCCTGCTGGCGGTGCAATGCCAGGATAGTGGGCATCAGGCCCTCAACCGCTGCCTGGAACAGACCGGCCACGCGCTGCTCCTGCTGCAGCTGCAGCTGCCCGCGCTGGCGGGCTGCCAGCAGCAGGTGCTGTGCCTGCGTTTGTGCTGCTTGCTGCGCCTCCTGCACCTGCTGCGCCTGCTGCGCTGCTGCCAAACGCAGTGCTGCAGACACCTGTGCAAGGGCTGTGCAAGAAAAGGCTGGGGCAGGCTGCACCAGCCCAGCGGTTGCCAGGCCTGGCGGCCCTCGCATGGCCTGGGCTGCCAGCAGCCAGTGCAGCAGCGGAGCCAGAGTGAGCGCAGCAGGCCCAGCGCCAGGCTGATCAGCGGGGGAGCACGGCGCTGGGAGCCCGCTGGGCCTCATTGGCGGCGACGGCAGCACGGGCTGTGCTGGCGCAGCAGGTGGCAGCACGGCAGATGCCTCGGGCGGCAGCGCCCACAGGATGTGCGCCGGCATTGGCAGCACAGCAGAGGGCTGGCCAGAGGGCTGCCTCGGCAGCGGCAGGCGGCCACTGCTGGTGGCCTGCTGGCTGGTGGCGGCGAGTGCAGCTGCTTGGGCAGCTGGGGCAGCAAACCATGCGACGTCTGGTTCCATCGACAGTGCCGTCGGCGGCTGCAGCGGCTGGGCACCCATGCTGGCGTCGGAGCGCAGGCGCGCAATCTGCCGCGGCCGCTTGGCCGCCGCGGCTTCAGCCTCAGCCACCTCCTCCCCGGCTGCTGCTGCCAGCAGTGCATCCATGCCAGAGCAGCTGGAGGAGGGGTTGGGCTCTGCTGGGCTGCGCGTCGCTGCCTGCTCCTTGCCTGCGCCTGGGGTGACACGGGTGCTGTGCGCACTGGTGCTGCTGCCACTGAGGCCGTACTGAGGCCGTAGAGGCGCCTCCAGGCACCCAGGGCTGTGGCCTGGGGAGGCAGGCCCGCCAGCTGAGGCTTCCGCCCGGGCATCTGACAGCGCAGAGTGTGGGCGCTTGCCGGCGGGTGCGGCTGCCGGTGCCATGCCAGAGGGGCTGGCTGGGACGGCACGCGGTGGTGCGGCGGCAGTGCGCCGCCGGCCGACCGCCCTGCCTGCCCCTTCTGCAGCCAGCGCGCGCATGCGGCGGCGCCGCTCCGCATGCCGCGCCAGCTGCTCCCGGCAGCTGTGCATGCCGGGCCCAAACCTGTCCAGAGTGTGGAAGCGCCCGCATTGCTGCAGGCATGGGGGCGTGTTGCAGGCGGGATGAGGGTGCAGCGCGCATTGGTGGTGGAGCACCGATGCCAGGCCACCTGTGGCATGCTGGGAGACACCTGCGGCAGGAACCCAGAGGCGCACCTGGCAGAATCGCTGCTGGATCCCATTGCGCACGATGCTGTTGGCAGCCATATGCTCAGCGCAGATGTGGTACCGCTGGAGCAGTGGGGAGGGGAGGGATGGGGCACGGCCGCGGTCAACCAGGGCATGCTGGCAAGGGCGGGTCGAGGGGGAGGCGAGCGCTGTGCAGGCTGCTCATACGGAGCCGCCGGCACTGAAATGGTGCATGCGGGGAACGTTCAAGCAGGAGAGGGAAGTGCTTGCAGAGGAAGAGTAGGAATTGCTGCCTGCATTGGCGGGGCCACGACTGGCGGGCAGGCTGCTCGTTCTGGATACTGCCGCTGGGACCGATGGGGATGCAGCATGACGGGGCTCCCGTGCAGCTGGCTCCCTCCAGCCAGCACATCCATGCCAACAACTCCAACCAGCTGAAAGCAAGGGCTTGCTTTGCGGCAGCAGGAAGGGCTGAGCGGCGTGTAGCGCCGTCACCGGTGCAGTCACACCAGTATCGTACCGGAGGCCCCGTTCAAAGCTTGCCCCAGCCGGGCAGTGCACGGCCCAAGTTCCAGCTCACCCCCCATCGTGTACCCCAGACCGCCAGCATCCTCACTTGGTGGAAGGACCGGTAGCTAGACACATCAACGCCGCAGACCTGGCAGCCGGACCAGTGCGCGGGGCGCCCCGGCTTGCGGCGGACGTCAGGCAGCGGCGCCGGTGGAAGAGCCGTGCCGCCCTGCGTCTTCTCCACGCCCAGAGAGCTCATGGCTGCCGTGTGGGGCGGAATCTGGGTTGCGGATGGGGACGCGGGAAGGCGGCGACTCCGGAGGGAGCGGTGCGCCTTTTGGCTGAGTTGTTTGGTGCAGTTGAGCGGCGCAACGCAGTAGCGTGGTGTGAGAGGTGTCGAAGAAATTGCGGGAAGCGATGCGGAGAGTTTTCGGGTCACATGCCAAAAGGCTAGAAACAGTCAGCAGGACTGAGCAGTCGACGGGAGGGGGCTGTTTCCCGAGCGCGCTCGTCCTGAAAAGCTGGCAAGTGTGCTGGTAGGCCTCATGGACTGATGAACAGAGAGCAAAGGCAGCCGCCACTGAACTGCTGTACCACCGCCATGCCGGAGCTTCCCCCTAGTGGCGGGACCACCGAAGGCAGGGGAAGTGCCGCTGCATGCTGCAACTCAACCAACCAGCAGGCCTTCCCGCAGGTCGGCACATGACATGGCAAATGTGCACTGATGAACACACGTGAACAAAGGCTAGCAGCCCCGCTTGCGCAACATTGCCGTTGCGCACACATAGCGGCGCCGCCGAGCAGGCACATGCATTCAGAACGACACCCCGCGGGGAAAGCTTGTGACCTGCGGCATGCCTGCATGGCCGAAGGACGCTGCAAGCACAAGGCATTGTGCCGATGCTGCATGGCGTGCTGCATTCTCAAATTTGCATGCGTGAGAGCCAGGGGCATGCCGTCGCAAAAGTGCAGGGAGTGCGTTGGTGGCTGCAAGCATACGCAGGCTGCAAGCTTACACAAGCGCTCACACGCGCAGCTGGCCGCCCCGGATCAGCTGCGCCAGCTCCACCCCGAACCGGTGCACCGGGAAGCCCACCACGTTAAAGAAGCAGCCCTCGATGCCGCACACAAAGCTGCCCGCAAGGCCCTGGATGCCTGCACCAGCGGGGGTGGGGGGGTGGGGTGAGCGGGTGGGTTTGGGCGGGGGAGAGCTTGCTTGGGCGAGCGTCAGCCAGAGGTGCGCACAAGCCAGCAGCTGCCTGCAGCGGGATAAGGTGCCTCGCTCCGCCAGCGAAGTCCGCACGTGGCTGGTCGCCAGCACCGCCGAGGCCTCGGCGCCGAATTGCGCGGCGCCAGGCATCTTGCCTCTGCCCCCGGCAGCCCGCGCCCCGCCCGGCAGCCGCACCGTAGCTGCCCGCCTTGTCAAACGGCTCTCCCGAGGCGATGTAGGCCTGGATGGTCTCATCCGACAGCTCATCAAACTCCACATTGGTCGTCACCGCAAAGCTGTGCACCCGCGGCTCTGCAGGCATGGCGGCGGTGCGGTGCGGGGTTGGCATGCTTGGCTGGGGCCCACCCGGGCGGGACACAGCGCTTGACCCCGTGCCCCAGCCGTGCCGCACGGCAGGAGCGAGGCAGGCCAGTTGGCTGGAGCTGCAAGGACGGGGCGAGCCAGAACGGGCCGACGCGGGGCCGAAGGGAGCTTGCCCCAGGTTGAGGCATTAAAGGGCGCATGGGGCTGCAGCACAAATGAGCCATGCGGCGGGCAGGCAGCCGCCCCACCTGCCTTGCCCTCGGCTGTGGGCATCACCAGCGCCACCCCCTGCAGGCAAGGGAGGTGCAGAATAACTGAGGAGTGGGGACGCTACCGGGCGGGCAGAGCATTATGGCAAGCCGGGACCTGCGGGCTGGCGTGCGCCGGCCCCGCGGCTCACCGTGTGCACGTGGTGCCGCCGCCCGCTCAGCATGCGCAGCACGCGGGCGGCCTCCTCCGCATCGGCCGGCTTCTCCAGTATGTGTTCGCCATACTCCACAACAGTGTCTGCGCCGATGACCAGCACCGGAGGGCCGTGCTGCTGCTGCTGCTGCTGCTGCTCCTGCTGCTGCGCACTCGACGCGCCTACTGCTGCCGCTTCTGCAGGCGCCGCTTCTGCTGGCGGTGCAGCAGCGGCGGCGGGGCTGCTGCCGGGCGCTGCCGCCTGCTGCGCCCGCTCTGCCAGCAGGCGCGCCACGTCCAGCGCTTTGTGTGTCGCCGTCATGCGGGCATAGTCGGCGGCGCTGTACTCGTCCTTGGGCAGCGTCTCCTCGAAGCTGCTCACCACCACCTGTGCGCAGTGATGTGGGGGCCGGTGCGAATTGCAGGGAGCAGCATGGCATGGAAAAACTGGGGCATCCCAGTGGCCTGCCCTCCTTCCAGCACTGCCCCGCTCCCGGCGCACCTCAAACTTCAGGCCCATCTGGGAGAGCAGCTCCCGTCGGCGGGGGCTGGCCGAGGCCAGCACGATGCGCTTGCCCTCCAGGGCGGGCAGGTTCTCCAGCAGCATCGCTCGAGGGCTAGTGGCGGCAGTGGCGCGGCGGCAGCGAGGGCGGCCCTGGCGCTGGGCGCGGATCGGGTTGGGCAGCGATGATGAAAGGGCAGTGGCGAGCTTGTGGGTCCTGGGCAGCGCCTTTGCGTGGGGGCACAGCACAGACGATGTTGCGAGGAGCATCGGAGCCCGAACAGGGCGATGGGAGGAGCAACTGCTGGCACCAATTGTCGATGATATGTTGCGCATGCCCGATCAGTGTAACAAGGAGGAGGCCGGCACCGCACCGAGAGCACGCACCGCAGCATGACTGAGAGCCGTCCCAGACACGCATAGTTGTCGGTAAAGTGATCACCAACATGGAGAGTGCACCCGCATAGGCCGGCGGGGCCTCTTTTGCTCATCACCCATCGCGAACACAAGAACTCGCGTTCTTCTTGCAAACCTAGGGTGACGAAAGCTTTCAAAGGCAACACAAACATCGCACAGCACGTCCGACAGCCCTCAGAGCGGGATGGGCGCCCCTCAGGTTGAGAAACCGGCGCTCACGCCCGAAATCATTGAAGGCCTGAACTCTGGCAAGGTGCGTGAGTGTATTGAAGGTATGGGAAGCGTGTGAAGGTGCGCTGCAGCCGGCAGTGGAGGCTGCGCCCTCGGGAGGCGGTGGCGGCAACAAGAGCAGGGCTGTCCTCAAGTGTCTCTGCCTCGCCTGTTGCCACGCCTGCTCCCCATTTCGTGCAGGTGGTTGTCAGCGATGTGGGGGCCACCATCCCGGGCGTCACGCCAGCCACGCTGCAGCGATTTCTGCTCGATGTGGCGCGCGCTGTGGCGGGTGCGCTGCTGTGGCGGCCACTCGTGCTTGCCGCCTACTTGCCCGGATATCCTGCACACACACCCTCACACACGCTGCGCCCCACTCTAGCTTGCACAGCTCGCGACTGCGCATGCGGTGACATGCAGACTGGGCTGCAGCTTGCTGCCACCAAGGGCTGCGTTCTATGCCGCGCCTCACGCCTCCAACACCCTGCTCTGCAGGCGGTTCGCTGAATGCCGACAAGATGGCTGTGGCCATCCGCAGCAGTGGCACGCAGGGTGGCACAGAGGAGCTCGGGCCCGACCTGGCGGATGCGCTCTGGTCAGTGTCCCGGCAGCTGCTGGCGACAGGCCGTGGCAGCTGAACGGGGTGCAAGTGCAGCAGCTTGGGGACGCGCTGTTGGCAGCAGGCAGGCCCCTGCAGCTTTCAGTTCCCTGCGACCTTTCGTCCGCCGCCTGCTGGAACCAGTGCGAGCCCTGCACGCCCCCTGCGGCCTGTACCTTGGACCGTGCAGGTATGCGTGGCAAGAGGTGGAGGGCGACACGAGCGGCGATGCGAAGACACGCCTGGCAGATGCAGCCAAAGACCTGCTGAAAGAGCAGCTGGTGCGCCGGTCGCCTGGGCAGCGCTTGGCCGAGCCTCGTTCCTGCTAGGGCGTCTCCCATTTGAGCTGTTTTGGTGTACCAAGGGGCAGCAGCTGCTGGGGCACAGTCGGGGTGCATGGCCACAGTGCCCGTCTGGCTGTGCCACCCCACCTGAGGCCCGTGTGGCCGCCGCCTCCCCCCCTGCAGCTGACCAAGCAGCAGCTGATGGAGAGCGGGGAGGGCGAGTTCTTCGAGTGGTGCGGCCTGGTGGTGAACAAGGAGCTGTGGCGCAAGAAAGAGATCCGCAGCCACACCAAGCACGTCTACCAGCAGCGCAAGTGAGGCGCCCGGGAGCTCCCGAGTGTTGCGATGTTGCGTCTGAATGGGGGCCGTGGGTGTGGGTTGTTGAGGTTGGTGGTGGAGTGTATGGATCAAACCACTGCGCCTGCAAGATTCGAGAGGAAGGAGAACGAGGTGCCGCCCAGCTGTGACCCTCATACGTCGGGGCGGTGCTCCAGCGGGGCCTGGCCGCCCAGCAGGGAGGGGCCCTCCCGAAGCGCCCCTGCCAGCCCACCCTGTGCTGCCCCCGCACCCCGCCCCAGGTTCAACCTGCTGCGTGAGGAGAGCGAGGGTTACGCCAAGCTGGCCACGCTGCTCAACCAGCGTGCTGCGGGCTGCCTGTCCGACGACGCCGTGCCCGCTGTGGTGGGTGCCGCAGTCCTGTCTGTTGCCTGAAACCTGAGCCTGCGCACATGCGCAGGCGGGGCGCTCCGCCTGCCCAGCGGCGCACGCGGAGCGCTGAACTGCGGCGCTCCATGCGGCGCCTCGCTCCCTGCTTGTCATTTGTGGTGCTTGTGAGGGCCTCGCTCATCCGGGCGTTGCG
>KQ482044.1:0-11480 GCA_001430745.1 Auxenochlorella pyrenoidosa | reverse complement strand
GGGGCATGCATGCCGCTGGAACGGCATTGGGCAGCTGCATGGGCAGCTAGACTTGGAGGCTTGAGCGTCATGGCGCAGCATGGCTGCACCGCCCCCGCCTCTGCCTGCCCACCCCTGCCTTCCTTCCCATTCTGCCCGCCCTCACAGGCTGCGCTGGACAAGCTGCCCGGGGAGCTCAAGGCGCAGCAGGCCAACGCGGCCGCCGTGGAGCGCCGCCTGCAGCGCGAGAAGGGGGCCTGGGTGGCCGCCGAGGGCCGCGACAAGCTGCCGCGCGAGTTTGTGCAGGCAAGGCTGTTGTTTCGAGGGCTTCCACGAAGCCGTGCAATGTGGCGGGTGTGTGCGCGCGCGTGCATGTGTGTGCCTGTGTGTGTGTGCGTGTGTGCGCGCGCGCATGCGCGTGTGTGTGTGTGTGCCTGTGTGTGCGTGTGCTTCACCCTGCCTGCTGCATCAGGCGCCTGGGGTCGGCCTAGCAGTGGAGCTTGCTTTGAGTTGGAGCCTCCTCACGCACCACCGGCTTCCCGCCGCCCCCCCCCCCCGCGCCGCCCGCCCTGCAGTACTGCGTGATGCCGCGCATGCTCAACTCCCCCGCCGACGCGCTCTACTGCGCCCGCTTCCTCAAGTGAGGGGGGGCTGCAGCTGGGCCCTGTGTGTGTGCAGAGAGAGGTGCCAGCTGCGCGCTGCAACTGGGTCCTGCGATCGTGCAGAGAGAGGTGCCAGCTGCGCGCCGCACATGTCAGCTCGAGGTCGGCGCTGCCAACTGTCGGCTCTGCTGCCTGCCGCCCTTTTCTCCTCTGCCTGTGCCCCCGCAGGAAGGTGCACGAGCTGGATGTGCCCCACTTCAACCTGCTCACCACGCTCAACTTTGTGAGCGCCGCCGCTGCGCCTGCCTGCCTTCCCCGCCCCTGCCGCTCTCTGCTTGCTTAGATTCCATGCTGTCCGACGCAAGCTCGACCCTGGGCAAGAGCAAGCACCCCCGGCACAAGGCCTCCCGGCCCGCCACTGGGCCACCGCCTCTCTGCCCGTGCGCCCCGCCTGCCTTGATCCTGAACCCTAACCATGCCCCCGCTTGCCTCCGCCCCCCCCCCCACCACCACCACCACCACCCCCCGCCCCCGCCCCCTGCCCCCTCCGGCAGGTGATGCGGGAGTTTGGCTTCCTGGTGCGCGTGTGCACGGCGCGCGAGGCCACCAACTTTGGCATCTTCCTGAACGAGGTGTTCGGCCTGGTGGAGCGCTGGCGGGTGAGGGGCCGGAGGCAGGGCGGGTGGTTCAAGCGGGCCGCAGTTACCAAGCCTGGGGGTTAGCGGGCCAGCGTCCGCTCGCTTCTGCATCTCGCGCTTGTGAGCCGCATGCATCCCTAGCTGCAGGGGCCTCTGCAGCAGGGTGGCCCTGGGAGAATCACCGGGCGTGCACCCACCCCCGCTGCCTCCCCTCCCTCTCCCCGTGCAGCAAGCCGACGTGTTTGCGCGGGAGTGCGCCACCTCACTCACCTTCACGACCGCCCAGAAAACAGGGGCCAAGGCAGCAACCCTGCCGACTGCAGCCGCCCCCTCCGCCAGCGGGACCGGCGCTGCCGAGGCTGCCGCCAAGCAGGAGGGGGCCAAGGCTGCGGACGCGGCCGCTGGAGCAGCCCCCGCCGCCGACGGCACCCCCGAGGCGGCGGCGCATGCCGACGCGGAGCCACCCGCAGCTGCGGCAGGGGCGGGGGTGGCGCCCCAGGCTGTGCGCAACGTCACGCACCGCGAGTTCGTCAACCTGTGCCACAACTGGCAGAAGGTGGGCGGACAGCGCCTTGGCGCCCGCCGTGTAGCCTGCGCAGCCTCTGTTGCCTGGCTGTGTGTGATGCCCATGGCTCCCGCGTCTCCTCACCTGGGGCACCTTTCCCGCCATTTGGAAAGGCCTGTGCTGGCGGCCTGACCGCATCTTGGCCCCCATTCCCCAGCTCCCGCCCCACTCCACCCCGGCCCTCCCACCCACTTTTCTCGGCGCAGAAGCTGACCGACGACGTGTTCAGCAGCTGCCTCAAGTCGAGGGACTACATGCAGGCCAAGAACGCGCTGCTGGCGCTCAACCGATGCGTCAAGGTGGGGCGGCTTTCGGCGCCGGCGCCCCGGCTCAGCATGGCTGGCCACAGCACGCCAGGGCTGCTGGGCGGCGGCGCTTCTGGCAGTGCTCCCAGGTGTTGCTCGCTGCATGTGCGCTCCCGGCGAGTACGTGCGTGCTGGCATGCCCGCACTGCTGCAGCCATTGCAGATCCTTGGCTGCCTTTCATTGCTGGCAGCACTCGCGTGCATGGCCCTGTGCCTGCAGGTGTACCCTGCCGTCAAGTTTGATGCCAGCAAGCTCATTGAGCTGCTGAAGCCCATCAGGCAAGGCTCCTGGGTGTGGTTGTCCGGGGTGGGTTGTCCAGGGTTGTGAGATGTGGCCGTGACCTCAACTGCACCCCAGCCGCTGCCAGTTCACAGCCAGCTCAGCACCTCTGTGCCTCGGCACCTGCATCGGCGCCCCCGCCTCTGGCCCCCTGCAGGGACAAGGACCCGCGTGAGGACTTGAAGACCCTGGCCCGCATGTACTGCACCGCGCTGGAGATGCAGATGCGCGACCGCTCTCGGTGGGTGCTGCGCAGCCCCAGGGGAGGGGGGAGAGAGGGGTGCATGCGCCTCTGCGAAAGCTCCAGGCACTTGGCGCGCGTGCTCAAAGTCTAGAGGCACCCGGCCCTGCCCTTGCCCCCTATCCCACTGCTTGCGCAGCTCCCGCAGGTGCCAGCATGCTGGCCCGTCACCCGCAGCCCGGCCTCCTCCCTCAGACAACAACCATCTTCCACCCCCGCGCCCCTAATTCAATGCTGCAGCAACATGGTGGCCACCCGGGAGGAGTACGCCGGCCTGCCCCCCAAGAAGCGCCCCGCCCGGCCCGCCGCTTCCAAGGGCGGCGCCGCGGCGGCCTCCGAGGGCAAGCCCCCCGCAGCCGCCGGCAAGGGTGAGGCCGGCGCGGAGGAGAAGAAGGAGGATGGCCAGGTGGAGCAGAAGGAGGCAGCTGTGGAGAAGCCGGCAGGTGGCAGGGAGGCACGGGAGCAGGCGCGGCGCACCACCGACAGCAGCAAGGGGCCCGCCCTGCCGCCAGGCATGGGCATGTCGTCGGGCCGCGGCGAGCAGCAGAGGGGCGAGCGTGACCGCGGCCAGCAGCAGCAGCAGGAGCGGCGGCGCGAGGAGCGTGGCGGCGCGGCAGCAAACGATGGGCCGCCGCCAGGTGTGCCTGCCTGCAGGGCGTGTTGGCGGTCACTGGCTGCCGGGTTCGCCTGCGCTGAAAATCCCTTGCCCATGCTGCCAGCCGCTGCCGTTTTGCCGCCCTTTCTGTCTCTGCCCTTCTGCTCCCTCTCTTTGCAGGCAGATAACCCACACTGGACTCCCATTGATTTCTGTTGTGCAGGCTTTGGCTCTGCCGATAAGCTCAAGCATGCCGGCAGCACCACCGAACTGCGGCCCGCCGGCGAGCCAGCAGCGGCCACCGAGCGCGATCGGCGTGACAGGGGCCGCTCGCAGCAGCAGCAGCAGCCGTCGGCTGAGCAGCCGCAGCAGCAGGCGGAGCGTGGCAGGAGCGGCAGGGATGACCGGCCGCCTCGCCCGGCCCCCAGGGAGGAGAGGAGGGACAAGGAGGCGGCTGCAGACAAGGGCCAGAAGGACGCAGGCAAGAGCGCGGCTGCCCTACGGGCAGACGCCGCCCCCTTCGTGCCCCGCGGGGAGGGCCGGCCCAGCAGCGGCAGCACGCGCACAGCAGGGGAGCCCGGAAGCGGCCCCGAGCGGGATGCCAAGCGGGCCCGCAGGGATGAGCCGGCAGCGGCTGCCGCCGGCGCTGGCAGCAGCAGGCAGCGTGCGGAGCGTGGTGGCGAGCGTGCAGAGCGGAGCGGGCGGGAGCGCCCCGGCGACGCCGACGCTGGCGCGGAGCCTGCTACCGGTGGCAAGGCGGAGCGGCCTGGCAGCGAGCGGCAGCGGGGCGACAGAGATGACAAGCAGGCTGCTGGCGCAGAGGGCGGCGTGCGTGGCAGCCAGCGGGCAGACCGCGACAGCCGGGAGCGCGGTGAGCGGCGGCGAGGAGAAGACGAGGCTGCAGGTGGGCTGTCACAACAAGTAGCAGAGGCACGCTGTGGCGGTTGCTGCTTGCACGGCCCTGCTATGCGCGAGTATAGAACCTTAAAGCGCCTGTGCCTTGCCACGGTCAGAGGTCTTCACATGCGGCGTCGGAAATGCCATGCCCTGCCTGGCCCCTGACTTCACAAGCTGTCGCCCTCAACTCCCTGTGCAGGCGCCGCTGGGAAGCGCAAGCGCGAGGAGGAGCCGGCGGCGGCTGATCGGCCCAGCGGCCGCGCTGCGGATGCTCGCGACCAGCGCCCCGGCGAGCGGGCTCAGGGGCAGGAGGACAGGGAGCGCCCTGCACGGGGCAGCCGCGACGCTCCCGGCGGCGGCAGCGCTGCTGCAGAGCGAGACAAGGAGCGGGATGGGCGGACAGAGGGGCACCGCAGCCGGCGCGGCGAAGCAGGCGAGGCGGCAGCGGCGGCTGGAGATGTAGAGACTGCCCGCGCCGCCGCGCGCGCCGGCCACCTGCAGCGCGGCGAGCGGGAGCCGAGCCGCGAGGAACGGCCGCAGCGGGGCAGGGAGGCGCGGCAGCCGCAGCGCGGCGAGGAGGGCAGGCCCGACAGGGAGGAGCGCAGGCGGGAGGGGCAGCCAGAGCGCAAGGGCTCGGGTGCGACCGACGCCGAGGCCGGCAGCGACGGCAGCAGCGGCGGCAGCTCGGACGAGGAGCACAGCCGCGGCAGGCGGCGCAGCAAGTCCAAGCGCGGCCGCAAGGACAAGGAGAAGAAGCGGCGCAAGAAAGAGGAGAAGAAGGACAAGGACAAGGAGAAGGTGCGCTCTGCTGCGGGCTGGCTGGCCCCTGGCAGGGCTTTCACGGGTTGGCGGCAGGGCTGCTTGCCCTCCTCGCCCCGTTTCTTGCCTGACGTGCAGCCCGACACCTCTGCCTGCCTGCCCTGGCAAACGACCTGCCTGCCTGCTTGCCCGGCTGCCTGGCTGCCGCTCGCCTCACCCGTGTGTTGCGTGCTGCGCCGCCGCCCTCCGCCACCCGCAGGACAAGAAGCAGAGCAAGCGGGAGCGCAGCCCGGAGCGGCCGCCAGCAGAGCCGCGGCGTGCCGCCGGCCCCCGCGCGCCGCTGATGCTGGATGATCCCATGCCGGACAGCAAGCGGGCACGGCACGACCGCGCAGAGGTGCGGGGGACAGGGGTGGGTGGGGCGGGCGGTACGTGGCTGCTCCCTTTGTCGCTCTTTGGTTGTGATGGAGTTCTGTCCCATGGCAGGGCAGGCAGCATGACAGCTTAATGCTGGCTGGCGGTGGCTCCTGCCACTGCAGCCTCCGGTGCCGCTGCAGGCGCCAATGAGCATCTCCCTGCTTTGCTGCGTCTCATGTGTCCTGCTCCATCGGCCACAGCCGTGCGTACTGCTGCCCACATGGCACCTGCTTGCGGCTACCCCATGGCTGCAGGACAACGGCGTGCCGGCGCGGCTGCGCGGCCGCTTGGGCAGCGGCGGCGGCCTGCTGGGCGCCGCGCTCAAGGAGATTGCCCACGAGCACCAGCACGAGCCGCAGCGGGAGAGGCACGAGCCTGTCGCTGCTCGAGATGGCGGCGGCGGTGCACGGCAGGGCCGGGGCGACGGGAACCGCGAGGAGCGGCAGGCAGAGGAGCCGCGGCGCGAGGTGCGGGAGGTGCGTGAAGTGCACGAGGGGCGGGACAGGCGCGGCGGGCGCAGCCGTCGCTAGGCCCTGCAGGATCGCTGCATGGTTTTGCGCAAGCAGATGTGGAGAACCGCGTGTAAGCATGGCACTTGAGCAAGCTCGGCGCGCAGCGCCACACGCTGGCAGCAGCTGCTGTACGGTACATGGGCGGCGCTGCATGCGGGCGCAGCCAGACAATACGGTCAATGCTAGGAGCTTGCAGTGCTGCGCCTGAGTTGCAGCTGTGAGAGGTTTGTTTCCGTCCTTGGGCAAGCGCCAGCGCTGGGCACGCCAGGTCATGGCGCAGTGGATGCTTAAGGCACTGCAATGCACACCCCTCTTCTCAGCACCACCTTCTTTCGCCTACACAAACTCTGGCAAGCTCGCCAAACCCAGATCCGACTGCGTGTCCACGTGCTTACTGGGCCATTGTTTTGTACACCGCCCGGCCGTTGCCTTCGCACTTCATGGAGTCTTTTGCTGCAGCTAGGTGGAATAAACGCGATCCAGCAGCGGCACAGGAGCCTCCTGGTCCCAGCCTTGCCGCCCCTCCCGACACCTACCTTCCGCCCAGAGCGCTTCCCGGCGTGTGCAGTGTGTGTGGCATCAGTGTTCGCGCATCCAGCACATTCTACCGGGTGCGAGGGGTCTGGTACTGTCCGAGGGGCGGTCCTGGTTGGCGGCGGCACCGCCTGTGTGCGGCAGCTGCCGGGACTGCGTTGTTGCCCATGGTAGTGATCCCCGCAGTAGGAAGCTTTCCCTTGCTCCAAAGCATGCTTGCACAGTCAGCAGCATTAAAGCAGCTTTATTGGGCCCGTGCCTGCCTTCCCATGCAGCGCTACCGCGTGTGCCCTGAGCACTGCGCCGCCTCTCAAGTGCTGGTTAGCGGCAAGGAGCAGCGTTTCTGCCAGCAGGTGCGCATGCAGTGGACCTTGAGTGAGTTGCAGCTAGGTGACTTGGCCGACTGATAGACAGACGGCCGCAGCTATCCCTGCTGCCCTTACGTCAGCCATGAGCTGGAAGCAAGCTCGCGCTCCCTGCTTCCTACCAGCATCCGCCCCTCCTTCCGCCACTCTGTTGCGCCCTTGCAGTGCGGTCAGTTCCACACTCTGGACAGGTTCGATGGCACTATGCGGAGCTGCAGGGAGCACCTGGCGCGGCGTGTGAGCTTGGGGGCAGCCTATCGCACGTGTACAAGTCGACTCGGGCGCTGCTGCGCATGCCATGCAGGGCCAGGGAAGGCGAGCAGCATGCTGCTCCTACTAAAAGCGCTGGCCACAGCTCCTCCTCATTTCTTGCAGGCTGAGCGTCGCCGTGTGAGGCGCGCAAGGATGAGGGAGGAAATAGGCAGGAGTGCAGGGGCAGGTGCGCGGGAGTGTGCGGCATGCTTTGCACGCTTTGCCTGGTACCCTTGCCGGATACCAAGGCAGGCTTGCAGGCAACACCATTGCACCGGTCCAATCTGCTCATCCCCCCTGAACAAGTGCCGCTGCAGGTACCACATTCAAGGGCGCATCCACAGGGCAGGGCATGCACAGTGGCAGCCACATGCCTGGCACCTCGGACCAGAGTGCCAGCAGCCACGACAAGCGCATCTCCCACGTGGCCTTGCGGCAGCGCGGCATGCAGGTGGTGGTCGTATTGGCGCCAGGTGCAGCGGCTGCGCTTGCGCCAGCGGCGGCGGCGGCACCCAGCAAGCTGCAAGGACCCGAGATGCAGCCATGCTGGCCACTGCTCAGCTGGCAGCAGGGCGGCGCCACCTTGTTGCCGCTGGCGCACTCAGCGCAACCGCCGGTTGTGCAGCAGCGGGCAGAGCCGCGACGTGTGACGGTGGATGGTCCAGTTCATGGGCTGGAACGGGTGCTCGGTGTACTGCGGGACTGCTCTGCCATGCTGTGCGAGGAGCCACGACACGAGCAAAGGCAGCACCAGCTGGTGCACGCGCTGGCCGCGGTGCAGGCGGCGTTCCTCGCTGCTGCTGGGCATCAGTTGCAGCAACAACCAGGTGATACCTTGTTGCTGAGCCTGTTGCAGCAGATGGTGCAGCTCCCGCCGGATGATGGGCTGCAACAGCTTGGGCAGCTGCTGTGCGCACTGCAACAGCCATCCGCCTAGGTGGCAGCTTGTGGATGGAGGTGTCGCCACAGAAATGAATTTGAGCATGTACCGTTCTTTGACGACCTAAATTTGATGTTTCTTGCACTGCCCGACTCTCTTCATTGCTTTCAACTTGCGATGTTTCTCTCTTTCCGCAATTATGTGCTCTGGCGCCAACGTCCCCACCGTTCAACTCCATGCACTTGTTTGCCGACAGCGGCCGTGATTTTTCACACTATATGAGTGCTGGTGTGTGGTCACAGAGAGTACTGCATCATGCATTGCCAGTTGATTGCAGCGAAGAACTCAGGGGGGGCGATAGCATTCTGGGGCTCTGACTGGCGCTGCAGCTGCGGCAGCGCTGCGCTGCAGCGCTGTGCGCCGCTCCCCGCCACCTAGGTAGCGAGCCTCGGGGCACACTCAGTTGGTTTGCGTGATCTCGCCAACATGTCGATGGTCTGCTGCGTCGCCCGCAGGCGCGCTGCTGCAGGGTTGAGGGTCCTCTGACCGGCGTCGCTGAAGAACTGTTCGGGGCGCTTGGGGGCAACCCAAGCGTATATATCGCCTAGCTCCGATGCAGGATCGCGCCACCGCTTCGCCAGAGAGCCTGGCGTCGAGGGCGCGCCGCCGCCTCGTCAGCCGGCGCCACGGGTGGCAGCTCCACTGCCGCTGCCGCCTCAGAGCAGCTTTCCCTCATTGCGGCACGGCTCAGTACAGTGCGCTGTCGCGAGCTTCTGGCTGCCTCATGCACAGAGCTGCTCAAGGCAGCGCTGGTGGGCAGCTCAGCTGGCGGCTGCGGCAGCGGCCGCAACAGCAGCACCACAGCCTCACCCGAGGCCACGCTGGACGCAATGCATGCCGCTCTGGCAGCCGCTCTGCAGGATGCAGCTCACCATGTGGCACCTGAGCACCAGGAGGCCTGGGCGGTGAGCCAGTGGGATGCCTTTCAGGTGGCGCACACCGCTGCACAACACCTGCTGCTGGACCTGCACTCCCAGGCGGCGGCGGCGGGCTGCCCCGATGGCGAGCTGCAGGCAAGGGGTGCATGCACAGTGGAAGTGGTGCTTGCTTTATGTTATAATACCCTTGGCATGGTCCAATGTATCTCCTGCAGTAGCCAATGGCAGTTTTTCTCATGCCGGCCCCCCTGCCGTTGCCCTGCCGTTCCGCTCGCGTTGTGTTGTTGCCCAGTCAGTTGCCTCCTAACAGCTCAATTATGTGATACAGTGTAGTTGTTCTTCAATTTTCACGGTCCATCTGCCATACTGTCCATCCTCCAAATGCAGGTGGCGCGCTGCCTTGAGCATGGGCTGCTTGTGGCGCAGGATGCCGCTGCTGCGTTTCGTCGCTTCCAACACGCGGCAAGCATGGACAGCGCGGAGGCTGCGTTGCGCTGCGGCATTCAGTACTTTGAGGGCATGGCTCCAGGAGGTGCGCTGGCTATCCGGGAGGTGGTGACGATTGCATGCCAGCCATACACGGGTTGCCTTCTCGCATTGTGTCGAGCCTTGCTCAAGGATGAGCTCAACATGCAGAGCTTGCCTGCCAGTCAGCCTGCCAGCTAGTTGCAAGCCAGCCTGCGCGCCAGCCAACTTGCGCACATGCCCGCATGCCCCGCCATCTGCCAGCCAGCCTGCCTTCCTGCCATCCGGCCCGCCCGCCTGGTGCCAGTCTAGGCCATTGGATGCACGAGTTTATTTGTTGCTGTTTGGCTTGCTTCCCCCGCCATCCTTTAGGGCGGGACGGTGAGAAGGCTTACGACTGCTTTTCTCGCGCCCTGGACCTTCTGGGAGATGGCGCTCACAGCGGGAGCGGTGCAGCCGCTGGCCAGCTGCCGCCACTTGCGCCACGCTCCCAGGAGGCTGCAGTGGAGGGGGACGTGCCGCTGCCGCTGACAACCGAGGAAGTGCGCTTCAGCGCTCTAACCTGGATTGGCAGGTAGGCGGGGAGGGAAGTTGAATGTCGGTTTGTGTGATGGCAAGTGTGCAACCGATTGTTGGGTGGCTGTGGTGCTCAAGCCATATGGCCAGGCATGGCCAGCCAGGTAGGTAGGCTGGCTGGCTGGCTTGCACTTGTCTGTAAAGCCCCACACCAAGTCATTTTACCGTCACTCAACCAGCTCTGCGGGCATGCACCCCCCCATGTAGGTGCCACCTGGAAGGCGCTGGTGTGGAGCGGAATGTGGTGGAGGCCGCGGCGTGCTTCCGCAAGGCTGGCAACGAGGCTGAGCTAGCCGAAATTGCAGCAATGAAGCGCCAGTTTGCAGCAGTTGGAGATGCCGATTTGGTGATCTAAGGGAGTCACTGGTGCACAGCGGCAACAGCACATAACAACGATCTTCAGTGTTTGCACTGTTGCTTACCAGAGTTGCCTGATCCGCTCTTGCACCACTCTGGCTAACAGGTTGGCTGGCTGGCTGGCCAGCTGGCTTTCTGCTTGCTGTCACACCGGTCTCAGTCAAACGTCGACGACAGGTCCAGCGCGGTCACACAACCAGGCAAGAAAAAATGGCCGATGGCAAGACTAACTCATGCAAGAAAGAGGGCCTCTATGCAGAGTTTGGGTTGGAGGCAGCACGCTTGCTGCTGTTATAGCCTTATTTATGACTCTAGCTCTCCCATGTAGCTGCAACACGCCTGGCGGCAGCAGCGCCAGCTGCAGCTGTCTGTGCCTCCAACCCCGCACCAGTGGCAGCGAAAAGTGCGTCCACCGGCCGGGAGCGGTCAGCCGCAGAAACGCAACAGAACATCACCCTGAGGCGCCAGCTTGGCTTGTCACAACGCGCCCCGACAACCACAGTTTTGGCAAAGGCTCAATATCGCTTGGCTCATGAAACTGCCAGGCTGTAGTCAACAGTAGTAGCATAATGCAATAGGAGCTCGACGCCAGCCTGCAGCTGTCAAGGCGAGCGCATCCGGTTGGCAGCGCAGCCGTGGGAAGCGCAGCTTCAGCAGATGATGGCAACGGCTGGGGTGGAGTAGCAATGGCAGGTGATCGGCCAGCGTGTTAGAGGTGGGGTTTGACCCCCACCAACAGCCAGCCTCTGAGCTAGTAGCGGTCCGGCAACCAACGCTACAACACTCCTTGCAGGGGGTAACAACAGCAACAACGCAACCAACAATGAGCTTAAACAAAACTGCGAGGTTGCGAAGTCTTCTATCTTCCCTCTCGAGGATGACACCCGATCCCCCTTGGCCATACCGCAACTGGCCTGCATGCCTACACAAGCTGCCAACCAAAAGTATGTTGCGCCCGTCGCTTGCAGAGCCAGTGCTTCGCGCCAAAGGCACCGTGCGGCGCCTCAGGCGATGATGTTCTAGAATGCCCGCAAAGAAATGAGCGGCAAGCGCAAATGTGAGTGCAATTGCAGGTGCGTTCGTGTGCAACGAGTTTAAGAGGGTAAGTCGCTTGTTCAAGGGTTGGTAGAAAGGGGGGTGGATGAAAACTGTTCAAGTGAAGTATGTGATGGTTTAGGTTTTAGTTTTAGGATTTAGGTTTTAGTTTCTAGGGTTTAGGTTGGGTTTAGCTTTTAGGGTTCAGGGTTCAGGCTTTAGGGTTTATGGGTTTTAGGGTTTAGGGTTTTAAGGGTTTTTTTAGGGTTCAGGGTTTTAGGTTTTTAG
>KQ482042.1:2915679-2931583 GCA_001430745.1 Auxenochlorella pyrenoidosa | reverse complement strand
GGACACGCAGGAGACAAGTGGAGGGCAGGGCGGAAGAAGGCGAGCAGGAGAATCTCAGTTCCTCCCGCTGCTGTGCCGACTGGCGGCCGCCACGGAGGGCAGCTTCAGTCAGGCCGTGAGCCGCAGGGGAGGGTGGGTGTGCCCCAGGTACCGGCGCCAGCTCCTCTGCTCGCGCCGGCAGGCGCACCTTGTGGGTGTGCGGGTCCAGGGCGCCGATGATGCCCAGCACCTTCATCACCTCGCGCCGCACCCCCGGCGACCCCTCGCTCAGCATGCGCAGCAGCATGCCCAGCAGCTGCGGGTACTCCAGGTACGGCACCACCACAAAGCCAGTGGACTCCACCACCTGCCACGAGGGGGGGGGGCAACGGGGGGAGGGGGGGGGATCACAACCAAACAAACACCCCTGCCGTGCTGCAGGTCGCCACCGCAACTCCAGCGTGAGCAGGACGAAGCCAGGGCTGCCCCAGCCCACCATGCCCTGCTGCCCACCTGGCCCAGCGTGCCGACCGCCACCAGGCGCTTGGCGGAGCTGCCGCCGTCCTGGATGGCGTCAATCACCAGCGGCAGTATTTCGGGCACGTCGGCGCGCAGCTGGGTGCCCGCCACTGTGGCCAGCTCGCCCAGGGTGGTCAGCACTGCCACCTCAAAACCATCCTCTGCAGGGGGCAGGCACCCGGCCAGCGCTCAAGTCTGATAAGGCGGAGCGGCAGGCAGGCAGGCCAGCAGGAGGGCCTGGAACCACTCCAACGCCTCAAGCAGCGCTGCCTCCTCGCCACGCAGGAGGCCAACCGGCCGGGCACGTTCCAACCTCCATTTCTGGCAGCAGATCTTAGGCTGAACGCTGCACACCACAGCCGCACCACAAGTTTGTCGCCAACACCCCCCTCGCCGCCGACGCACCCTGCGAGCCGCTCTTGGAGCTGGGCTTGGGGGCCACAGCCAGCGGCGCTGCCGCCGCCCCGCTGCTGGCTGCCCGCAGCTTGCCCACCAGGGCGCGCAGCACGGGGGCGGTGTAGGGCAGCACCAGCTTGGGGGCAGAGCGGATCAGCACCCCCAGCAGCCGCGCGCTCTCTGCATGCGCACGAAGGGCCACAGGTGCACAGCGCTGGGGAAGCAGCACTGCACCGTGGCGTGGGCCTGCTGCCTACTGCTGGGGGCAGCAGCGAACATCGAGGGCTGCACAGGCTTGGACCCAGCGCGCCACTCCCTTGCCCCCGGGGCCCCCCGCTCACCTTCCCGCTGGCGCGAGTCTGGCGAGTGGTCCATGTCGGACAGCAGCTGCATGAGGTGGCGGCGCAGCGCTGGCATGACGTATGCCGGGTTGGTGGGCGAGATGGCGCCGGCCAGCTGGATGGTCAGGGACCGCACAATGCTGCTCTCGTCGTTCAGCGCCACAAACAGGCTGCGCAGACACTCGGCCTGGGCCAGGTGCGTCTCCAGGGCGGTGGTGCGGGACAGCGCCTCCAGGATGGTGCGCCGCACAGCCACGGAAGGGTCGGCCACCGCAGAGGCCAGCAGCCGCTGCACCGTCTGCAGAGGGCAGCGGTGTGTGTGTTTGTGTTTGGGGGGAGGGCCGTGGGGGAGCGCTGGGGTCCTGGAGGTGCAGGTGGCTGCTGGCAGGCACAGCTTGCACCTGCATCCTGCCCCTCCCTCCTGCGCCCCCTGCTTCGCCCTGCGAGAGCCTCCAAGGTGTTGACGCCTCCAGCCCCGCGCCCACCTTGTCCACGGCGCGCTGCTCCCCGGCAGGCAACCGCCCCCCGGGCCGGCGGCTGTACCGCACGTGCTGCTCCAGCACATGCACGGCGGCCACTGCGGCGGCGCGGCGTGTGCCCGAGTCGTTGTCGTCGAGGTACGGGGCCACGTGGTCCCTCACAAAGTCCAGCAGCGGGTGGGGCACCCAGGAGAAGGAGCCCAGCGTGTGCAGCGCCAGGCGGGTGAGGGCGCTGCCCTGCAGCTCGCCAGAGGCCAGCGCCTGCTGCAGCGCCGCCACCGTGGCGGGCGGGGTGGACGGGCTGAAGGAGCGGCGGGCCAGGACGAGGGACAGCAGGTCGAGCAGCAGCGCCTGCACGCGGGGCAGCAGGTCGGGCAGGGCGCCCACCGCCTTGTGCATCGCGTGCACCAGCGCGTCTGCAGGGCGGGGGTGGGGGTGGGGGTGGGTGGGTCGGGTGGGGGGACAGGGGGCAGTGGGGACCGCCTGGCTTGCGACGACCAGGCCAGGACAGCCCAGCGGCAGGCGGGCGCACAGGCATGTGCCAGTGGGGGTAGAGAGCGCTGCATGTGCTCTCAACCTGCATGCCGCAGCATTCGCAGGTGTTGCCCTGGAGCCGCCCTCCTGATCCCCCCCTATCCAGCGCCCCCGCCACCCCCTGCTCACCGCTGAGCCCCGTGGTGAACATGGGCTCCAGCAGCGCCGCCAGGTAGGGCTGCCAGTCAGCCCGCAGCGCCACAGCCAGGTTGCCCCCGCACTCCAGCGCCTCGGGGCAGGGCGGCCGCCCGCGTGAGCGCTGCCCCAGGCAGTCCTTGATGGCGGCGGCGATGGGGCGCAGGAAGTCATCGGGGGCCTTCATGCGGGAGGCCACGCCGGCACGGGCAAGCGCCCCCGCCATCTCACCAAGGGCGGTGAACCCGGCGCCTCGCTCCGCCGGCACCGCCAGCACCGCCAGAAGGTACTCGGTGGCCTGGGTGGGGGGGCAACCACGGGCGATGCTTCGCTTCACCCCATTTCTTTCTGAAACAGTAAGGGCAGCAGACTTTGCAGTGCTCCCACCCTGCGGCAGCCTCGTTAAACCGCAGGCAGCTTGCGGTCCTCGACAGCGTGCAGCACTTGCTGCGCCACCCACCCTGCGGCAGGCCGGCGTCCATGCCCAAGCGGGGCCCTGCGCACCTGCTTGAGGTAGGACTTGACAAAGCGCTCGGGCGCAAAGGCGGCCAGGCGCGGGACGAGAGTGATGACGGCGCGGCGGATGAGCTTCTCCTTGGAGTCGCGGAAGCGCAGGACCGTGTCGCAGACCTCGCGGTACCGGGCCAACATGAACTCGCCTGCCAAGCAGGGGGAGGGAGGGAACTGAGAAGCAGGCAGGGAGCCTGGCCTTCACGGTGCGTTCCAACCAACGCAGGCGCCAGGCTGCAGGCCAGGCCTTGCCGCGAGAGCAGCTCACTGCAGACCAGGTGGCCTGCCTGTCGCATTGCTCTTTTCCTGCTGAGACGCAGCAGCTCAAGATGCCTGTCCCCATCCTGCTGGCTACCCACCCGTGTGCCGCAGCAGCTCCCCCAGCGCCAGCAGAGAGCCGTGCACCGTCTCAAGGCTGGTCACGCGCGTCAGGCCCCGCTGCGTCTCCTCAAACAGCCGGTAGTACCACTGCAGCAGGGGGGTGCGGGGGGTGTGCAAGCAGCTCAAAACCAGTGTCATGCACCTGCACAGCAGCCTGTCAGCGCAGCGCCGGGAAGAGTGCGTGGGCTGGCTGGGTGGCTGCATTGATGCCCCCGGGCGCCCCCCTCCCCCCCCTCCCCTGCCGGGGTCCTCTGCGCTCTGCCAGCCATGTCCCAAGCCCCCAGGGACCCGGGGCCCACCCACCTGCACGCGGTAGCGCGTCTCCCGCTTCTCCACCAGCACCAGGCAGGCACGCAGCGCGGCCACCGCCGCCTCGCGCACGTGCTGCCGCGGGTCGCGCAGCGGGTTCCACACCACCTCGATGAAGGAGCGCACGTGCACGTTGAAGATGGCCGGCGCGTTCTCGGCCAGCTGGCGCAGGATGAGCACGCCCGCCAGGCGCAGGTGCTCCTGCCGGGGGGCGGCCAGCCACTGGATGCCGCGCTTGACCTGCGCAGGTGCGGCATGGGGCATGGCAGAGCGGCCGGCGAGGTGGGAGCTCACTCGGCATGTTCAGTTGTACGCAACAAATGTGCTTTCCGTGCTGCTCATTCACAAGCCAAGCACAGCGGTCTGCATGCGTGCTCAGGCAAGGGTCTGCAGCAGCACAATGTGGTGTGGGGCGAGCAGCAGCACCTGACCCATTTCCAACCAGCATGTTTGCCACCTGGCTTTGCCTGCCTCCCCCCCCCTCCTTTTTCAACCTCCACCCCGCATAACCCCCTTTCTGGCCCCAGCCCCAGCCACCCGGCTTCCTGCTGCAGGTCCCCCCCAAACCTGCAGGCAGCCCCCCACCCACCCCCCCCACCCCACCCCACCTGCTCCTCCACCACGTCGGCCATGAGCGCCCCGCCCGCCTTGACGATGCGCCCCAGCGTGGCCGCCGCTGCTTGCATGGTGTGCACCTCGGTGGTGGCCTGGAATGCCTCCATGGCCAGCTTGACCAGCTCGCCCAGCCGAGCGGCCGACTGGGAGAAGACCTTGGTGGAGGCGAGCTCGTCGGCGGCCAGCACCCCCGCCAGCCGCTCGTGCGGGTCGGACGACAGCACCAGGCTGCGCACACGTGCCACCAGCTCGGTCAGGAAGCGGTTGAACTTGTCGGCGCCCTTGACGGAGCGGCCCTCGGCGTCCACAAAGGCGGCCAGAGCGTGCTCCTCCCGCAGGTGCGCCGCCCCTGGGCCCGAGCCAGGGATAGGGGGGGGGCCAGCAGGTGTGCTCAAAGCAGCTGGCCAGCGGTGGTGGGCTCATCGCAAAGAGTAGTTCGGGAAACCCGTTGGCAGGGCGCATGCAAAGCACTGGAGGTAACAGAGCTGGCCGCAGGCGGGCCCTGCCCAACAACTGCCGGCGGAACAATTCAAAGCTTGCAGCAGAGGCATGGCAAAGGAGCAATGCATGTGGCCTGTGGCCCCAACAACTAAGCATCATTTGCTCATACTGCATAGACATCAAGAGACATGGGCAGCAAGCAGCCTGGAGACGGGCCTGACGAGCCTGCACCAGGCTGAGCGTGGCGGCCGAGGCTCACCTGGGCGGCACAGTGCTGCCAGGCAGCGCGACAGCCCATCGCTCGCGCCGCCGCCAGCTGACGGCTGCACCATGGTTGCTGACGCCATCTGCTCAGGCGCTCAGAGCGGCAGCAGGGTTGCCCATCGCTAAAAAGCGCAGCGCAAAAGGCAGCCCGCTCAGGTAATCTGAGCAGGCCTGTTGGCCTGAGTTGTCGGATGCAAACGGCCGCAGCCTCCTGAAGCTATTTTGCTACGAGGGCATGAGCTGGCAGTCGAGGACATGAAGAAGGGTTTCCCGTGTTCCCCTTTGTCAAGTGTCGAGATCGGTGCTTGGACATCGCAGCGGCTGAGTGCTCAGGCTACAGAGTGCACTCTGAACTTTTGGGCACTCTGAACTTGTCACACTGTGATCGCGCACACAACGTATAGGCCTGGGCGAAGCAATTACCTGTCCTGGAAGCCGCCAGGCGAGCTTTCTGATGCACTGCTGTGTGGCTAAGTTGCTTTCTGCCGCAGGGGTTCGTTGGCGACGCTGCGCCAAGCCGGCCGCTGCTGAGAACTTGCTTGTTGTCAGCTTTTCATGCTCGCTGTGCTTACCACCAGCCTGCAGTTAGCTACCTGTGCTGTGCACCCTGCAATATGCCTGCAGGATCCCACCCTTGCAGTGTTGGGAACCACCCGCAGGCCATGGCTTCCGCCAGCGCCGGCCTGGTGGCCTTCATCAACCAGCTGGAGGGGCGCCAGCTGGAAGCCCTGTTCACGCAGCCCTATGCCACTGTGGCGCTGCTTCGCTCGCTGCAGCCCCTGGCGCGCCAGGTGCTGGCCCGCCTGGTCTGTACACGCGGCGCCATCAGCTCAGGCAGGCTGGGCCGGCTGGAGCACTGCTTTCGTCCTCGGAGTGTGCATGTCAGCCTCCCAGGAGCGCAGCATGATGGACTGAGGCTCATGCATGGAGTGTCATTGTTCTCGGTAGCCGCATGCATCAGGAGCTGCCTCGATCCGGTTGATGTTTCTCTGCCTGACCACTGCTGCACTGACACCGCTGCCTGCAGCGCTGGTGTCGAGCTGTGCGCGGCCCGAGGCAAGCAGCAAGCTGGCAGCAGCGCTGGCAGAGCTCACCTCGCTGCGCCTGCTGTCCAAGGCGACACGGGGCGGGCAGCAAGAGTACTTGCTGCACCCCAGCTTCCAGGCGCAGCTTCGCCATGCCATGTGCTGCGGGTGCGTGGGCGGCGCCGTCATCCACAGCTGCACGCCAGGCCGTCACAGCTCGCATGGCAGCAGCGACTGTAAGCACGCCTGACTGTCTTCGCCCTTGGCCTCCCCACCATGCCGCCCCGCCGCCTCCTCCCCGCCCGCCGCAGCATGGTGGATGGCATGCAGGCCGCCGCCCTGCCGCCGCCCAGCGCTGCGCCGCCCAGCGGCGCGGAGCTGGCGGCCTTTGCGCGGCAGCAGTGGGAGGCGCTGCTGCTGTACCTGGTGGACGGCGCCAGCTCGCCGCCCAGCCCGCCGCACGTGCTGCGTGCCGCTGCGCTGGATGTTCCAGGCTTGCTGGCGGCTGCGGGGCTCATGCTCAAGAATGAGTACACGCAGCGGCAGAGTGAGTGTGCGGGGAGGGTCTGCTGGGGAGGTGGCTGGCGGACTTGGGATGGACCTGGTGGGTGGGTCTGTGAATGCAGGCCCGCTGGAGAGCAAGGATGGCCGTTGCTCGGTGCTCGTGCTACAGCACCCCGCCACCCCGCTGGCCTGTGAGCTGGAGCGCACGCCGGCCGGTCACCTGGGCCCCCTCCCCTCCCCGCCCCCACTGCCCCAGGCATCAGCGAATCGGGCTTCCAGTTCCTGCTGGCCGGGCTCTACTCCCAGCTCTGGGCAGTGGTCAGGCAGTACCTGGCGGGGCTGGGGGCTGGGCCGTCAGGGGCCCAAGCCAGCGGCCCTGCAGAAGGCGGCCCCGGCCTGGCGGTTGCCATCAACTTCCTGCTGCGGCTGGGACTGCAGGCGGGGCGGCCCATCTGCTACTCCCAGCTGGGTCCAGCCGAGTGTGCCATTGCCGCGCACATGGCGCAGCTGGGCCTGCTGATGCCCGCCGTTGCCGGTGCGGACGTGTGGCTGCACCCGACGCGCCTGGCGGCGGTGCTGGCGGGCGGAGGCCGTGCCAAGGAGAGCGCGGCTAGCAGCGAGGACGGTTACGTGATTGTGGAGTCCAACTTCAGGTGGGGGAGGGAGGGCCGCCAACCCCAGGGCGAGCGCGGACGCCAGGTTCGGGGGCACCCACCCCTTGCGAGTGGCAGGCAGCCACCTTCTGAGCCTAGTTGCCCTTGCTGATTGTTGAGCCCTCCCTGCGTGCTTCGCTCTCACCCTACCATGCCAGCGCTCCCCCCTTCCCCCGCAGGGTGTATGCCTACACCACCTCGGCGGTGCAGGTGGCAATCCTGCGCGTCTTTGTGCGCTGCGACGCGCTGCTGCCCAACCTGTTTGTTGGCACCATCACGCGCGACTCGGCCACCGCTGCGCTGGCGCTGGGCATCACCGCAAACCAGATGGCAGACTTCCTGCGGCAGCATGCCCACCCGCGAGTCGCAGCCAAGCACCCCATTGTGCCGGCGGTGAGGCTGCTTTGTGCAGGGGGGCACGGAGGCGTGCAGCCGACGCATTAAACGCTGCCCATCTCCTCCTGGGTTCGTGTGCGACTGCTTCCCAAGTGCTGGCCCGCCTGCTCCTGCCAACACCCTGCTTCGATACCCAGCTGCCATGTGCCTGGGTTCCACGCTCGACTTTCACTCCTGTCGCCCATGCACGTTTAGGTTTTTTGCCCCCGTCCGCCCCCCTCGCGCCCCCGCCCGCAGGTCGTCACCGACCAGCTGCGCCTGTGGCAGGCAGAGCGCAGCCGCCTGCGTGCGCAGCCGGCTGCTGTCTACTCACGATTTGAGAGCCCTGAGCTCTTCTCAGGGGCAGTGGAGTTTGCTCGCCAGGCAGGGGCGCTGCTGTACAGCTCGCAGGAGCGGCAGCAGCTGGCGGTGTGCTCATCCTTCCATGACGCCATGCGGGGCCATCTGCGGGACCGCAAGATGGCGCTGGGCCTGTGAGCCGGGGCCCATGGCCCATCAGCGAGCGGGGCACGGGTTGCTCGGCAGGCAGCGGAATTATGCCACTGCTTGCTGCGCCTGCACCCTGCTGCTCGCATGTCCATGATCTGCAAGGCTACTGCACGTTGTAAGCTACCCAAGCTGCTGAATTGCCTCTTCCTTTAACAATTGAATCTGAGCATGGTCCACAGTGCAGCACGCACGCGAGACTTGTCAGTGATGCATGCATGCGGCCCGCAGGACTGTGGCTTGGGGGCCGGCTTGCTCATCGGCACACGCGCTCAGCCATCGAGTGTCAGCACCCTTCAAACCCTTCGGGTGCCCCTTTCAAAAACGGTGATCACGAAGTGACGCGGATGTCAGCATTTTGACACCCCTTCTGTGGCGCTTCCTCTTAACTTCCTCCTGTCTCTGCAGCTGGAAGGCAGGCTGCAGTGCATTGGCAGTCGGGGCTGCTGCACATGCCTTGGGGGATAGCGGGACGTGCAGAAAAAACATCACCGCTAACAGATGCAGACACCTCGTTGACACAGATGGCACCATTCCTTGTTTGTCAAAGGCAGTGCTTTGTGGTAGCAGGTCAGGGCGCATGCAAGAAACACGAATCTCACATGCATGCGACATGTGGGGAGGATCCTCCAGGACCCAACGTGGTTGGGCTTGCAGGCAAGTACTGTAAGACTGCCCTGCTCATTGCCCATTCATGCTGTGTTCCACCCTGCGACCAATAGGAGGGCTATCCAACAAGACCAAACTGCAAGCACCCTGGATATCCTCCATGGCATTTTTTTCGCATTGTTTTTCGCAATGTTCAGGGACAGGTCTGGCCATGGGCTGCGCCAGATGGCGGCAGCTGGCAATTCGGGCAGGTCACTCAGTCACCGTGAAGCTCGTTTGGCGCATGTCGCAACGCTGAAACCGTTAGAACTATCAGGCAGGAAGGTGTTGGGTCCAAAACCGAGACACTGGCGTTCATGCCTTTGGCTGTGTCCATTGGTGGCACACGCCAGCTCTAGACACATCGTCCTCGACCACCCATTAAAGCAACCTAAAGCACAGACTCCCAAAACTCGCTGTGTTTTGCGCCCGTTCGGAGCAGGGCTCGTTCCCGCTCTCCCGCGGTTTGCGCAGGACCTACGACTCCTGCTGCCGGCCTCCCGCCTTGCAAGAGCAGCTGACAGCCTAGGTCGATAGCAGAGAAGCGTATGCCCGGCGCAGAGCTCCGGCTGACAGCGGCGTGACCCGCCTGGCTGCGGGGGCCGCCGCGCTGATGGCAGCATTCGTGCTTAGTCACAGATGGCCTTGTGTTGGGAGGCCATGGAGCATTATTGCGTGCCAGCGTTTAATCATGCTTGTGGTCGTCCCTGCCCTCACGGCGGCAGCAGCTGGTGAGGCCTGGGCTCGGCCGCTACAAATTTCTGAGAAGGTCGAGGGTAAACATCGCTGGGCCAGTCAAGAGGTCCACCTGCCGTGCCACTACCTCACCCCTTCGGACGCCCATGTTTGCAGTGCATGGGTGCGGCGCTGCGGCTGAAGTGGTAGCCGAGACTCCACCTACCAGGTAAGGTGTAGCCGTGCCAGAGCGCGTTCCAGCATGTTCACAACGCACACATGAAGCACACGCACGCCAGACCTGAAGCCTTGCAATCCTGGTGGTCCCGCAGCCCAAGGAGCGCCATGGTGATAGTGGAGCCTCGCCAGCACCCCCACCTGGGCTACGTCCTGCGCAACTTTGACCAGCACATGCCGCCGCGCTACGACCTGTACGTCTTCCACGGCCAGGCGGGGGCGGCGCACGCGCGCCAGGCGGCGGGCGGCATCGAGCGCCGCCGAGCGGTGCACCTTGTGGCCCTGCCAGCGGATGACCTGTCGCCGGACGACTACAATGCGCTGCTCAAGAGCCCCAAAGAGTTCTGGAACAAGGTACGCAGGCAGGCGCATGGTGCCAGCCAAGCAGGGCGGACAGGCGCCAACGAGCAGCCAGGTCTGCACGTTGCGCCGCCGCTCTGACATGGTAGCCCGGGCCAAGGCCCTGCTCCACCGCGTGTTAGCCCTGAAAATGGATGGCGTGTTAGCCTGCATGCTCTGCCACATTCACAAGGGGACCGCCCTCCAGAAGCAGCTGCCGAGCACAGCATTGGCTGCCCTGTCCCAACCTTCCCTCTGTCGCCGCTGCCTCGGCCCCTGCTTCCCAGATTGACGCCGAGCGCGTGCTGGTGTTCCAGACTGACGCTGTGCTGTGCGGCACGTCGCCCCACACCATCTCCGACTTTGAGCACCTGGGCTACATCGGCTGCTTGGCGGTGAGCTGGTGCTGGTTTGTTGTCTGACGCCTTCAATCCTGCAAGAGGGGCAGAAGGGATACAATGGCATGCCAAGACAAGTGCCCTGATTCAACCCTTTTAAGCCTGATCATCAGTCATCCTCCCAACTGCCTGCAGGCGCCGGATGGCAATGTAGGTCCTGATAGCCACTGGCGGCGCACCCACCCCTTCTTCCCCTTCTGGGGCGCTGGCGGCCTGTCCTTCCACCGCAAGAGCGCGGCGCTGCAGTGCCTGGCAGCCAGGGGCCCTCCCCTGGTGAAACCCAACTACCCGGAGGACCTGTTCTTTGCCGAGTGCGTCACAATGGGTTTTGGCCGCCCGCCACCCAATGCATCCTGGGTGGCAGCGTTCTGCACCCAGGATGCCTTCAGGGCGCGCTCCTTTGGCGCCCATCGCGTACATGACCGGTTAAACTGGTTTCAAGACGCATTCGATTTTTTATTGTACTGCCCTGAGGCTGTGTCGCTGGCGCTGCCAGGGCCTGAGCACGTTTCGTCATCCTTGGACGCCAGTGATTCCTTCTGGGGTTCCTGGCGGCAGGCCCGCTTCCCCCCCTAACACTGCAGCCACTTGTTCCGGGGCATGCCCTGCCCTTGTGGAAGTGATCTGCTTGATTCTTCTTGTAAAGCGGGGACATTTGAATGTGGCCAGGTGTGCAAGCGTGAGTCTTTGTTTTGAGAGCAACAGCTCAAGGCCCAGCAGTGAACGCAGTCAACCATTCTGGGGTGCCAGGCTTCAGCCGCATCCATTCTGCAAACTTGACAGCGGTCTTGGTGTTTAGCCACTTGGCAGCGCTCTGCCCCTCCTTGACCTTCACAAACATGACCTCCAGCGGGTCGACGTCGATGCCGCCATTCCAGCCGGTGTACACGGGGTCGTACGCGTCGTTGCACCTGAGGTTGCGAGCGGCAACATCTCTCCAGTCCACGCCCTGCAGGCAGGGCAGAGCAAGTCGGCAGCCGTCCAGTTGCGCTAACTGGGGACCACTTTCAGATCAGCATGCAGTTGCAGATTGCACATGTGCTTGGTGCCCGCGCCCCAGCTGCCAACACCCTCACACCAGCTGCAGCCGCTCCCACCTGGTAGCGAAGCATGAGCGAATCGAAGCTGTACCCAGCTGCCAGCACTGCTGCTGTGGCGCCCATCTCCGACGCCAGCACCGTGTCGAACTTGTCGTCCAGGCAGCGCAGCACGGCGCGCAGCACGCCCAGCCCCACGGCGTCGGTGGCCAGCAGGTAGGACTGGAGGTGGGGGGTGCCGGGAGAGTGGCGGCCCAGCACGCCGCCGCAGTTGACGGTCGGGCCCACCTGCAGGGGTGAGTGGGGCGTTGCGTGGCGTCTGGGGAGCGGGGCAAAGGCTGTGAATGCACAGCTGCGGCAGGGGCTGGGCCACAGGGCCCGGCCACACACAGCGGCCACAAAACATGGAGGGCAGAACAGACACACCAGGGCCTCTGTCAGCAGGCAGGGTAGAGTAGAGGCCCAAAAATGTGCGGCTGCTCACCAGCTTGACACTATCTGTTAGTTTTGACAGCAGCGGCTCTGTCCAGTGCATCTTGCCCCGCAGGTATGCCGGCAGGAAGGGGCCGCGCACGCTGGAGTTGAGCCACACAACGTAGGCAAAGCTCGACAGGTTGGCCTGCTGGTCCAGCACCCAGCCCACCGTGCCCAGATCGTAGCACTCGTTGGGGTGAGGCAGGTATCGCGCATTTGACGGCAGCGCTGGCAGATGTTCAGGCTGCGTTGAGCCGGTGCCCTGCTGCAACACAAAGATGTACTCGCAGCCATCGCCAGCCTGTGGGGGATTGCAAGATCAGGGTAGACTGGCAACGGGTGACCACACGCCTCTGAAAAAGCACTGCCAGAGGGCCGGGGCCAGCATTGTAGAAGGTTGTGAGTGCGCAACATCAAGCAACCGTTCTTGCCTGGACAGCCTCGTCCACAAAGAAGCGCAGGTTGTCTGCATATGCGGGGTCTGTGCCCGAGAACACGTAGACCACCAGCGTGGGCCCCCGGGCCTGCAGAGCGCCGCCAGAAGCTTCCAACCGCAAGCCGCCGCTGCCAGCGGCGGTTAAGCTGGTGCTGTCAGGAAATGGGCAGGTGCCCGCGGCGAGCTGGCCTCCGCAGGCTGCAGGCAGGCTGAACAAGGCTAGCACCGACAGGCTCCAAGCCAACTTGCGGAGCAACTTGCAGCGACATTGATCTTGCCAGTTGCCAGCATGGGGAATCTGCAGCACGCATGAACCTGAAAGATTAGTGCAGCTTGGCAGCGAGCCGGGCAGGGGGCGGCGGCAGCAGTGTGGCTGCAGTCGGCAGCAATGCTGTGAGACTGCAGCGCTGCTGGCAGCAGCAGCCGGCACCTGGCGATTGCAACATGCAAACTTTGAGAAACCTTCCGCCAGGAGAACCGGGAGCGCGGGCACGCACACCTCAAGCAAGCCCATGTGTCCACTGAGGATTCTCTCGAGCGGAGCAGTGCACTGCGGACGCAAACAAGAGGTCCGACTTCTAAGAGTCGCGGAGAACCATTGTGCTGTCCGACATGAGCAGGGCATGTTGGCCGGGGACCTCACGCCACCTCGCGGCACGGCGCAGGCTCAAATTTGAATACTTCACTGCAAGCTGAACTGCTCATCGAGTGACATCAGACGGCATCTTGAAGAGATCGAACCCATAGCTGTGGATAACATGTTTGTGCCCAAACATGCAATTCCATGCTCCCCCCGCCACGCAGGGCCAGCTGCTTCTCTATGGCAATGGAGCTCACAGAAGCCCGCTGCAGACCTGCCTTCATTGCCTGCCGGCATGCAAACACCTGTGTGACCACGGACCAAGTCCTTCCCCCTCAATCATGCGCGGTCCTTGCAGCACTCGGCCAAGGTGCTTCAGCTTACATGGCGCCCCGAGGCCAGAGCCCGGGCATGGGCGCAGCACCCCTCCCCTGCCTTGCAGCCCGGCTACACTCGCTCCAGCTTCAGCTGCTCGTAGATGAGGATCTGCCAGAGCTTGAGGGTGAAGGGCTCAGCGTCCTCGTCCAGCACGTCGGCCAGCGCGCCCAGCATGGACTCAGCGCTGGCATGGCCGGCCAGCTGCTCCATGATGAAGCGGCAGAATGACGGCTCCTCGCCCAGCAGCTCGCCCACCTTCTTGCTCACCCAGCCTGCCGGGGCAGGGGGGGAGGGGGGGGGGGGGGGGGGAGTTGGCCAGGCGGTGGCGTGGGCCCCCCTGGCGGGATGGTGGGCCCCCTTGAGCGGGGGACTGGCTTGGGCACGCAGCGGTCGCCACGCAGCACACCCCGGCAGGGTCGTCCCTGCCGGGCGCTGTGCAGCCTGCCTACAGGCGTGGCGTGGCCAAACACGCCAGCCTTGCCAGCCCCGCGCATGCCGAGACCAATCCCTTTGGCTGCCACCATGCCAGAACCCCTCTGGCCCGCATGCCCTCACCCTGCCTCAAACGACCCCCGCAGCCCTCACCCGAGATTTTGTCTCGCACCGCGGGCGCGGCATCCAGCACCGCCCACTTGATGGGGTAGCCAAACACCCCCGCCCGGTCCTTGGGGATCAGCAGCAGCAGCTGCTTCTTCAGGGCTGCAGGGTCTGCCGGCGCGGCAGCGGGCGTGGGCGCCGCTGGCTGCGCTGCCTGCTGCGCCTCTGCTGGCTGCTGCTGGCCCTCAGGCTGCTGCTGCAGCGCCCTCAGCTCCTCGTCAGAGTACCTGCGGAGGTGAGGGGGGCGGCGGCTGCGGTGTGGGCTGTGCAGCAAGACATGGCAGCCTTGTTGGCGCACAGGTGGCAGGCAGGGCTAGACGCAGCCTGTGAAGCTCTAAGTGCTGCCTTCACTAGGAGCGAAGGCTAGACACTGAGCGGGGCCAAATTTTGGGGGAAGCTGACTGGCATGCTACCACAGTTCTAATTCCGCTTAAGGCAGGCGACAAAAGCGGTGCACAACGGCAAGAAGAAAGCGTGCTGCTGGTGCTAGGCTGCCAGGGCCCTGCATCCCTCCCAGGCCTCGCCTTATGGGAACCAGCTTGCGCAGCGGCTTCTCCTCGTCCTCGTCCTCGCCAAATGCTGCCACCACCCGCCGCTTGCCTGCAGCCGCGTTGCCGGCTGCTGCTGCTGCAGTTGCAGCCGGCGCAGGTGCGGCAGGAGCCGGCTCCGGCTTGGCCTTGACTGCCGCCAGCATGGCCTGCAGGATGGTGTCGTCGGCGCCAAACGCGGCGCCGCCCGCCTCGCCAGCGGCGTCCCCTCCCGCTGGTGTGGCAGCGGCAGCTGCTGCCTGCTCCTTCTCTCGTGCCGCAGCCTCTGCCTCCTCGTGCCGCCGGTCCTCTGCGTCCTCGGCCAGCTCGGCCTCGCGCCGCCGCCGCCGGTCCACCGCGCGGCGGCTGCCGCTGTAGCGCCGCCGCCGCCAGGGCTCCTCCTCCTCGTCGCTGTCCGGGTGGGTGGCCTCGTTGTCGGCGTGCACCTGCGGGGTGGGTGGGGAGGGGGGGGGGGCTTGGGTCGGAGCGTGGCGACGCCGCGCTGCTCTGCGCGCTGCCGAGCAACCGCAGCTGCACGGGCCACCTCCCGTGGTGGAGCGGGCCCACGCTGCCCGCAGGTGAGCAGCACCATGCGTCCCAGCACTGCCACCCCACCTGGCGCTGTCGCTCTCGCAGCAGGTCTGCCTGCCGGTCGCGCTCCTTCTCCAGCTCCCGCTGGCGCTGCCTGCAAGTGCAGCAGGCGGGCAGCACAGAGGGGCGGGAGGCAGGCACGAGCAGGAATCAGCATTACACATTGCCTCCAGCTGCACACAGCAGCATGCCGGTCACCCAGCATCTCCTGCCTCCCTCACAGGACAGCTGCAGCCGCAGCCGCAAGCAGACGTCGCCACAGCATGCCAGCATCCGCACGCAGCTGAGCTCATGCGAATGCTGACAGGGCTCAAGGCTGCCCAGCCTGCCGGCCACCCACCGCTCATGCTCCTCCCACTGCCGCACAGCCTCGCGGTATGCGCGCTCCTCTGCCTCAGCGCGGCGTGCCTCCTCGCGCCGCTGCCGCTGCCGCTCACGCTCCGTCTCGCGCTCCGCCTCGCGCTCCGCCTCCCGCTGCCGCTTGCGGTCGGCGCCGTCCCTGTCGCGGTCACGAGCCCCTGCCTCAGAAGCCCCGCCGCCAGACAGACCAGACAGGAAGGTGTCGGCGGCTGCCGCGGCAGATGCAGCCTCCACGCCGCCGCCATTGCTGCTGGCCACGGGCGGCCGCTGGCTGATGAGCTCCATGACGCGCCCCAGGGCAGCGTCGGCGGCTGCAGACATGGCGTCGGCGCCGCTGGGGGCGGGCTTGCCATCAGGCGCCTCCCCGGCGCCCTCTGCTGGCTGCTGCTCCTTGCGCTGCTGCTCCTTGAACCAGGCCAGAAACTCCTCGGTGGCCTGGCCAGGGAGGGGGGGCCAGGGCAGAATGTGCGGCGTGGGAGCGCTGCAGCAGTCAAGCAGCGGCAGCACCGTGACCTTCTGGCAGCCTGACCTACAGCATGCAGCTGCTGAGGCTATTGGCACTTGAGGCTATTGCCACTTGTGGCACTGCAGTCGAGGCACTCGTATGACGGCCTGGCCCCGGCCATGCAACTCCCCCCCGCGCGCCGCCCCCCCCCCCCC
>KQ482042.1:2837699-2855722 GCA_001430745.1 Auxenochlorella pyrenoidosa | reverse complement strand
CATGCCAGAGGGGCCCATGGGGCCTGCAGTGGGAGGGTGGGTGAGTGGACACAGCGAGTGAGGACGCACATCTGCTGGTTCAACTGCTGCTCCACTGTTGCTGCTGAAGCCGCCGATGGTTCCGCTGCTTGCTGGAGTGTGGCCGCTGATCTGCTGGCATGTTGCAGCAGTTACACGCACACTGTGTTCACCCTTGTGTGCCCGGCTGCCCATGCTTGCCTGTCTCGCCAGTCGGGCCTGTCTCGCCAGTCGGGCCGGGCATGCCAGAGGGGCCCATGGGGCCTGCAGAGGGCGGGTGGGCGAGGGACGCACCAAGTGAGGACGCACGACTGCTGGTCAAACTGCTGCTGCCGCTGCTGGTGCTGCAGCTGTTAATCGTTACGCTGCTTGCCGGTGCGTGGCTGCTGATCTGCTGGCATGCTGCAGCAGTGACAACCACTGCTGATAGACTGTGTTTACCCTTGTGTGCCCAGCTGCAGCATGCTTGCCTGTCTCGCCAGTTGGGCCGGTGGCGCCGGGCATGCCAGAGGGGCCCATGGGGCCTGCAGTGGGGGAGGCACATCCATGTCCGCATTGTCCTCATGGGCACCGTTAAGCCAACCAGTCTCGGTCGTTGGACAGCCGCTGCTCTAGGAAAACTAACCGTCGCACCATCTTCCCTGCACGGTTGTCACCCTTTGAAGCCTCCTCACCTGTCTCGCCGGCGACGCCAGCAGGGCCGGGCAGGCCGATGGGACCCTGGGGACCTGCAGCAGGGCGGTCCATCCGATGCTAGGCAGTTCAGCAGGCAAGGCCACGACAAGTCCTTACAAGCCTGTGCAGTGCTCAGCTGTTTGAGGCAACACCTGCTGCAGTGCCTTTGGGCAGGCACCGCCCGTGGATGTGGTGGGCAGCTGTTGAATACATTTCGCTCATGCATCCTGGCAGGCTTCACCTGCAATGCCGGTGGAGCCAGCTGGGCCAGCAGTGCCCGTGGCACCAGTGGCACCCTTTGGCCCGGCAGGGCCAGCAGGGCCGGTTGCCCCTGCAATCATTGGTGAACAGGCGAGGAGATTGCAACAACTCGGTCTGCACTTTCTTACTTCCTGGGAATGTGTGCGCAGCCCATGCGTGCAGCGGCCCTGCCCTCTGGCCCCCTTGCACCCCCCCTCCATCTGGCAGGCGGCCCTCTGATGCACTCACCCCTTGCGCCAGCTGGGCCTGCAAGGTTGGGCAGCAGGGCAGGGCGGGGGGTTGTTGGTAGTAGGCACATGCAGCGCTGCGGCCCTGAGCTTGCAGCGGGCTGTGCACACCAGCAGCGGCACAAGTGCAACGCAGTCACTTGGCCAGCAAGGGAAGAGGCGGGGGCAGTCCTGAGCAGGGCGCACCGGCTGCGCCACGGGCGCCAGCAGCGCCAGTTGCGCCCTTGGGCCCGGTGGCTCCTGCGGGCGAGGGGTGGTGGGGCAGGGTGCTTGCATGGGCAGGTGCGAGGCTGCGTCATGTTGCAGATCCCCGGCTCAGGCTGTGCACAACTGCAGGATGCCCTGCACTGGTGCTGTCTGTTTGGTGCCCTGGGTCATGTCTCTGGCAGCAGCGGGCAGCAGGGGCTCACCTTGGAGGCCACGCACGCCCTGGGGCCCTGCAGCGGGAGCGGAGAGCAGGCGGGAGAGGGCTGTCAGGTCGTGTTGTGGTGGGAGCATGAGATGCCATGGGAACAGCCCAGTAGGACCCTGCAGGCCACGGTGCCGGGCACGGTGTGCCTGCTGGCCGTGCATGCAATACACCGCCCCAAACTGGCTGGGCCCGCTGCTGGCATGCACCGCAGCGGCACCGCTCGCGGGCAAGCTGGCTGCACCCTACACGGCCTTGCGTCTCACCTCTGGGGCCTGCGGAGGGAGAAGGCGGGTGACAGAGGCAGGGCGTGAGGACATCTGGCTTGCAAGATGGGGGATTGTCGGCGCGCATGCTTGCCGGGCAGGCGCGAGGCATGCCACTGCTTCTGTCAGCACTGGCATGCGTGCGGGGTGCGCCACCCAGGCCCACCTTGCGGTCCAGTGGGCCCTGCTGGGCAGGTCACGTTGCACTGGGGAAGCCCGCCGCCCTGCCCGGAGATGGGGTTGATGGGAGCCGACGTTGCCAGCAGGTCGCGGCTGGCAGAGGCGCCTGGGTGGGCGGGGATGGGAGTCGGGAAGGAGGGATGATGATGGAGATGGGAAACCTCCTTCACATTCAGAGCTGTGAGCAACAGGGCAGGTCTGGATCCACTTGCGCCCTCTCTAGCTGCAGCTGCCACATTCTTGTAGGCAGCCACGCCATCGATAGCGGCTGGCGCCAGCGGCAGTGGGGTCCTGGATGCCACCCCGTTTGTCCGCTTCACTGCCTCAGCCCGCGGCGTCCCATCGAATTCTCGGTCTGAAGCCCAGCACGGCGCTTTAGAGCGTGCCAGTCAGGAGCTGCGGCGTTTGCTGCAAGCAGGCACTTGCCATCCCGGCACCTCACCGCTTGCTACGAGGACCAGAAGTCCCAAAACAAGTTTCCCTGGTATCATGGTCGCGTAGTCGGCTAGAAGAGCTGCAGAATTCCAAGGAACAGAGGATGGAGCAACTCAGTAGCCAGTCATGGTGGGACTATTTTAGGACTTCCACGGCGTCATAGACGACGTGTAGCCGTGATATTCGTTGTGAACACACATTGCGGCCTTCAGGTGGCCACGGCCGAGCGTTGTGTCGCTGGCTCGCAGAGGACGCACCCCAAGTGCTCGCCGCTTCAGCTCCGCACTACTCACTCCACTCCTTAGTTACTCACCATGCCCCCCTGGGACGAGAAGGACAGGTCGAATTGAGCACAAGGCGCGGGTCCGCGCGGGCTTGGAGCGGACACACCCCGCATTTCATGCAAACCACGCCCTCTCTCCCTTTCACCTTCTTCCCGCCTCTGCCACGGGTGGTCTTCATACGGCGTGAGATGTCACTTTGGATGGCTATTGTTCGGCTGCAAAGATGTCCATTCCGGAACTGGAGGGCAACTCCAAAAGACACACCATGGGATACCATGCACCTGGGAGCTGCCAGCCGTGCAGCAACTGATGGCGCCCCTTATCTGCGGGTGAGCGAGCAAGCTGGTACAAGAGACAGCTGATTTGATGGCTTGATTGCCATTGCTGCCAGGTGGGGAAATTGCCAAGCAGGGCAGGTCAGCTGTGGCAGCGGGCATTGGTACCAGGGTTGACAGGCCTGCCAGGATGGCAGCATCGCTGGTGCCTATGGTTTAGCAGCGGCCTGTGTTCGTCAAGCACCAATCATTTACTCTAGTGTCAGCCTTCCCAGCACGAATCCTACATCAGGAAGTGACGGATTCCAGCTGTGTCTAATCAGAGGGAGATCCGCACTTCTGCACTTCGGCCACAGCTGGAATTTATAAAGCACTCCCCCTGTACACTTCAGCTTCCCGCTGGCGTGCACTCAGAGAAGAAAAGATCGACAGAGGGCTGGTCACAGGCCTAGAGGACACCGAGCCGTTCTTTGAGGCCAGGACAGGAGGTCCTGGGGTGGTGCGTGTAGGCCGGTAGCCCAGTATCCAGCGCCGTGCTGCATGCTACACTGTTTGCAAACCTGTTGGCGCTGCGGCTAACCGACAAAGTCTGCTGCTACATCTCTCGAGAATAGCTAGAGTTTTGTTCATACAGCAGGCGGTGCCGCAGCAGCCATCTTGCACCGCGTGTTGCACTGTTGGGTGCGGTGTGCCTGCTCCGGGTCAGCGTCAGCAACAGCTGTCAGTGTCAGCCACAGCTTGCTTGCACCTGCTCTGCAACCTTTCGTTGTTCTCGGCCAGCCCCCGGTGGCACGTCTTTTTTCCGCTTGCCTCGCCTTGAATCGGGCACCCCAACCGCAAGGTAGGGACCCCGACTTACTGCTCCGGGACGGTCGCCCCGGCCCCCGTATTGGGCGTGCACGAGGGCCATTCTCACCAAACTCGACGGCGATCCGGCTTGTCTGATGGCAAATGATGTCTGCCAGTGCCTGAGACTAGCACAGCACGAGCGAAGCTCCTCCCTCATGCCAGGAGTGGCATGGCCCTGAACCCGCTCACTCCAACGCACCGGCTGTGGCACATGGCTTCTTGTCGCTGGTGTTGCAAGCCCGTGGAATGATCAACTTGCCATGCAAACCTTGTGACACGGCGAGGCATGTGCAGTGTGCCGGCTGGGGCTGCCAATCGGTGAGCAACACAAGCCGAGTTTGCTTGGCGGCCATGCGCCGCCGACTGTGCTGTCAACACGTTCCCGTCGGCATGCCGGCACAGCGTTTCACTCTTGCACTCCACTTCCAGCTTTGCAACCCGAGTGACTAGGCGACTGCCGGAAACCTGCTCCGGGAGCAGTCCCATCTCCAGCCCAACACTGAGCTGATGCTTCAAAGCGTGCGACAAGCGCTGTTACTCGCAGCTCTGGTGGCGTTACGATTGGCAGCCGCCGCCCAAACCCGGGAGCCACCCCCGCTGCTACTGACGGCGCAGCGCCGCTGCCGGCCGCCGCTCCCTGAGGAGCGCATACCAGCCCTGGACCTCGTGGCAGAGTGGGGGGCGCCGCCAGCAGATCACCGCAGCGTCACCCTCGTTTCGCAGCTGAGCCTGGACAGGTAGGTGCGACAGTGCCCCTGCTGGGCTCACCTGCCGGCGCTGCACCTACTGCGGCAGCAAACCTGGGTGAGCTGCGCTTCCTGGGCCCCCCTCCTCGCCAGGCTGGACAAGCTGGAGAACCAGTGCAGGGCGTGGCCGCTGCCGCTGGCGGCCGCGGTCTACGTCCCCTCGCAGTACGGCTTCCTGCTGGGCCGCCCGCCCGGCCAGCCCCCGCTGCTGCTCACGTCGGTGGTGGAGCGGCTGGGCAGGTTCCATGCCCTCATGCAGCGAGAAGGTGGGACCCCGCTGAGGGTGGACCCCTGCCCCCCCCCCCCCCCTCCACGTCCCGGCGCCTCTTCTGCCTTCCGTCATCCAGGCAGCGGCTGGGGCTGAGTGCTTGGCATGGGGGCCCGTACCCCCCCCCCCCCTCCCCTCCCACGCACACAAACGCGACCGGCACGGGGGGCCCCCGTCGCTCGTCGCGCCGCCGCCGGCACACACAGACACACACACACACACACAGCGCGGTTCCCTGCTGGCCCTGCTGCCTGCCTACAGGGCGGTGCCACCTGCAGCTGGCGCTGTACAGGGAAGACCTTGGGGGTGACGGGGTGGCGCTGGCGCACATGTACCCCTTCAACGCGATGAGGAACCGGGTGCTGCAGCTGGCGACCACCCAGGTGCGCTGGCAGCAGCTAGGCGGGGCTTGACAGCGGGGGACCTGCCTGCCCGGGCGGGCCAGGCTGGGCGCGCCACCGCTTGCGCGCCTGCTGTGCAGCTTGCGTCGACGAGGCATATGCGTCGACACCGCCGGCATGGCTGAGCCTGGCGGTTGCTGTATCCCCCAAGCACCCTTTGAGTCCTGGCCCTGGCAGGCGGTGCTGATTGCCGACGTCGACCTGCTGGTGGGCGCTGCCGAGGAGCTGGGCACCCCCAAGGGGTGGGCTGCCATGCGCCCCTGGCTGGAGGCCGGCGCTGCAGTGGTGCTCCCGGCATTCGAGACGCCCTTTGATGTCACGGGGCATGTGAAGCTGCCGCACCCAGAGGCGGTCGGCAGGGCGGCGGCCTTCCGAGCTGTGTCGGGTGAGGGCACGGGCGGGCACACCGGAGAGGCCCTGCGGCAGGTGCCCCCAGCGCTGCTGTGGACCGCCCACTCCCCCACTTTGTGGGCCTGATATGTGGGATGGAGTTGCGGGGGCTCGGACTGCAGGGGCGACATCCTGGGCGCCTCTGCAGCGCAGCCCAGCCCGCCCTGTGCTCGCTGCCCGCTGTGGTTTGCCCTTCTCTGCAGGCGGCAAGGCTGGCGCGGTGGAGAGCTTCCGCAACGGCAGCCTGCTGGTGGTCAAAGCCAAGGAGGAGCCGCGGGCCTCCAGCGCGGCGCAGTACGAGAAGTGGGCGGCGGCAGACGACTTCTACGCCATCCCGTTTGAGGGCGTGAGCCTGCCCCCCCCCCCCGCCCCGGGGCGCGGCTCACCGTGCAGGCCGGGCTGGGCTGTCATGCGCGGCAGCTCTGGGAAGGCAGGGCACAGGCATAGTGCTGCAGCAGCTTGTTCTGTGCTGCTGCCTCGTTGGGTCATCGCAGCCCGGCCCGCCCGTCTTCCTGTGCAGAATTATGAGCCTTATGTCATCGTGAACCGCACCCTGCTCCCCTGGTACGATGAGCAGTACCGAGCACACGCATTTGACAAGGTTGGTGGGGGCAGCGGATGCCTGCTGCCTGCCACAGCACAGCGGTGTGCGACCTTGCAGGCATTCCCTTGCCGAGTTGCAAACTCGAATGCCGTGTAACCCAGGACCTCGGGTCACGCCAATCAGTTGCTGAGCGCGACTTGGTTCAATACACAGCCCTAGCCAAGGTGTCCCGCGCCGCCCGCTTGCCGCCCTCGCCCCCCTGCTGCGCTGCCCAACCCGGCAGGTCACCCACGCCCGCTGCTTCTGGTCCTGGGGTGGCACCTTTGTGGTGCACCCCCAGGCATTCCTGGTCCACGTACCCCACGAGCGCTCCCCCACCTACCATGCCACCTACGCCAACAACTGGGAGCAGGGCAGCAAGGTGCGCGCAACACGCGCCTGCGCCCCTGCAGGGGCGCCTGCAGCGCACGCAGCTGGTTGGCTTCCTTGCACCGCCTGCACCCCCCACGTTCGCCCGGCCTCCTGCACAGCACGCTGGTCGTGCTTCGGCCCGCTTTCCCCCGCACTTGGCTGCCAAACAGTGCTGCTGTGCTCTCGCACCGCCTTGCCTCTGGCTGCCTCCACACTCGCACCCTGCCTTGCCCTCGCCCCAACCACTTGGTGGCTGGCCGTTCTTCCATACGCAGATTGGTGCCCTCTACTGGCAGCTCCAGCAGGACCTGCTTGCCGGCAACTACACCCCCGTCACCAGCTTTGCCGCCGAGCGCTGCGACCTGCCGCCGCCGGCTCTCGAAGCGCAGCAGCAGCAGCAGGGGCGCGTGGAGCTGTAGCGATGCTGCTGCTGCCGCAATCGCGGTCGGTGTGCATTCAATGCAGCATATCAACTGTGTCTGCTCCGCACTCGGCTCAGGTGTGCATGCACGCACAGGAGGGATGGCCTGGTGCATCGCTGTAAACTCCGGCTCACAACGACATGTGTGGCACACGCAGGACCGCGTGGCCAGCGGGACTGCAGACCAGTGCCCATGCCACACAGCACAAGGGAGGGGCGGTGCAACCCCTGGAGGAGGGCGCACCCGCCGGGGGGGCCGGCAGGGGTCAGCCAAACTGGCGGCGAAAGGCGGCTTCATCCAGCACCAGGGGCGGCACCTGCCACTGCAGCGCGCCCTCGCCCTCGCCCTCGGCCGCCTCCACCTGGCGCCGGCGCAGGAAGCGGCGCTGCTCGCCCGGCAGCGCCGCCAGCAGCCGCTCCCGCTCGTCCTCCAGCTCGCCGATGCGCCGGGCCAGGTGGAGGGGCGCCGCCTCGCCGTACAGGTGCACAAAGCAGCGCAGCAGGTTGAAGGAGCCGCCGCCTGCGGCGGTGATGTCGTCCTCGTAGTCCAAAAAGTCGTCGCCTGGGGGGCCGGGGGGGGACGGTGCGCAAAGTCGCGGCGCGGCGGCGGGGCGCGAGGCCACAGTGGCCGGGTTCTGCGTCCCACGGCGGCATGCAGGCGCCCGGGGGGCTGGAGCCTGAGGCGTGGCAGTCCCATAAGGAGGGGTTGCAGGGCCCACAGCTGCGGGTGGAGTGCGCAGCCCCCGCCTCAATGCGCAGGGCCCCGCCCCTCACCCATGTCCACCAGCAGCTCATCGGCCCGCAGGAAGGCCAGCGCCGCCTCGTCCGGCTGCACCCCGCGCAGCGCATACAGCAGGTGGTTGAGCAGCCTGCGAGGAGGGGAAACGAGGGGGGGCGCGTGCTGGGTTGCTGGGGCATGCAGGTGGCCCCTGCCTTCCCGCCGCCTGGCCTGTGCACATCAGGCTGTGCAGGGTTGCGAGAAGCGGGGCTCAACGCCCAGTGCATCGGCAGGCCAGCCGTCTGGGTGGCCAGCATCACGGCGCGCAAGGGCAGGCCAACTGCAAGACCAGGCAGCACGCGGCACCCGACCGCTGCTTGCTGATGCCGGGCGCACCCGCAGCAGCTTGCGCCCCGCCAGCCATGCATTGCGCTCCCAACGCAGACTGCCTGCTGCATGTCAACGCACCCTGCAGTCCGGCCCCCCTTCCCCCAACCCCCCACCCCACGCCGCCCTGCCCACCGGTAGTCGAACGACTTGGCGGCCGAGGCGGCCAGCACCTCGTCGGCAGTGAACCCGCAGTCGTCGGCGTGCCCGCCCGGCGGCACCGTGGGCCGTCGCCGCATGAGCGCACAGAGCCGCCTCTCCTCGCGCCAGTACTGCTGTCCTGCCAGCAGCTCCCACCGCACGCCCTCTGTCAGCAGGCCGCGCTCGCGCAGCACCGCCTCAACTGCCCCTAGCCCTGCGCACGCTTCAGCACGGCAGGTGTTGCACATGGCGGCGGCGACAGCAGGGCAACAGCATGCAAATGAGCTCGCACTTGGCGCCTTTCAACGGCAGCATGCTGCTGATCGCAACGCTTCCCCCTGTGCCGCCCCGCCCGCCTTTGCCTGTGCTGGCCGGCGCGGCAGCCGTCTCGCCACCGGCTGTGCCGCCCGCCGCCTGCTCATTGTCCTCGTCTGCCTGATAGATGGCCCCCTCCACAAACACGAGCAGGTGCCACCACCTCAAGAAGTCCTGCAGAGGGTCGAGGGCGGGGGAAAGTAAGCAGGGCTGGCGGGCACTTGAGGCAAGGGCTTGAGGTAGCGCCCGCAAGCGCGCGTAGCGCACACCAACAGCTTCTTGCCTTTAATGGGTCGAGGCCATGCAGCGGAAAGTAGGTCTGTACAAAGTCCTGCGCACAAGCAGCAGGGCAGCAGAGGGCAAGATTGGCAGCGGCAGGGGTGAGCATAACGCAGATAGAACACACTGAACGGAGCAGGACTGCCGTCAGCGGCGGCGGCTTGAGCCGTGACGGCTGCGGCCCCCTTGAGGTGATCGCCCAAGGGTTTTGTTTCTTCTCACCTCGATGGTGTGTTGCGCCCGCTCCCTGCAGCGACAGAAAGCGAGCAGAGGGTCAGCAACCTGCCGTGCACAGCCGTGGACCGCCTGACGTGCCTGCTCTACTCACAGCGCTTTAAAGCTTATGCAGAGACGATCTGCTGCGTCGCCGACCGACATTGATGATTCTTGCACTGCCGGTGGGGGCCCCGCCGCGCCCTCTGGAGGCCGCCATTGCGCTTTGGCGGGAGGGCAACCTGGACTGTGTCACCTCAAGAAGCAGTGACTGATCACATGAGCACCAATGCATGTGAACGAGCTCTCCGCATCGGCAGCACTTGGCGTGACATGTCACACGCGGATGAAATGCCTGTGGGTCCGCCAACCGCGCTGGTGCAGCACGTTGCCGAGATGCAACTTGTTGCTCGAGCGCATGTCTGCAGGGGTGCACTTTTTTAGATGCTTGATGTGTTCATGTTTTGTGGTAAGTGGTAGGGTTGCTTTCCCTGACGGAAGACTTGAACAGTGGCCCATGGCGACGCTGGGAAGCGACCACAGCGCAAGCCCACAGCAGCACCCACACACGGTGTTCGAGCCAGTGAACCGCTCCGTATTCAGCGAGAATTCAGCCGCCGTTGCAGCCCAACTGGAAGGAGCAGGGAGCAGAATGTGCTCCACCAGCCAGTTCGCTTCCAACGGTAAGCCGGGAAACGCTCTCGCTGCTCTGTGGGCACGCATTTGCGGGAATATTGGACCCCGTGTAGGGGCGGGGGAAGCGGGCGTTCAGAGTGCAACTGCCGCCGCCGCCGCCCGTCCATCCTGTGCATCATGCTCTGTACGCCATCCCAGCAGAACTTGAGCATGTCCTTTTCCCCTCCTACTTGCTGCTGCGTGCGCTTGAAGCTTGTGGTGGCGACTGGGCGGCAGCCTGTGAGGTGTTTCGGCGATACGATGTTGACGGGAGTGGACGGCTGGACCGTGCCGAGCTCTTCGCTGCCCTGCGCGACCTGAACCTGCTCAACTCTTGCTCAGCCACAGCGGCGGGGCATGCCCTGGCAGACATGGATACCAATGGGGACGGCCTGGTAGGGCAGGGTCCAGCTGTGGCAGGCTGCCTTCCCCTGGGCAAGTGCCGCCGGGCGAGCATCTTCAAGCAAGCACATGAGCACGGCTAGGTTTCATGGCTTCCGTGCCAACTGCTGCAGGCTTCGTTTGAGGAGTTTCGCGAGGCGTACAGCCGGCTGTCCAAGCTGCGTGCTGCCGAGCAGCGCTCGGCCCGCCTTGCGCAGGGCCGCAAGGCGGCGCCGCCCGTGCGCACCAACGCCGCAGTGGACCCCCGCCTGCGCGCCTCCTTCATGCACTTTGCCAGCGCGGCCCGGGCGGTCACGGCAGGGCGAACGACGCGCGGCGCCGCCGACAGCGCCAGCCTCAACAGCAGCCAGTTCCACCGGCTGTGCGTTGCGGCGCAGGTGCCGGTGGAGAGCGGCGTGCTGGACGTGATCTTTGCCACGCTGTGCGCCGGGCGGCGCCGCACACTCAGCTTCCCGCGCTTCCTGGAGGCGTTGGCGCAGGCAAGGCTGGGGGGCATGGGGCCGCGCCTCGTGTCGTCATACAAGTGGCGCCAGCTGATCGGGTCACCCTCCATTCCGAGAGCCCAAGCAGGGCATGCAAGTGGGCAGCCGACTGCGCTCACCCACGAGTCCTCCCTGCCTGCAGGTGGCCCACGAGGCAGGCCTGCCACTGGAGGCGGTGCTGGATGCCGTGCGTGGCGCAGCGCCCGCCTGGCCTCCCGCTGCTTCCCCCGCCAGCGCTGCCGGCAGCCCGCCTAAGTCCCCTCGGCCCAAATCTCCCACCTGCACTGCTCAGGCTGGCAAGCCCTCGGCCGATCCAGCAGCGCTTGGTGTCCTCAGTGTGCCCGCGTCTGCGCCTTCCCCACCGCTCAGCAGCAAGCTGCAGCAGCAGGTGGTGACCCTGCAGCAGCTGCTGGAGGAGGGATTGGGGGGTGAGGAGGAGGGCGCCATCCTGGCACACCCCGGCCAGCCTCCAGCTGTCGCACCAGTCGAGGGGCCGGCAGTGCAGCGGGCTCAGCAGGGCAGCGCCAACCACCTGCTGCTCAACCCCGCCTTCCAGGTGGGCGACCCTGCCTGCTTTCTCCTGTAGCAGTGGCTACTTGGCTGGCAAATCCTGCGCCCCTGGCTGCCTCCAGGGTCAGCAGCTCATCTGCAAGGCAGTGCAGCCATCTGACCCACTGCCTGCCGCACTCCTGCTGCCCCTACCAGGGCCAGGAGGCATCTGACATGGCCTCCTTCCGCCTTGAGCTGCTCACACTGCTGGACAACCGCTGCGACGCAGCAGAGCGCAGCGCTGCTGCGCTAGTCGCCGCCCACACCGAGCTTGCAAAGGCGGCTGTGGCGCGCTGCACTGCTGCTCTGGACAGTGCGCCAAGCTCCAGCGCGGCACAAGCCCTGGCTGTGGTGGGTGGACTGGAGGCCTCCCTCTCTGAGCTGGACAGCCGGCTGAGCGCGGCAGTGCGGCAGGTGGGCCAGGAGTGCCGCGCCGCCGTCAGTGTGGTGAGCACCCAGGTGGAAGCGCTGCAGAAAGCGCACGACCAGGCGCTGCGGCAGACCAACGAGGCAATCCTGTGCATTGCGCGGCGCCTGGGAGCTCTGTCAGGCCAGAGCCAGCAGGGGCAGGACCAGGAGGGGCGCGGCAGCTGAGCTGGGTGCGCGGCGTGGGCAGTGTACAGCAGGGGACTGCTGGGGAGCAGGCAGATGAACTTTGGGGTGTGACCAGCTGTGTTGACCTTCTGTGTTGACCTGCTGCAGTGAGGTGTTACTACAGAGAAGCGGGTGCTGTAAGCCCAGCATATGCGCAGGTGTATTGCAGAGCAGGCAAGCTGCTGCCCAAAGGTGGGGCAGCCAAGGATGAGGCACGGAGGGCAGATGGGAGACATGCTTGATAGTAGGCGGGAGAGCAGGAGGTCAAGAGTCAGGCAGTCCTGGGTTGGTTGGTCACGAAAGCAAGGCAAAGAGGGGTATGCACATGCTGGGCATGCAAGCAGACAGGTGTGCTGAGTCGCCGCCATCCCTCCCACTGCTTCTCGGTCGGTGCCAGCTCACTCGTCATCGCTCCAGTCAGCCACCACGCGCCGCTTGCCATTGCCAGCCTGCGCGGCCCCGTCGCTGTCGGTGTCCTGCAGGCTGGCCGCTGGCCGTGCCTTGGGCTTGCCGGCAGCAGCCTTCTGCGTGCCGCTGCCCTTGACCACCTTGCCGGCGCTGGCAGCGTTGCCGCGGGCTGCCTGGTTCTCATCGGGGCTCTTGGCATTCCCGGCCACAGGGGACGCTGGCTCCGCATCGCTGCTGCCCGTGTCCTCCTCCTCTGACGCCTCCTCCTCTGAACTCTCATCATCACTGCTGGCTGCTTTGGGCTTGGGGTTGCGTGCCGCTGGCGGCGCGGCCTTGGCCTTGGCCCGCTCCCCCGCGCCTTGGCTGCCCTCCTCTTCACTCCCGCTGGCGCTGCCGCCCGCCGCCCCCTCGCTGTCCCCCTCCTCGTCGCTGCCGCTGCCGCTGCCGGCTGCGCTGTCGCCCTCCTCGTCGGACGCGGGGTCCACCAGCGCCTTGTAGGAGACGGGGGCTGCCGCGCGACGGCGCCGCCCCCCCTGGATGATGTTGGAGGTGTCGATGCCGTCGAGGTCGCGCTGCTGCTGCAGGCGCGCGCGCACCCGCCCAATCTCGCGCTCGCCTGCGGCAGCGGAGGAGAAGGGGCGCCCCTGGGGCGTTTGGCACTTGGCGGGGAGCTGGCTGCTTTGAAGGAACGTGCCGGAAATCAGAAGGGGGGCGGGTGTACGAGAAATGCGGGCAGCTGAGGACGGTTGCACCGGCTCTGGTGCCATGCACGCGCCCAGAAAGCTGGAAGGAAAAGCAGCGCCGTCAGCGGAACAAGCCCTCATCTAGGTGCTCTGCTGCCATTTCAGCAAGCCCCTCCTCCTGCTGCTGCAGCTTCACCCTCTCCTCCAGCCCTCGACCACGCCCCCCGCCCCCGCTCTGCCTGCCCACCTGCAGACGCGTCCAGCCCGTGCTTCTCCAGCAGTTCCTCCAGCGCCTGCTGCAGGGCCTCCTCGCTGCCCTTGTTGCGCGAGTAGATCGTGGGCGGGATGGGGATGGTGGCGGCCCTGCACATGCCCTGCAGCTTCTTCACCTTGGGCCCATACTGCCGGGGGCCTGCAGGGGCCGAGCTTGCGCCGGGGTGGGTCAAGGAAGCAGCAGCACTCAATGCGGCAGGGGCGCAGACGGTAGGGACGTGGTGGGTGGGTTTGGGGCCCGTACCTGCTGCATGTGCTGTGCACCCACCTGACTGCTTGGCGGGCTTGCCCTCCTGCTTGCGCCGCTTGCGAGGAGCCTCCTCTTCCTCCTCCTCCTCCTCCTCCGCATGCTGCTGCTCTGCAGAGTCCCCTGCCTGCTGCTGCTCTGCCACGCCGCCTGCTGGCGCAGGGGACGCAGCAGCTGCCTGTGCCTTTGCCAGCATCTGAGGCAGGAGGAAGTAGCGGCGGAAGCGTGCACGTGAGTTGCAGCCCAGCAGCTGGGATGGGCTCGCGCCCAAACTTGCGACAGCACATGCAGGCATGCAAGCACACCCTTTCGCGTCCGCTGCTCCTCCACACCCCCCAATCGGTGTTATTCAACACCACCCCACTTTGAGGTGTCCTCGTCGCGGGCTTCAGCCCCCGGCTCAGCACGCCTGCTAAGCAAGCACAGCACCGGCGTGTGCTCCCGCATCCGCACCCTGTTGATCAGTGCCGACAGCAGCTCCTTGTGCGGCTTGAGCGCGCCCGCCTCCAGCTGCAAGTCTTTCTCCAATGTCAGGCGCAGGGTCTTCAGCGAAATGGTCCTGCAGGGGCAAGGGACAGGCTGGCGGCGGTGGGCTCACACCAGGGAGCTGCAAGCAGGCGGCAGCGGCGGCAGAGCCGAGAGCTGCTGCAGGCTTCGAAGGTCCAGCATTGGTCTGTGAGCACCTTGAGGCTGCACGGAGCAGCGCAGGAGACTGCCCAGCACTCAAACAGAGCTGTCGGCGGGGACGCACTCACTCGAGGTTTTTCAAGATGTAATCCTTCCTGGCCTTCATGGCCTTGCGCACTAGCGACTCGTCCACGCCCATGGTTCTTGCGCCCGAAAGCTGCCTGGCAAGGTTGGGGTTGCAAGCAGCGGTCTGCAGAGGGGCAATCCCGTTTGCGATCCTTGCAAGGAAGGTCTGAGCAAAGCAGGATGATAGAAATGAGAGCAGCCAAGCCATGTCATCAAGTGCATGAGCCAAGGGCTTTGCCTCGCTGGCCCTGCAGCCCCTCGTTGTCCCCGCTTCAACGATAGCATCGCCTGCAAGGAGAGCCCTGCCAATGGCGCTGCGCAGGCTGGCTCTCAGCGGGGCAGCAGCCCTTCGGAGGAGCCAGGTGCGGCTCAGATCGACGGCGGACGTGTCCAGCAGTCAGAATAGAGGGCACCCTGCTGCGAGGATCCCCTGCAGGGCAGGGTCACCCTCACCGCCGCCCGCCCGCTGCTGCCGCCTGCCTCAAGCCTGCAGGGGGACACCGCCGCTCTTGGCCCGCAGCTACTGCGAACATATGCGTCCACACAGGTTGGTTGCTGCAGCACCATACAGGGTGACCTGTCAGCCCGTCTCGCCGGTCTGCTTGCGTGCTGCTGCCAAGCACAATGCGCTGCCGCCAGGTGGCAGCGCCGACCACGCCCAGCCTGCCAAGGGCTTGACAACCGGGGCCCCTTCACTGTCCTGTGCAGATGACAGTGCGTGATGCACTGAACTCGGGTGCGTTGACATTGCCACTCAGGAACCGCAGGGTTTAATGCGTGCAAGCCAGGCGGTGGGCTGCTGCTGGGTGCCCCAGCAACCTGAGCGCTCTGCAGGCCCGCCGCCAATCGGCTTGCCAGCACAGCTGCCACACCCGGCTGGCTGCCGACATGTTCACTTTGTGCTCCGTGCGTCGACTTTCTGCTCCGAGCTGTTGGCCACGCCCAGCGCCCGGCCCCGGGTGGGCAGCCCCGCGCCGCTCCTCTGCCGCGCTAGCCGAGGCGCCGCGCCGCGCCCCTTGCGTGCCTGCAGCCATGGACGAGGAGATGGCGCGGGACGAGAGCGTGTTCATCATGGGCGAGGAGGTGGCCGAGTACCAGGGGGCGTACAAGATCACGCGCGGCCTGCTGCAAAAGTATGGGCCGCGCCGCGTGCGGGACACGCCCATCACAGAGGTGGGCGCGGGCCCGCTGGGAGGCAGGCCAGGCGGGCGGGTTGGTGCTGAGCTGCTAGCGGGGCCCGGGGGGGTAGTGGGGTGCCTGAAGGCTTCCCGGCCCTGGCTGGGGTGCTCCTGGGGGAGGTGCGCTGGCAGGGGGGGCCGCGGCAGGAGCTGCGCTGGCCGGGCGCCAGGTGGCATGGATGCCGCTGCTCTGCCCACTGCTGAGTTCAGAGCCTGCCGGAAGGGCTGCCGAGCGCGAGTTGAGTTGGCTATAGGGTGGCCGTGGCGGCTTCTTGCCTGTGTGACCGACGTGCGTGAGCGGCGGCATGCGCTAACCACGCTGCCGGCTTGCCTGGGACCCACCCCCACCTGGCAGGCGGGCTTCACGGGCATTGGCGTGGGCGCCGCCTTTGCCGGGCTGCGCCCCATCGTCGAGTTCATGACCTTCAACTTCTCGATGCAAGCCATCGACCAGATTGTCAATTCGGCGGCCAAGCACCACTACATGTCGGCGGGGCAGGTACGGTGGCGGCTGCTGGGCGGGCCTGGCCAGGCTAAGAGGGGCCTGCCCACCGCTCAAGCAGGGGCGCAGGCGGAGGTCAGCCAGCGGCCGCGCCCCTCTGGGTCCCTCTCGCCAGGCCCAGCCGCCCAGCCGTGCAACAAAGGAAACAAGAAGCCGGCGCTGCCTGCTGTGCCTGGCGCAGGTCACATGCCCGGTGGTGTTCCGCGGCGCAAACGGTGCGGCAGCGGGCGTGGCGGCGCAGCATTCGCAGTGCTTTGCGGCGTGGTATGCCTCGGTGCCGGGCCTCAAGGTGCGGGGCAGCCAGACGTGGGAAGGGGCGGGCAGGTGTGGGGCGTCCAGCCAAAGCCCAGCCGGGGGACGGCGGGCAGTGCCAGCCACAACCCACCGGCCCCCCCCCTGAGATGCGGTCATGGCTTGCAGTGCCTGCCAGCAGCGGACCCTGCAGCAGGGGCGGTGCCACGCACAGGCACATGGTGCGGCCAGCGCCGCCGCTGCTTGGCACGCCCCATCCCGCCGCTGACGCCTCCTGCTGCGGACGCCGCCCCCCCCAGGTGGTGGCCCCCTATGACGCCGAGGACGCACGCGGCCTGCTGAAGGCAGCCATCCGCGACCCCGACCCGGTGGGTGGCGTGCACGCCTGCGGGCTGCGGGCCCGGCAGCATGTGTGCCCCTCACTAAGGCAGGCAGGCTGGGCGACCCTGGTGCTGCCGGGGGGGCGCCCCGTTGTGCGCTTGCTTGTGCATGTGCCCACAGCTGGCGCTGGGAGCCGGTAGCTCTGGCGGCCAGTTCGTGTGGCTTAGTTGGTTCAATCCTCGTATGCAGCCCCTTGACCACCCTGCAGGTGGGTGAGAGGTAGTTCTGGGGGTGGTGGGATGCTGCTTCCAGAGACTGCCCCCAACCGCCCGCCCGCTGCGCCCCCCCCCCCCCCCCTCCTGCGCAGGTGGTGGTGCTGGAGAACGAGATCCTGTACGGCGAGTCCTTCCCCATCGATGACGCCGCACTTGACAAGGACTTCACCGTCCCCATCGGCAAGGCCAAGGTGGGCGGCCCCGCCGTGCCGGCCCGCTGCTTGCCGGCATGCCGCGCTGCCTGAGCAACACAGGGGAGCAGCGGGGCAAAGAGGGAAATACCGGTCTGCAGGGGAAGGCGGGCCTGCATGCACACCCCTGCAAGGTGCGGGAGGGCCGGGGCGGGGCTACGGCCGCCATGGCCGAGCGCGCCGTCAGTGCAGCGGCGGCGCTGCGCAACCCTGCGCGCGCCCAGCGGGGGGGATCGAGCCAGGCCCGCGAGGCGGCCGCCGGCTCCCGTTCTGGCAGTCCGTAGCCGTGTCGGCACCTGCCATGCAGAACTTCACGCCGACCCGCCAACCCACCCACCCTGCCCCCCTGTCCCCCGCAACCACACGCCCCGCAGGTCATGCGCAGCGGCAGCGACGTCACCCTTGTTGCTTTCAGCAAGATGGTGGGCTACTGCCTGAAGGCGGCGGAGCTGCTGGAGCAGGAGGGCATCTCGGCAGAGGTGCTCAACCTGCGCAGCCTGAAGCCCATCGATCGCGACGCCATCGCCGCCAGCGTGCGCAAGACGCACCGCATCGTGTCTGTCGAGGAGGGGTGGCCGCAGCACGGCGTGGGCTCGGGTGAGCGGCGCCGCTGGCGTGTGCTTCATTGGCCGCCGCTGTCAGCGGGGCAGCGTGCGGTTATGGGTTGGTTCCAGCAAGATATGCATGCATGCCACCGTAGCGCCTTTCCGTAGAGTGCTCGACTTGGCGCGTGCCGGAGGGACCACGGCGCACGGGTGCCGCACGAGCTCTCGCCCAGCCCCTCCCACCTGCCGCCCCCCGCAGAGGTCATGGCCATTGCCGTGGAGGAGTGCTTTGACGAGCTGGACGCGCCCCCGGAGCGCGTGACGGGCGCCGAGGTGCCCATGCCCTATGCGCAGAACCTCGAGGCGGCGGCGCTCCCCCAGGTGCGGCGCCGGGCCCTGGGCAGCTGCCGGTGGGGTGGGGGCCCTGGCTGCGGCGCGGCCCGAGCCGTGCCGTGTCTTGCTGCCTTGCCCCGCCTGCTTGCCGCTGGTGCACTCCCAGCAGCACCGGCCCGCTGGCATGCGGGGGGTCCATCCAGCCTGTGCCCCTCCCTGCGCTGCCCTGCCCCACTGCCAACCCCGG
>KQ482042.1:2804383-2820032 GCA_001430745.1 Auxenochlorella pyrenoidosa | reverse complement strand
CATTCGTGGCTGGCATGCAGCAGTACGGCACCACTCTGTGCGCAAGCCGCCCCAACAGCTCCATCGATCAGTCACGGCTCTGCGCCAGGCCCGGGCCACAGCAGCTGCCCACCTCTGTACACGGCAGGACCAGATGTCCCTCATCATGACCTGCAGCTGCTCCAGGCCCGCGGCGCCCGCCTTGCCGGCCTTTGGGCCCGAGGGCCCGGCGTTGAACCGCACCTCCTGGAGCACCTTCTGCAGAGCAGACACACAGAGCGGGTGCGGCAGCCCCACGCGTGGGCGCGTCAATGGCGTGCATTCCCTGCATCCTTGCACCGCTCGTGCACGCTGGCGTTTGTCGCCCTGCAGCCATGTCGCATGCACTGCAGGCCCCCAGCTTTCCAGGTTCCCCCCACAGCGTGCCCAGCGCGCCTGCGGGACCAGCGCCTGCGCCCGCCGGCCGCGGCCGGCCGCCAGCGCCGCCCACGCCGCCGCCAGTGCTGGGCGCTGCCCCAGGATGACGTTGGTGTCAAACACGAAGAAGGTCATGCCAGCCTCCAGCTGCGGCAGCCAGCCTGCAGCGAGGCAGGGAGGGGCAGAGGCACGGGTGTGGGAAGGGGCAGAGCAGGAGGCGGGCAGCAGCATGGGCGACGACAAGACGGTGCGGCTCGGACTTTGCTTACAGGCTGGCATGCCACGCGCCCCAGGAGCCCGCGGGGCACAAGGAGTCACCCACCCGGGCTGGTGAGCACTTTGCGCCGCTTGGCCCCCGGCTGCTGCGCCTGCGGTTGCGTGTCCAGCGCAGGCAGCGGTGAGGTAGCTGCTCGCTTCCTGGCAGCTGCCTGCTGGTCATGTGCCTGCTGCTGAGGGGCGGCCAGCACGGCTGCAGGCGCCAGCTGAGCGCCCCTTGGAAAGGGGGAAGGTGAGGGGGACGGGGCCCTGGCCGAGCCGGCCTGCTGCTGCTGCTGCTGCTGTGTTGGAAAAGCCAAGGGCACGGGCGCCAGCTGAGCGCCCCTTGGAAAGGGGGAAGGAGAGGGGGACGGGGCCCTGGCCGAGCCCGCCTGCTGCTGCTGCTGCTGCTGTGCTGGGAATGCCAAGGGCACGGGTGACTGACCCCAAGCAGTGGATGCTTGCTGTGCGGCCTGCTGTGCCCTGGGGAACAACACAGGTGAGGGCGTCTGTCCCCAGGCTGTACCCTGCTGCTGCTGCTGCTGTAGACCCGGGAGACCTTGGAGCCAGGGAGAAAGTGCAGGTGACACCGCGCGTGCTGCAGGGCCTTTCTGTATGGGGCCTCTGACGAATGGGGAGGGAGACTGCGCACCCGCACCTGCCGACTCGGGCGGCACACGCTGCGGCTGCCTGACTGGCCGCTGCGGTGTGTGGGCCTGCTGCTGCTGCTGCTGCTGCTTGGCGTGCTGGATCTTGCGGACCACCTTGAGCTTCCTGCGTGGCTTGGCCTCCTGCCACTGCGCCTCCTCGGGTGCTGCATCCAACATGGCCATTGCAGGCTGTCGAGGAGGTTCACCAGCGGTAGCAGCATCCTGCTGCGCCGTCGCCGGCTGTCCTTGTTGCCTCCGCTTCTGCTTTTGCTGCCGCTTCTTCTTGGCCTTGAGCTTCCTCCGTCCCTTTTTGCTCAGCTGTGGCTTCTGCGGCTTGCTGCCCTGGCCATCAGCGGCTTTGCTGCTGCCGCCAGCGCCCGCTGTCCGTGCAACCGCCACCGCCTTGTGGGCTGCGGCATCCGCCGCCTGGCGCTGCTGCCGCTCTTGATGCTGCTTGCCTTTGCCCTTGGCGCCAGCTTTAGCAGCCGTCCTGCTCTTTGCTGCCACTCCGAGCTCCGCTTTGGCAGGAGCCTGCTTTTTACGTTTCGCTACCATGTCTATAAGCTTGTGCACTCACATCAAGCTTGGGATCAGCAGCTGAAAGCGCTGTACAGCGCTGTCCATGCCAGCCTGTCCGAAACACCTGTCGTTCACCCCTCAGTCGACGTGCTGGTCCATCAGCATGCGATCGCAAGATTTGGGCAGCTGAAAGGTTCAACGATGGCCTCGCCCTTGGCCCGCCTGACCCTGTGTCGCACGCAGCAGCTCGTAAGCTTGCGAGCATTCAAGCCGGTCTCACTGCAGTGGTCAAGCCAGGCCCACGCAGGCAGCGGGCCAGGCACTTGGGGCGGCGCCCTGGCGGTGGCACATGGCGGCAGCAGCGGTGGTGCCTGCAACGTGAACAGCCGCCGGCGATTTGCTGGAGCCGCTCAAAATGCAGACACCAGCAGCAATGATAGCAACCTGGCAGTTGGCAGTAGCCCATCAGATGAGCCTGCAAATAATGCTGGCTCCAGCCGCTCGGCCGCTGCCGCCGCTGCCGCCGCGCTGGCAGCAGCAGCTGGGGCGGACCCTGAACTTGAACCCGGCCTCTACATTGTGTCCACTCCGATTGGCAACCTGGAGGATATCACACTGCGTGCGCTACGAGTGCTGCGTAGCGCCACCATGGTGCGGGGGCGCAGTGCTCTCCTCTGCACCAAGCCGTTGTGCACGACAGGAGGACGGGGAGGCGAGCCTGGGCAGCGCTCCTCAATGCTGCGGCCACCTGCAGCCCACCCCGCTCCATGCCCATGCCGCAGGTGCTGGCAGAGGACACGCGGCACACCCGGCAGCTGTTTGCGCATTTCGGCATCCGCACGCCGCTGCACAGCTGCCATCAGCACAATGAGCGGCAGAAGCAGGCGCTGGTGAGCAGGGAGGGGCGCAGGGGCAAGCTGGCAGGCAGCAAGGGCACCCACAGCCTGTTGCGTTGTTGCTTGAGGTCCCCACAGCAGGTTGCCTGGTGGTGTGCCAGGAAACCGAGCAGGGCCCCTGCCCCGCCCTCCTGGCTGCTCCACCACCCTCACGACTGCGCTCGTTGCCGCCCTCCCGACCCTGCCATCTTGCTCCCACACCCCTCGCCCAGGTGCTGCGCCAGCTGCAGCAGGGGGCGGCCATCGCGCTCGTCTCCGACGCCGGCACCCCCGCCATCAACGACCCCGGGGCAGACCTGGTGGCCGCGGCAGCCGCCGCGGGGCTCCCCGTCTACCCGGTGCCCGGCCCCTCTGCGGTGCTGGCGGCGCTGGTGGGCTCCGGCCTGCCCACCGCGCCCTTTTTGTACTGCGGCTTCCTGGCCGCCAAGCCCGGCGCGCGGCGCAAGCAGCTGGCGGCGCTGCAGGCGCAGCAGGCTACGCTCGTCTTCTTTGCGTCGCCGCACGCGCTGCTGGGGGCGCTGGAGGACGCAGCGGCGGCGCTGGGGCCGCAGCGGCGGTGAGGGGCGCGGGGGCACAGAGGGCGCAACGCAGGCGGTCTGGGCTGGCGCAACAGTGTGAGCCGCAAGGAGACATGCCATGCAGCTGTCAACCCTGCATCTTCCACTTACGTCACGGCTGCCCGTCCGCCCCCCTTGCAGCTGCTGCCTGGCGCGCGAGCTGACCAAGCGGCACGAGGAGTTCTGGCGCGGCAGCCTGGAGGGCGCGCTGGCAGAGTTTGCCGAGCGCGGCCCCCGCGGCGAGTTTGTGCTCCTGGTGGAGGGCGCGGGCGAGGGGTCGGCGCCGGCAGGTGCGGCAGGCGGGCCCGCGGGGGAGGAGCAGATACTGGCGGCGCTGCGGCAGGCCGTGGCGGCGGGCGAGTCCCCCAGCTCGGCAGCAAAGTCGGTGGCGGCGCGGCTGGGGGCGAGCCGGCGGCTGTGCTACCAGCTGTCGCTGTCGCTGGAGGAGCGCGGGGAGGCTTAGTGCCTGGGCATCCCACCAGCTTGCTGCAGCTCTCTTACTGCTCTAAGCGTACACTGAACGAGCAGAACTGTATGCCGGCCCTGCTGCGGGCCCGCGAGATGGAAGCAAGGAACAGAACTGGCAGGGAGGGCACTCCTGAGGGTTGCACAAAAGAGAACCTCCAGGGCATCACATCTTCAAGCAGATGTCCACTTGGCTTGGCATGACTTGGTGCCGCAAGCTCCTGCATGCCATGACGCAGCACCTGAAGATCTCCCTCCTTCTAGGTGGCCGGCCATGGCCGGCCGCCAGCTCAGCGAAGGGGGCCCAAGCAGTGTGGCCACCAGGCACGCCTACCGCTCACACCTTGGTGGTTCCTTGCCGGATGCTGAGCTGCCAAAAGGAGCGGGACCTGGCATCAGGCCTGAGGCTGCACTGAAGGATGGCTTGGAGCGGCGGCCGTTGCGCGTTTCTCCTCGCTATACTGGCCCTCATAGTGCAAGGTAAGCAACGGGAGGCCGTACAGAGCGCCGCCGAGCATAGACGGGAAAAGGCGGATACCGCCGCTTCAGCGTCAGCGGCGGCAGCCCTTGGCCAGCGAGTCCCGAGTGCAAAAGTGGCGGTGCAGTTACAAACGCTGCGCAAAGGCGAACTGAGAATACCATTAAATCCAAAACCGCCCTGGATTGCAGCACCGTGCAGCAATGGGGCCAAGTGCATGGCCAACCCTGGCCATCCAGACGTGTTCGGCGAAGGGGCTTTCTTTGCCAGCGCATGCAAGAAGTGCTCGGCTGACAACAGCACCTGCCTTGAATGCTACGAGTTGTACGGTCTCGATGAGCAAGGGAAGTGCGTGAAGGTGGGTGCAGATCCGCGGGCAGACCGCCTCTATGCTACTGCCGAGGGGGGCTCTTTGCAGCCTCACCAGAGCGCCTGCCCTTGGTGACGTCGACGTGCCATGCGCCGTCCGCAACCCTGCAGTGCCCACAACAAGACTGCTACAAGTGCGACCCTACAAAAGATGCGAATATATGCTTCGAGTGCGGCGACTTTTACGGTGGGACCCGCGGGGAGCTGCTGCCGCGCACGCCATGCCCTGCCGCTGTGGCTGATGCCCCTTGCAGAACCACTTGCGCTGCCTTTTTCTTCAACATCCTGTCCTCAGGTTACAGTGATGTTGGCTATTATGCCACCCCAGAAGGACGCTGCACAGAGTGGTGAGCATGGTGGGCAGCAGTGGCCCAGCGCGGAGGCAATTGCAGGCTTGAAGCAGCAAAAGGCACGCTCTAACATGCTCCTGGCCCTTCTTTTTTCCGGTCTCGCCGTGCAGCCCCACGCCAGGCTGCCTGGAGTGCGAGCAGCTGACTGGCAAGTGCACGCAGTGCCCAGCAGGAATGGTGAGCCTTTGTCCGAGCGAGATGGTCTTTCCGTCCAGAGGTTTGGTGGACAGCCCGTGCCCAGGGCAGCCAGCACAAACCATGCGCCCAACTGCCATCCAGTGTGACCAATCACAGCTGGCTATCTGCTGCCCTGCTGCTTGCCTTGCACGGCGTCGCAGGGTGCCATGCCAGATGGCGCCTGCCAGCCCTGCAAGGACGACGACTGGTGAGTTGCCTGGCAGGCAGCACCTCATGCTTTGCCTGCGTGCATGATGTGCCAGCCTTGCTGGCAACTCACCCAGCCGCCTGTCAGAAGACACATGTAGCGCCCGACGTCTTGGCTGCGCACAGCATGCATGCTGCCGCGCTGCTCTCCTCTGCAGCGCCAACTGCGATGGCGCTCCAGATCTGTGCAAAGAGTGCTGGCCCGGCTCTTTCTACGACAAACAGGCCAAAAAGTGCATGTCGTGAGTGCAAGGGTGGGGGGTTGGCACATACCATGGCGGCCACTACATGCCAGTACAGCCCTCACTCAGGGTGTGCAGAAAGGCCAGGCAACATGCCAGCGGGGGCTGAGTGCCCAGCACATACCTCTCTGCTGCCCCCCCCGGGTGCGCAGCTGCGGGGACCCCAACTGCGAGACCTGCTCATCCGCCGGCACATGCATCAAGTGCATGTCATCCTCCTTTGGCCTCAACAAGACCAGCGGAGGGTGCCAGCCCTGCGCCCCTGGCTGCACAGACTGCTCGCGGGGTGCCGGCCAGTGCGCGTCATGCGACTACGGCTACACCCTGCTGGCTAACGCGACCTGCGCAAGGTGCCAGGCGCCCAACTGGTGGGTGCAGGGCTGGTTAAGGGAGGTACTGCCAGTGCTGGCAGTGCTGCCCAGCAACCGCCGGCTAGTAGCAGGATTAGTGGCTCTCATCCTATGCAGAGTCCAGGACATGGGCGCTCTGATCCCTGGAGGGCCAGCAGAGGGGCGTGCCGGTTTGCAGCAACAGTGTGGGCTTGCACCAGCGCTGAAAACTGGCTCTCCGCTGTGCACCCCGCTCCACGCAGCCTTGCCTGCGTGCCAGGCAGCGCCACCAAGTGCAAGCAGTGCTCCAGCCCTTACGGCGCCGACCATGCCACGGGCGACTGCGTGACGTGCCGAGTGCACCGCTGTCAGTTCTGCGACGCAGATGCCGACAGCTGCGAGACCTGCGCGGGTGGTGAGCTCAGTTGGAGGGGGGGGGGGCGGCTGGGGGTAGCGCAGGGGCCATGCCTCTGGCTTTGTGCTTCCAGCAAGCTTCTCAGTTGGCAGCGCGGTGTGGGCACAGGTGTGGCTGTTGTCTGGCCCTTCACCGACTCTGTCCGTGCTGGGCACGTTGGATGGCCCTGCGCCCTGGTGCAGGGTACCGGTGGGACGCGGCCACGCGCCAGTGCCGCCCCTGCTCCAGGCCCCACTGCGGGCACTGCTCCTCCAGCAGCGGTGAGGAGGTGTGCGACGGCTGCAAGCCCGGCTACCGGCTCGTGGCCGACAGCAACAACCCCCTAGACTGGAGGTGCACCTTTGATGGCGTGGATGGCTCCAGCTGGGCAGCAGTCCCGGCACCGGCGCCGGCGCCCGGCGGGGGCCAGGGCTGGCAGGCAGCCGGTGGTGCGCCAGCACCCAGGCCACAGTGATAGCCAAACCAGGGCATTACGCTTAATTTGCTATAACATTAGCTGCACGAGCCTGGATGGCTGTCTAAATTGCAAGCACCAGAATGTAGACGCCAGAGTGTGCAGGGCAAAGAGCAGCCGTCAGAGCAGTCCTCAGCGCAGTCCGACCTGGCCTGGGTCTTGAAAGCTTCACCGGCACCTCTCACGAATGCCTGACGTCCAGAGGGGCTTGGGCGCTTGGAAAAACTCTGGCTGCCTGCGGTAGCCACTTTCTCCCTTTGCGCTGCCCGGAAGCTGCCACATTGCCCCACTGCCATTTGTGCCCTTCCTCGTTCTCAAGGCTGCCGTGTCTCGTCTTTGTAATCTCCTGGCAATTCAGCATTGAAAGCCAGCTTGGAATGGCCAGGGGATGCCAGGCAGGCGCAGGCCCTGGCCTGCTGGTGGCACTGCTGCTACTCGCCCTGGCGCAGCCCCCTGGAGGCTGGGTGATGCTGCCAGTTGTGGCAGGTGACTGGGGCTGGGAAGGCCGGCCATTGGCCTTGTCCAATCTGCAGTCCCGACCTCCCTCAGCGGATCCCTGCTCCTCTATGCACCAACAAGACACCTGGAAAAGCCATCCAATCCACGACCTGCAGGCCGAGGACTGGGAGACCAGGCGCCTGCCAGGGCCGCCCCAGGGCCGGCCTCCCCTCCTGCTGCCCCCGCCCCGCCCTCCGTGCCCTCTGCTCACCCCACCAACAGCAGCTCGGATGCCACACGCTGGTCGGCGCTGCTGGCAGGCCACGGCGGCAGCATCCAGGCCGTGCCTGGCGGCAGCCAGCCCCTGTTCTACATCGCCGTGCCTCACGCCGTCCTGCTGGGCACCACCATTGGCAACACCATCCAGCCCAGCGAGGCAGCCTGCGCAACGGCCTGCGCGCAGACACAGTTCTGCTCATGTGGGTGCGCCTCGCGTGGCTGTGGCCTGAGCACCCCGGGCCCGCCGTGCCTGCTGGTCTCCCGCCCACCCATCCGTCTTCCCTCTTTTGCGTGCATAGCTGCAACTCTGCACCTCCCCAAGCCTGCCGGCCTGGTCGCACCCGGCTTCCACCCGTCCGTTCCCCCTGCAGTCTTCAACTTCTGCCCGTCAGACAGCCGCGACCCCAGCGGCGGGTGCCAGATGGACCCGGCCCTCACCATAGCCCCCCCGGGCGCCTGCTACCTGCTCCAGCACACGGCCATCCCCAGCCCCTCCTTCATGCCCCTGCTGGGCAACGGCAGCGGCGTGCCCACCACGGCAGGCGCTCCATTGGTGCCCAACCTGCTGGCAAACGTGCCGCCAAGCCTGCCCGGCTACACCGGCCTGCTGGGCTTCACGATGCTCGGGGTGGCCAACGTGAGCGGGTTCAGGCCGCCCCCTCCACGTATTTGAGAGCCTGTCAATGTGCCTACGGCGTGTTGCCAATGCCTGTTCAGCCATAGCTCCCTGAGTGCTTGCGTGGCCCCTGCCCTGCAGTTTCCCTGCCCGGGAACCTTCCAGCCCACCTCCTGCGCGCTGGAAGGCAGCTTTGAGCAGCTGGCTGCCGCCTGCAACGGTCTCGCCGAGTGCGGCGGCATCGTGTTCCTCCCGACCGCCGCCCCGTGGCTGCCCGGCGCCGCCAGTGTCGGCAACGCCACCCGCATCGGCGCACTCAAGGCTGCAGGAACCAACATCGGCCCAAGCCAGCTGTCCTACACACCCTTTGCAGCTGTCTACCTCAGGGATGGCAAGATGGGGCTGGCTGGCAGCCTCCCCGGGCCGCCCAGCGGGCCGCCAGGCTCTGCCTACCTGGGCCTGCAGGCGGCCTCGGCGGAGCCGCAGCAGCCAGCAGGAAGTGAGCCGCAGCTCGGCGCCAGCTGGTCTGTGCTGCGGCGCGGTCAAGCAGAGCTGCGTCCGCTTGCCGCAGGCAAGTGAAAGGCAACCGGAGCAGGCGACTGAAGCTGCTGTGGTGGGGTATGTCTGCTGAGTTTGCGTTGTGAGATTTGGGAGACTGGGATGCGAGCTCGCCTGCCTGCCTCGCCTGCCAACAGCCAGCTGTTATGTCCAACCCTGGCGGCCCCCAACCCAGCTTACCTGGCCCCGGCTCAGGGTACATGGTGGCTGCCCCGAACACCTTCTTGCCCGGGACCCAGGTCTCGGGGCAGTCCATCGAGGCCAGCCTGGAGGCCTGCGCGCAGCGCTGCGTCACGTACCCGGGCTGCAAATGTGCGGTCCCGCGGGGCTGCATGCCCCGCCCCCCGCAGTGCTAGCCCTGCTGCTTGCCTGCTGATGGGAATGGCAGCTGCCCGCCGGCTGTTCTCAATCTGGCAGCGTGCGCATCCCGGCTCTCCTCACAGCCCTTCTCGAGAGATGAGGAGCTCCCTCCCAACCCCACAACTCCCACCCCTCATCCCTGCAGCCGTGAGCTACTGCCCAGCCAACGAGCCAACCCCATGCGTCGTCGATGCCTTTGGCATGTCCCCCATCCCGCCCGGCGGCTGCTCCCTGCTGTACGAGCAGGGCGTGGCGCAGGCCTCCTCCATACCGCTGCTGGCCAGGGGGCCCCGCATCCACACCGTTGGAGGCATGTCAGGGCTGGCTGGCAGCAGCGCCTCGAGCTGGGGGGAGCATGTGGGCTGCATCAACAGCCGTCACGGGTGCATGCACCCCTGGCCGCAGGGCACCTGCTTCACCAAAGCCCCGTATGCGCCATTCGCATCTGCTGAGCCCTCTGCAGGCGTCCCAGTTGTGGCCCGCGCCAACCTGAGCGTCCCCGGCTACCGGCAGCACTTGGCACAGTCGCTGCTGGGAGCATACAACCTGCCGCTTGCCTACTGCCCCGGCAGCCTGCGGTCGGACCACTGCCGCATCCTGGGCACGCCGCAGGTGGGCATCCAGGGGCTGGTGGGGTCGGGTCTTGGGAGCAGAATGTGGCCTTGCTGTTGAGCGGTTCAGGGGAGACAGCGAAAAGAGACCAGGGCCGGAAAGTGCATGAGTCAAAGCTCACCTGCTAATACCTTGGGCCTGCTGCCCGGCAGGACATAGGCAGGCATTGCTCCGAGCACCCGCTGTGCTTTGGATTCACCTGGCGCGAAAGCGCCACCCCAGAGAGGGGCGCCAATGGCAGCTCTGGCGTGCTCAAGGGCATCCTGCCGGGCGACGCCCCTGAGATCGACCCCAGGTGGGGAGGGTGCAGGCCTTGCTCAGCCCTGCTGAGTATGATCACTGACAGGTGACAAGAGGTGAGGACAGGCATGGTTCGGCAGGGGAGTGCAGCGCCGGCGCGCCTGTCTGTTGCCAGGCCCCCTTGTGGCATCCACACCACGCAGCATGAATGTGGTTCTGCTGCGCTGGCCAGCCGGCCAGGCAGGCCTGCTGCCATCATGCTCGTTTTGACCACAAGTGCCTCTCCATGCCTGCAGACGTGTCAACTGGAACCCAGGCCAGTCTCTGTATGTCAAGAACGGCGTGCCTCTGCCAGACGCTGCACCACTGCCGCCACTCCAGGCAAGTCCCAGTCCCGCGCAGCCAGCGGCTGCTGCCCTGGCCAGCCCAGCAGCAGGCGCGGCTGGCGGCGGCTTGAGTTCCGGAGCGGTAGCTGGTGTTGCAGTTGGCGCCGCCGCCGCCGCGGTGATTCTCGCGGGGGCATTCGCGCTGTGGCGCCGCCGCCTGCGCAGACGGCATGCAGCCGCTGGCCTGGCAGTGCCAGCAGCCAAGCGCTCTTTCAGTGGCGTGGACGGTGCAACGGTTGAGGTGGCCATCGTGGGCTCCCCGACAGCCGCCCTTACCACGCCTCGCCAGCGGGGCAGCCCGCCACGCAGCGCGTTTGCGGCAGCACCTGCGTCCAGATCAAGCGTAAGCAGCAGCTGCGCGGGCTTCAGGCCAGCAGGGCAGGAGAAAGCGTCCCACGGCAGCGCTGCAGGCCTCGCTGCTGCGCCGTCTGCGCTCCCCCTGCTCCCCAGCGACCCAAGCAGCAGCGGCGTCACCAAGAAATCCAGCGGAAGCGGGGTCTGGAGCACCGCTGCAGTGCGGGGCGAGGCGTCAACGGATGCGGAAGCGCAGCTTGCAGCAGAGGCGGCAGCAGAGACTGCTGGCCAGGCAGCGCAGCTGCTCGCGCAGCTCCCCCCAGAATTGACTGAGGCGGTAGTTAGCGAGGCAGATGTCAAGTTCCTCACAGGCCCAGACGGGCGGCAGATCACGCTGGGGACGGGGGGCTTTGGCCATGTGTGAGTCGCTATGCCGTCAAGCAGGCCCATTTGACGTCTGTCCCATGGGGCGCTGCCCCAGCAGGCGGCTGCACGCCTCTCCCCACCCGCCCTATGCATCCTTGGCGGCGCATTTCTGCCCGGTCGTGGCCCGAGTGAGGAAGGTCCCAGCCAACGCTCCAGCTCCTGCTCCCACTGCTGCGCTCCGCCCTGCCAGGTTCAAGGTGCTCCTGGCAGGCCACACCCAGTGCGCCGCCAAGATTGTGCCCTGGCTTGGGCGGGAGCAAGCGCAGCGCTTCTTCCTGCAGGCAAGACAGCAGGCTGGGGAGCCCTGCGCAAGCGCATGACCCCGGTCTGAGCTTCGCAGAAGCGCCGTCATGCTGCGTCTGCTGTGCTTCGCCACTGCCTGACCCAACCTGTGCTGCCATGGCGCAGGAGGCGGCGATGCTCAAGCATTTGCGCCACCCCAACGTGGTTGGCTTTCAGGGCATCTGCACGACAGGTTGGCTGTGGTGGGATGGGGGTGTGGAGGGGGTATGGGTGTGTGCGGCCTGGCCACTTCGGGTGAACTTGGGGGTTCCCAGGGAAGAGCCGCGCCACAGCCGGCCGTACGTAGCCTTAGCCAGGGTCTCCTTATCTAGCTTGCTGCCTCCCTCGCCGCCCCCACCCCTGCCCCCACCTCTCCACAAGCGCACTAGCAGAGCGGCGCGGCATCCTGCTCATGGACTACTGTGCCGGCGGCGACCTGGACGGCGTGATGCACGCGCGCAGCAGGGCCACGGGGCAGCGCCTCTTCGGCTGGTGGGGCGCAGGCGCTGGCGCGGCCCGGGCTGCTGGGGAGCGGGGCGGCCGCGGCGGGAGGCCCCTTCTTAGCGGCAGCCCTCGCGGCCGCAGCCGTGGAGCACGACGCCACTACGTCATGCCGCCAGCCCGGCCCCCCCCCCCCCCCCCCTCGCACGTACCACCGGGGGCGCAAGGTGGCCGAGGACGTAGCATCCGGGCTGGCCTACCTGCATCACAGGTGGGGGGCCCGGTACTGCGTCCCAATCAGAGCCCCGAGTATGCTGGACATCAGAGAGCAGCACCCAGTACCTACCTGCTGCTCCCTGACTCTTGCAATCGTACCCCCCCACCCCCACCCCCGTCCCCACCCGGGGCTCTGCACAGCCGCGTGCTGCACCTTGATCTGAAGCCCCACAACGTGCTGCTGGCCCGCGACGGCACCGCGCGCATCGGCGATGTCGGCTTTGCGCGGTGGGTGGAAGAGCAAGGCGGGGCAGGTTGCGAGTGTTGCATCCGGCCGCAGCCTGCCTGCCTACCCCGCCTGAACCGTGCGTCCTGCTTGCTTGGCTTGCAGGCTGATGAGCCGCACCCACCTGTCCACTGCACGATTTGGCACCTTTGACTGGGCCAGGTGGGGTGGGTGGGTGGGTAGGTGTGCACAGCATACCAACTGCCTGCTTAGGCAGCGGTGTGTGTCCGGCACAGCCACAACTGATGCCTACAGCATGCCCTCCCTATCCCTACCGCTTGGTACATGCCCTCAGTGCCCCCCCACCCCCCACCCCACACATCGGCACATGCCATGGGTAGTCCCGAGCTGTTGCTGGGACAGGGCGCAAGCGACAAGTCGGGTGAGGGATTCGGGCTGGGGCTGAGCCTGTGTCCGGCGCTTGGGATGCAGGATCGCATCCAGGATGCCCGCTGCTCCTCCCGGCGGTTCTGACTCTACCGGGCCCCAAGCTCGTCCCCTCCCCTTACTCCCCACCCCCACCCCCCCTTGCCTGTAGACATCTGGAGCTTTGGCGTGATCCTGTGGGAGCTCTGCTCGGGTGCGTCCCTGCTGCCGGCACACTGGCTGCTGTGCTTGGCCCTCAACTCAACCAGCCACCAGTACTTGTGCCTGCACTTGCGCAACTGTCAGACCATGCTGGCTCGCATACACGAGGTCCCCCTTGGTCTGCGTGTCTGCAACCGATCTGCACTGCCACTCTGCAGGCATGCACCCACGGCGCGGCCAGCTGTCGCCGCTGCGGGTGCCGGAGGACTGCCCCGCCGAGGTGGCGGCGCTGCAGGTGCTAGGGGAAGGGATGGAATGTCACATCCCAGTTGTCGCCCATGCATGCCGCCAGCTCATTCAACGGAGCTGAGCTTAGAGAAAGGGCTTGCGCGGGGCGACATCTGCCCAAGAAAGCGCAAGTTTCCTCCCGTTGGTCCCTGTCTACAGACTGCCTGCATTCACCCCGACCCCGCCCGCCGGCCAGCGGCGGCAGAGGTCCTGGCGCTGCTCATGAGCCTGCCCGCCAGCCGGCGGCCTGCCCCCCCGCCCATCCTGGCCGAGCCCTGGCCAGTCACGCCCCCGCGCGTCTCCCCGGAAGCGCAGCGCCCATCACTTGAGGCGGCGTTGCCGTCGCAGGGGCGCATCGCCGCCGCAGGCGTGGATGCGCAGCCGCTAGCAGCAGGCGAGGGCCCACCACACCAGGCCAGTGCCTTTGCTGCTGCAGGTGATAGGTTGCAGGCTGGAGCCGACGCTGCGGCGGACGCACTGCGCACGGCGGCTGTTGGGCCGGCTCGGCAGGGCCAGCCATGCGCAGCGGGCCAGGAGGCAATGCAGGGTGCTGCAGGCTGTGCTGCTGCAGCAGCCCAGAGAGCAGCGTCACATCCAGCAGGCAGGGCGGGTGAGGAGGCCGGGCTGGCGGGCACGCTGTCCCTGCCGTCCAGTCTGACAGAAGACCCGGCGCTGTCGCCAGCAGCCACGCTGTCCCGCTCCACCACCGTTTCCATCGGAGCGATCCTGGATGCTGGCGCACCCACCCCTGCCAGCCTGGCGCATCTGCCAGCAGGAGCGGAGGGCTCGGCGGGGCCCAGGCCGGCAGTTGAATTGGAGCACAGCGGGGCAGGCTTTTCATCCGACTGATCTGAATGTTGCGCGATTTCTCCTGGTCATGCCTGCAAGAAATCTTGGAACCTGTGTCCTTTGGCTTCGAATCTCTCTTAGCCCCGCAAGCAGTGCAGACACAAATGTGACACAAACCGCTGGGAGGCGCGGATGCACCTTGATACTTACAGCAATCTACAAACTTACTCCAAAAGGGAGCGCTTAGAGGGCTGGAAGTAGGATGAAAATTTGCAGTCAAAGCACAGGGTGCAACAGGCAGAGAGAGAGCAGGAGGGCAAGCAGTGGGCAACAGAAAACAGCGAACGGCAGCAGTCATGCGTACGCCTAAAGGCTGTGCAAGCAGGCAGCAGGTAGCAGGCAGCAGCCAGCCAAACTACGATTTGTGTTGGGTGCAGGCGTGCGGGTTGCCACCCCACTGCTGCTAGTGTCGGTTGCGGTTCAGCACCGCCATGCCGAGCAATCCAAGCTGTGCCATGCTACGCAGCATAGGCATGCCCCCCGGGCAGCATCTCCAGGGAGCGCCACGCCGACATCTGCGCCAGGTCGCAGTGCAGGAAGGAGCGCTGCCGCTCGCCCCACCCCCAGCAGGCCTCCAGCTCGGTTGGGACCAGCATGCCGCACCGCTGCTGGTGCTGGCGGTAGTACACGACCAGAGATGGGGGTGCGGATTCAGCTGCAGAGGCAGCGCCGCCGTCGCGGCGGGCCGCTAGGCTGGTGGCTGCAAGGCTGCCCACGCTGCGGTGCGTGGCGGCGCTGCCTGGCCCGGGCCCGGGGCCGGCGCCCCGCCCCGAGATGGAGGCATGCACAATGCGGCTGCCGCGGTCAAAGTGGTAGACAGCAGAGGCCGACTCCCCGCCGCCGCGCACAGTTGCCTCGGCTGCATGGCGGGCGGGATGGGCGCACCGCCGGTCAGCCTGGCTGCACCCCTGCGCCCCTGCGCCTCTGTGCCACCAGCTGGCACCCTCTTTGTGCTTGTGCCTGCGCGGCAGCCAGAGGCCCGCCACTGCGGTGCCCACCTGAGGATTCGCCGAGGGCGCGCCACTGCAGCGAGCCGCTGGGCAGCAGGGCCGTGGGGCAGCAGGGCGCCTCTGCAGGGGAGGACAGCAGGGGGCCGCAGCCGGCGTGACGCTGATTTGCAGCCGAGCACAGCGGGGGCAAACACAGCGCGGGGGTGGCCTGGCGCACACGCGCACACCAAACCCTGGCACCCAGCCAGCAGCTGCTGGCCCCCCTGCCCCGGGCCCACCCGCCAGGAAGGCTGCCAGCGGGGTGCTGCCCAGCAGCCCCGCGCCCCGCAAGTCCAGGTCCCGCGCTCGGAAGGGGCTGCAGGCAGGCCAGAGGAGTCAGGGCTCAGCTCTCGGCTCCGGGGGCCGGCACCCCGGGCTGCAGCATGCCCTGCGTGTGCAGCAGGCCCGCTGGCTGCCCGCCTCATCCAGCCACAGCTGCTCCCTCAGCAGGGCGCCCCAGGGCCCTCGCCCCACCTGCACAGTTTCCACTGGGAGCTGCCGCAGCCTTGCAGGAACGACACAAAGCCCCGCACCCAGCTCAGGGGCCCCAGCTGGACAGTGGCGCTCAGCACATAGCCCGGGCCGCCTGCACCGCTGCCACCAACACTGGCGCCGCTGCTGCTTGATCCGCCGGCAGCACCGGCGCTGCCGGGGCAGAGGTAGGCATCGGCATGAAAGCGGTTCCAGCCCTGTGCGCCGGTGCTGGTGCCGCCGGCCCGGGGCGAGGTGAAGCACACGTGGCCCGTCAGCTTCAAGTGGGCCAGCCTGCAGGAGTGGCATGCGCCGGGAGCAGCCGCCATCG
>KQ482042.1:2775123-2793281 GCA_001430745.1 Auxenochlorella pyrenoidosa | reverse complement strand
GTTTGCGCGCATGAAGGCCGACGACGCCGAGCGCTACCTGCGGCTGGAGCACCTGTGCGGCCGCGCCTACTTTGATGCGCGAGAGCTGTACGGCGGCACGCCGCGCGAGAAGCGACGCGCGCAGCTGGCGCACGCGCTGAGCTCAGAGGTCAGCACGGTGCCGCCCTCACGCCTCATGGCGCTGGTGGGGCAGGCGCTCAAGTGGTGAGCCCGGGGGGGGGCCTGCGGGGCGGAGTGGCGGAGTGGCAGGCAAGGAGCGGGCGTACGGAAAGCGCCGAGAGCCTGCAGTTCGTGGGCTCCTTCTGGCTCAGCCATGCGCAAGGCCTGGGGTGGCAGGGCACGCATGCTGGCAGCACGCCGCCCGCCTGCGGCAGCAGCCTGCCTCCTTTTGCGACAGCGAGTGCTTTTCCCTGCGCTGCAGGCAGCAGCAGCAGGGCATGCTCCCGCCAGGGGCTGCCTTTGACCTGTTCCGCGGCACCGCAGCAGGTGGGCGTGCTGCGTGCAAAGTTGGCTGCACACGCAGCACAGGGTCAGCAGCAATCAGGCAGGAGCGATGTTGGAGGGTGGCAGTAGTCGGGCAGAGGCAGTTTCTCGCAGGATGGGCTGCACTGGGACAGACAGCGCACAGGCATTCATCCACCCAGGCGGCCAGCCATTTGCCCTGCCCTGCCGCGGTGCCGCAGGCGCGCGTGACGAGGTGGAGACCTTCCCCACAAACCTCGACCGACAGATCAAGTTTGGCAGCAAGAGCCACGCGGGTGGGTGGCGGCCCTTGCAAGCTAGCTTGCCGTGCGATGCACGCTGGCAGCAACGATGTGTGCCGGGCTCCAGGCTAGCCCAGCCCGCGCTGGCTCCACACCGCTGCTGCTCTACACCGCAGCCCCGCTTTCCTTCCTGCCCCGCACACAGAGTGCGCGGCGTTCTCGCCAGACGGCCAGCTGCTGGTCACTGGCAGCGTGGACGGCTTTGTCGAGGTGCCGCTGCTGCTGTTACCAGTGCTGCTGCCCTGCTGCTGCTGCTGCTGCTGCTGCTGCCACTGCTGCTGCTGCACAACACACCGCGGGTGCCGCTTAGACTCTGTCGCCACGCTGCCCGCCCACCTGCCCAGGCGCATGCTCATGTTGTGCCGCATCGCTCTTTGCAGCCTCTCTTGTCAGCACGCCCCAGCCCCACATGCCGCTGGTCCTGCCCACCCGTGCGCGCCGCCCCCCCCACCCACCCCACCCACCCCCACCCACCCACCCACCCACCCACAGGTGTGGGATCACCTGACCGGGCGGCTGAAGACGGACCTGCCGTACCAGGCGCAGGAGCAGTTCATGCTGCACGACTGCGCGGTGCTGGCGCTGGCCTTCTCGCGGGACAGCGAGCTGCTGGCCACGGGGGACCAGGACGGGCGCATCAAGGTGGTGGTGGTGGTGGTGTGTGTGTGTGTGTGTATGTGTGTGTGCGTTGGATGGGGAGGGTCCCACGGGAGAGCCGGGGTTGGAGGGGTTGGGTGGGGAGTGCGGGGGCGTCCCCTGCAGTTTTGCCTTTGCCTGGCAGGCGCGCGTGTACTGCAAGGGTACAAGGGTGCCGGGTGTGGAAGCGAGCGCTGCACGGCTGCACAGCTGCGCGGCTGCACGCTGCACGCGCCGCGGCACCCTCTGCCTGCCAAGGCCCGGCCGACGCTGACGCCCGCCGGGCCGCCCCCCGCCCCAGGTCTGGCGCGTGCGCACTGGCCAGTGCCTGCGCCGCTTTGACTCTGCGCACACTCAGGGCATCACCTCCCTGGCCTTCTCGCGGGATGGCACCCACGTGCTGTCGGCATCCTACGACGCGCTTGCCAGGTGCGGGCGCCCGCCAGGCTGGGCCGGCCGCCCGTGGGCGGGCATGGTCGGGGCCAGCTGGCATTCAGGCCGGGAGGCGAGGGGTGAGGGAGGGCAGGGGCCGTGCTGCGTGGGCCCTGTCTGGCCGACCAAGAGGGCCAGACAGGGCCCTCTTGGTCGCCGCTGCCCATCTGCCTCCTCTGGCTGCTGCTGCGGGCCTGCAAGGCGCCCGACATGCCCTCTGCTGCATGCTGAAGCACCCCCGACCCTGGCCTGCTTGCGCCCCTCTCTGGCCCCCCGGCAGGGTGCACGGCATCAAGAGCGGCAAGATGCTCAAGGAGTTCCGCGGGCATAGCTCCTTTGTCAACGGCGCCGTGTACACCGCAGACGGCTCGCAGGTGGGCCGGCAGTGGTGGCAGCAGGCAGCAGCGCAGCAGCCTGTCGAGCGCCCTGTGCTCAGGGCACGGGGTTCAGAGCTGCAGCTGCCCGCTGTGAGACTGCATCCTTTATCCGCTAGCACAACCTGGTGCGCCCGCCTCCGCTAACCAGCCTTTGCTGCAAGAACTCCCTTCCCCATCGCACGCTGCCATGCACTCCTTCACGCTGACCAGCAACCCGCTTCTCCCCCTCCCAACCCCGCCCCCCCCCACCCCACCCACCCACATATGGACAGATCGTCACCGCCGGCGCCGACGCCACGGTGCGCGTGTGGGACGCCAAGACGTGCGACTGCACCTTTGTGTTCCGCCCGCCCCAGGCGACGCCGGCGTCAGAGGCGCCGGTGGTGGGCGTGGCGCTCAACCCCCAGAACGTGGACCAGATAGTCGTGGCCACGCGCAGCCCCACGCTCTACCTGATGACGCTGCAGGGGCAGGTGGGGCACGCCGCCCCCGCACGTGCTGCCTTTGTCCCCATCCGCCTGGGCCACCCCCCCTGGCGCCACCCTTGCTGTGCTGTCTGCTGCCTGTTGCAGGGGGCCTCCTTCCAGCCGTTCACTCAGTGCAGCAGGGCGCTGCCAGAGCTGAGGCATCGGCCCTAGCCCACCCACCCCCGCTGCCGGCCCCCCGCAGGTGGTCAAGAGCTTCCAGTCGGGCAAGAAGAGCGGCGGCGACTTTTTGGCCTTCACCCCCTCCCCCCGCGGCGAGTGGGCCTACTGCCTGGGCGAGGATGGCGTGCTCTACTGCTTCTCCCTGGGAGGCGGCAAGCTGGAGCACCTCATGCAGGTCGGCACGGGGGGGGGGGGGGGGGGNGGGGCAGTGGCGTGGTGGGCACATCAACCTGCCGCGCCACCTCGGTGGGGTGCTGTGGAAACCACGGGGGCCTGGCTGCATCGCCCAGCTCACCCGGCTCCGCCCGCGCGTCTCCCTGCCTCCTCCAACTGGCCGTGCCTCTGCCTGATCCAGCAGCGCACAGCGGCTCAGAGGCGGCTCAACCACTCCTCGACACCCACGGCCCTCCTGGTGCGTTGCCAGCAACCTGTCCTGCCAAGGCCCTCCCTGCGCGCAGGTGGCGGAGAAGGACCCTGTGGGCCTCGCGCACCACCCCCACCGCAACCTGCTGGCCACCTATGCGGCAGATGGCACCCTCAAGACCTGGAAGCCTTGAGTGCGGCCTGCTGGATCCCCCACCTTCTGGGGCGTTGCTGGTGCAGCTCCCCTCTGCTTGCTGTTCATCTTGGCTTTGTGCCTCTCCTCTCCTGACTGCTCACTCTCCCCTGACTTCTGACCTGTTCACTTTGCACGCTGTTGAAACTACGGAACTTACAAAAGATGTTGGACGTTTGAAGGTGGCGGATCGTTCTTTTAGGCCAGTGAGGCCGAATACACAAGACAAACAGAGGGAGTCGACCGAAGCAAGATGGAAAACCGCAGCGGGAGCGAGGCGCAGACATTTCCATAGGCAGGGGATCAGGTTGCAAGGCTAGCTGGTCGTCCGCTTGAGGAGCAGGCTGGTCATGCACGTGGCAGGGGTCTGGAAGAGGGCTCGTTTGTTGGAGGAGTGGGAGACCGTGAACATAGGTTGTTGCAGGCCTGGCAGCAGATTGAGCAAGCTGGTGGCCGCAGGTGTAGGCGTTGCTGTTCAAATTCTGGCGAAGTCTCAGCTGCAGGCGCTCACGGTGCAGGCATGGTGCATGTTGAGCGAGCTGGGCAGGCTGCCACATGCACAGAGGCATCAGCTTGGCAGCAAGGCAGTGCGGCGCTGCACGCTCTTGACCGCAGGCGCTCAGTCGTAGGCGGGGGAGTCGCGGCGGTCACGGCCGGCGGGGCTGCGGGAGCGAGCCGGGCTGCGCCGGTCGCGCTCACGGCGGTCGTCGTAGCTGCGGTGACAGGCGACCCAGCAAGGTGAGCCAACGCGGACATAGGGGCTGGCAAGGAGCCGGCCAGCAGCATGCACTGGAAGTGGCGGTGCCCAGGGCATGAGCTCTGGGCATGGGGCAGGCGCAGGGCACTGTGCTCACCGGTCATCACGACGGTCACGGCGGTCGTCGTAGCTGCAGGCAGGCAGGCGAGGCAGCCGGCCAAAGTCAGCGAGGCTGAGGATGCGCTGGATGCATCTGCCATATGCCTTTGCGCTGCATGGCAGGACACAATGCCTCAGGGGCCTGACTCCAGCCTGAGGTTGCCGTTCCTTTCTGGCAGCCTCTTGGGCACCCCTGCCAACCAGCCCCTTGCACCCAGCAGGCATGGCGGCTGCCCTCACCGGTCACGGTCGTCACGGCGGTCGGACCCGCCGCGGCGGTCGTCGTCGTAAGAGCGGCGCCCACCACCGCCACCGCCGCCGCCACCGCCCGGGTTGGTAGGGCACTCGCGGGCAAAGTGGCCCGTCTGCAGGAGGCATGATTGGTGATGTGTGAGCAACCAGTTGGTGGTGTCTATGCATGGGGACGTCACTGGGGACCATGCCAACGCAAACATAAGCAGACCATCCCCTGCCAAACTTGAAGCAGACCATCTCCTGCCAATCCCCAGGCGTCCCCCACCTCGCCGCAGGCGTAGCACTTGGAGGAGCCAAAGGCAGGGCGGTCACCATAGCCGCCGCCGCCACCGCCGTAGCGGTCACCACCGCCACCGTAGCCACCGCCACCACCGCCGTAGCGGTCACCACCGCCACCGTAGCCACCGCCACCGTAGCCGCCGCCACCGCCGCCGTAGCCGCCACCGCCGCCGTCGCGGCGGCCAGGGCGGGCGCGCTCCACCTTCCAGCCGTTCTTGCCGTCCAGGTTGGCCACGGCATCGTCGGCGTCACGGTCGTCGTCAAAGGTCACAAACCCAAAGCCGGGCTGCAGGGCGGACAGGGAACAGGGATGAGAGCTGTTGATGCTTGCTTGGGAGGAGCCCGGTCGCCATGCTGAGAGCAGGGCACGCAAAGGACACGTGCAAGGGGGGGCCTTAGGTCGGCCAAGCATTTCGAGCACAATCAAAGATGCAAGCACCACATGCGTGCGCTGAGCCACATCTTCAGCTGCCAGCCTTGTCCCAGCACCCACCGGGTTGCGCGCAATCCACACTGCCGAGACGCGGCCAAACTTGGAGAACTTCAGAGAGAGCAAAGGAGGGCGGGAGCGGTGTGAAGCGGAGCCGGGCTGGCACGCTGCCACCTTGCGGCGGGTGCTGCCGCGAGGGGGAGGTGAGCGTGGGCCAAGGAGGGCAACCAGCTGATCAGCCGCTGCTCGCCCCGACAGGAGAGCGCCAGCCCCAGAAGGTGCGACGTTGCGCGTTTTTTGGCAGCGACGGAGCGAGTGCTGAGGGCGAGCAGCGAGGCGATCGACGGGCGACGGGACGCGGATGCGGTCAACAGGCAGCGCTGTTGCAGCCGAGCATGAATCGTGCAGCGACGCGTCCAATGGCGCGGAGGATGGACGCAGCAGGGCGAACGCGAGCACGGCGCGGCGCTGGCGACTGGTGGAGCGCGGAGCGGCGGTGGCGCTTGCGAGAGTTGGCTTCCCTCAGGCGGGTGCGGGTTTCGACGCTCTCAGCGAGACAGGACAGGCGCCAGCCGTGCGGAGCAGGGCCAGATGCCGCAACGGGAGCGAAGAGGCGGCACAGACTCGCGCGTGATGGTGCCCTCCTCGCCGCCCGGCGCCCTCAGGCGGCGGTACAGGTGCGCAGGAGCTTGCCTCGGCCTCCAGCGACTCCTTTTGGGTGTTGGCGTCCAGGCCGCCGCAGAACACGCGGGTCCCCATGTTTCCTGGTTGATACTGGCCCCCGAAACGAAGTGGTCGAAGGGTGGAAGCAGAGTGAGTGCACCCATCTCTCAAAACAAAGAGCCACTGCTGCTTGGCCTGCTGCCCGGCATGGGAACTTGCTAGCTCTCTCCTGCGCTCCCCGATATCGCACAGCTGTTGCGATCGGTCAATATGGCCGATTCCTGCTGCCCGCAGGAGGCCCTGGACTTCCAGGCCGAGGCAGATGCTTGCGCTGCCGCTGCTCGTGACCCCACCCTGGAGGCCTGCTGCCAGCGGGACCTGGAGCAGGCTGCAATGGTGGCGCGCCTGAAAGCGCAGCTGAGCCTGCACGACCCCAGCAAGGAGCGGTTGCGTGCGGTGGAGCGGGTACTCGGGGCTGTGCCCCCACAAACAGCAGATGCAGACTTAGCCAGCGACCTGGACAGCGGCAGCGAGGATGACGAGCTGATTGGTGAGCAGAGATGGGCGCAGGCAATGCTGGGATTTGGCCAAGACGTGCACAGCGAGAAGGTGACACGCCCTGGGGCGTGGCCGCCGGCCTTCTGGCAGGTTGGGCCATGTGCATCAAAATGGGCCCTCTTGATCAGCACTGCTGGCACCTGCCGCGGATTCCTGTGTGCAGCACAACTGCGCGATGCGCGAATGCGTGAGCTTCAGGTAGCGGCGCGCCAGAGGGCCCAGCTGCAGGCGGCGGGGCATGGCGCGGTGCAGCATGTGCCAGAGGGCCGGCTGCTGCGCGAGGCCGAGGGCTGCGCCGGGCCGCTGGTCTGCCACCTGGCGCTGAGCGGGTCCCCGCTGGATGATGAGCTGGATGAACACCTGGCCAGCCTGGCGCACCGATTCCTGGGCACGCGCTTTGTGCGGGCGGCCATCAGGCCAGCCAGCACGCTGCACCTGCGCCTGCGTATGCCGCCTGGGCCGGGTAAGGATTTAGCATCTCTTGGTTTGAGGAAACAGCTGTGGAAGGCTGTGCTTCGCCCACCCTGCTGCCTTGTGCGCCGCTGCCTGCCTGCTGGCTGCTTGCCCATCCATTCCTGCCCCACATCCCAAGGCGCGAAGTCTCTGCGCACGACCATGGTCTCACCCTGCACGGCCTGCAGGCTTGCTGTGCTTCCGAAAGGGCAGCCTGGTGGGCGCAGCAGGGCTGGACCGCTTTGGCGCCCCCGATTGCATACAGGAGGAGGCCGTGGACAAGTGGCTGCGACAGCTGTGCGTGCTGGCAGCAGCGCCCGGCGGCAGCAGCGCGGCAGCGGTGGCGGCAGCACAAGCAAGCGGGCCAGCGGCGGCGCCGGACGATGGGGCAAGTACCAGCGAAGAGGAGGAGGAGGAGGCGGAGGAGTGGCAGCAGCCCTGCGAGGTGTGTGGGCGGCGGTACCCGCACCAGCATATACGCTCAGTGTACTCGGGTGGGGGGTGCGGCTCTGGCAGCGACGCAGAGTCTGACTGACGCACGCAGCGCGCAAGGCCTGCTGCTGCACACAAAACTGATGCACCCTTGCTGTAACTTGCACGTGTACCATTAGAGCAAAATTGGACGTCTTAAACAACCGGCATCTTGACAGCTCTTGCCTGAAGGCACATACCTGTCGAGCATAAAAGCAGCACTTCACTCTCTGCTACGCAACGCTGACTAGTAGCAAGCCGTGAAAGAGGGGCGGCACAGGGAGCAGGCATGGGCCAGTCAAAGCGGAGGCGGGCCTTCTGGATCACAGCCACGAGCGTCAGATGCCGTGCTCGCTCATCTCGTTGTAGAGGGCAGCGCCGTAGCCCCTGTCCCGGATGGGAAGCCAGTGGGGTACGCCATACCAGTGCACGTAGCCCAGCGCCGCCACGCCGCCCAGCAGCATGGCAAAGACCATCCAGAAGAAGAGCTTGCCGCCGCTGATGCCGCCGCGCCCGCCGCTGCCGCCCGAGATGTCGATCCGGATGCTGCAGTCTTTGGCCAGGGTGCACGCGCTGCCGTCGCTGGGGCAGGTGCAGTTCTTCAGGCAGACGGCGTCTGCGGTGTGGCTAAAGTCGTCCTGTGCAGGGGGTGGGTGGAAGGGGAGCGCGCAGGGTCAGCTGGCAGGTGGTGCGCCTCCCTCACGTCAGGGGTGCAGAGCGGCCAGCCTGGAGGGCAAATTGTTTCAGGTGTGCGCCAAAGAGTGCCAGGATGGCAGCCAGGGCGCAGCTGCATGGCTGGTTGGAGCCTCCTGGAGGCAGCGGTGCTGGCGGCCCTCGGCCTGGGGAGGGCCACCTGCAGCCAGGCTTCATGCCTGGCTGTGTCAGCCGCGCACTCACCTTTGTGCACTCATCCTGCACGCATTGGGTGGCGTTGGCCTTTCGTCGGAAGCCGGGGTCGCACCCAAAGTCCGCGCAGACGGCGGAGAAGCTGCGGGGAGGGCGCGGCGTATCGTGTGTGGGTCAGGGATCAAGTGAGGAGGCAAGGGTGCAGTGTGCAGTGGGGGCGGCAGCAAGAGCCACCACTGGGCGGTGGACAGGGGTTCAACACAGGGAAGGGGCAGCAGTGGCGCAGGCGCCATGCACTCCTGTCTGCTGACGAGTGCACCGCACTGGTGCGATGCCTCAGCTCGCCCACCAACTCCCTTCACGGCGCACCCGCATTCCTTCCCAGCATCGTCGCAGCGGCACTCTTGCCAGCAGGTGCCGTGGCCCTCTGGGCGCGGCACGCCACGCCGCGACCCCGCCAGGCAGGTGGCGTTCAGCGACACGGAGCAGTCGCCGCCAGACCAGCTGGCCTCGCACTCGCACACCCCGTCAGAGGTGCAGCTGCGGTGCCGGGGGGGGGAAGAGGGCGGGGCGGCCTGGGGCAAGGCATGCAAGCTGCAGCAAGGCGCAGCTGGGCCGGGGCTTGCATGCCATGCTGCGGCCCACCAACCCCTGGTGCCTTGACAGCATGTCAAGGCGCTTTTGGAAAGTGTGCTGTTGTGCGGTATCCTACGGCACGGCTCCACCACCTGCCGGCCCCAGCTGCACCGCCTGGCCCACCTGCCGTGCCCGCTGCAGTTGTGCAGGCAGCGCCCGAGCTTGTGCACCGTCAGCGAGAAGCCCAGCGGCGTGGTGGGCAGCGGGTTGTACACAGCCAGCAGCCACTCGCCGCTGCGCACTGCGGCAGCAGGGGTGGGAGGCCAGGCGGGCGGGGGCGCAGGCACAGGACCAGTCACGCCGCTGCAGTGCGCCGCAGCATCCACCCTTTCCCAGGACACGAAATGAATGCCTGAGCAGGGCGACATGCTGCTGCTGCCAGAGCGCATGGCTGCAGGGCTGCAATCGGGCGCTCCTAAGCCAGGCAGCGCGGTTGTGCTGTGCAGCTGTGCAGCCCTCCAACCTTGGCTGGGGCAGAGGCTCAGGTTGTACACATTGTCGGGGGTGTCCAGGGAGAGCTTGTGGGCAAAGGAGGTGGGCGAGGGGTAGGCTGTGCCGTTTGCCTGCAGGCGGATGCATGAAAGAGCGGGGCAAAGGAGGCGGGCCACCCTCAAAAGTTGGGCCAGTTGCCCAACCTCTCTGGTTGGGGCGCTGGGCCCACAGGCACCAGGGGTGCATCCCTGGCCAAGTACCTTGAAGCGCTGCACGGTCCGACCGCTAAACTGCCGAGCAACACAGAATGCCGAGAGCCAGCCGATGGACCGCGGCCTGGTCAACTGCACAGTGTTGGCAGCCCTCTGCGTGCATGGCCCCGTCCGCCCCCCAACATGCTCGCCTTGCCCAGCAGCACGGAGGGGTGCGCCTCCAGCCAGTGCGTGAAGGTGCCGGCGGTGTAGGATGCCTGCACCACCAGCTCCACGTTGCCGGCCAGCATGGCGTCTGCGGGGTGTGGGGGGGGGGAGGGGGGAGGGCAGCATGGCCGGGGCATGGCGGCCCTGCATGGGGGAAGGCCAGCGGCGGCTGTGCTGTTGACCATCGGGGCGACCATCGCCACCCAGGCCCAAGCAAGCCATGGCGCTGGCAGCGCGACGGCGCTGGGGACGCCAGTTCATGCGCCAGGCCACGCCCTTGCACCGCCCGGCGGGCGCTTGGTCCCACCTGTCGGCTTGGGCAGGCTGAAGTAGAGGAGCTCAAAGGGCACCGCCGACTGGTTGACCGCCTGCCCGTACTCGAGCGCCCGCGTGGCCTTTGAGCAGTCGGCCCCCCCAAAGCCCTCCTCGCAGGCGCACTCCTGCGGCACGCCGGGGGCCCGGCAGGGTGCTGAGGCTCCCTGCAGCGCAGCCCGGCAACCGCACTGCAGGCAGAAGCCCTGGTGCTCATGACCAGCGCAGCAGGGCGCCCGGGGCTAGGGCCAGCCTCGGCTGGGGGTGGTGCCAGCCAACGCAGCAGGCACAGCCGCCTATTCGCGCACCTTGCGCGTCGAGTTGTTGGTTGCAGGAACGCAGGCGCCGTGGGAGGAGCAGTTGCCGGGGCACTCGTACTTGGAGAGGGTGATGGTGAAGTTGACGGGGGCGTCGGCGCCCACCTGGGGCGGCCAGCGGGGCGGGCACCGCAAGCTTTGCAAGGCCAGCGCGGCAGGACGAGCAGGGCTATGCTGTGGGGCTGCCACTGGTCGGCGGGTGCTTAGGGAGGGCGGGCCAGCTGGCGGGCCTCAATGTGTGCGGTCGCCCAGCCTGCCGCGCCTGCCAGGGTGTCAAAAGCCGCCACCCCACTCCCCCAAGCAGTATGACGCCGCTGGCAGGGCGCAGCCACCCACGCAGCAGCCGCCTGCCCCCAACCCATCGGCTGCTGCGCTCACCACGCCCGCAAACCACACGCCGGCGCGCCACTGGCTCATGTCTGGGCGCAGGGCCACCTGCAGGGAGCTGTCGCGGGTGGCGGCGTTCCACCTGGGCCGCAGGTCGTACTGCCGCGGGCCCCAGCCTGATGGGATGGGGGGGTGGGGGGGTCGGAGGACCGGGACGAGTGGAATAAGAGGCTGGGAGGCTGGGTGGGTGGATGAGAGGGGTGGGCATGTGTGGCCGCAGGAAAAGGGCGGGGCGGGTCGCTGGGTGGGAGGTTTGCCCCGCCGAGTCAGTCGGCGTCACAAGCTGGGGGCTTGCCGCACCGACAAGCCCTTGCCTTCTCCACTGGCAGCGACCCCCTCCTCGCGCCAGACCCCCGGCTGCCCCCCACCCGCGGGCTGCTCGGGCTTGAGGTACAGGTCCACGCTCCCGGTGGAGTTGGTGTCCTCCAGCTGCACGTTCACCGCCACCTCGGCGTCGCCCTCGCCCACCAGGAAGGCGTACTGCCGCCACCTGCAGTAGGGCGCCAGGCAGTACAGCCAGGTGGGCAGCCGGGCAGGCGCCCCCACGGCCCAGTCCTGGGGGGTCGCCACGATGCAAGCAAGGGCAGGTACAATGGGGATGCCGACCCAGGCAGCGCCACCCAGCCGCAGCCAACTCCACCCTGTGGAGGTGGCCGCCCCGCCGCTTGCTCTGCCTAGGTCACCAGTCGAGCACCCCTCGCCCCGCCTCGTCTGGCCGCTGCCTGCCTGCTGGGCTGCACCGCCTCGTGCTCCAGCTGGAACGTGCCGTTGGTGGGCAGCTGGTCGGCGGTGATGTTGATGGTGGGGGTGCTGCAGTCCTCGTAGCCCAGGCCTGCAGGCAGGGCACCCAGGCGGGCAGGGAGGCTGGATGCGAGGGGCCGGGCCGGAGCACGTGAACGGCAACGGGGCCGAGAGGGAGCCCGGTGCACTGCCTGGCGATTTCTGCTGGTGTAATCCCAATCCGAATAGAACGGGGTGGGCAGCACAGGCTGAAGGGCAGCCGAAGATCCAGCGTGATGTGGGTCGCGTGCCACAACCCAAACAGGAGGACTGACGCGTCTCACTGCGCCCACCTGGGAAGACCTCGGGCACCGGCTTGGCATACGCCCCCGTGCACTCGCACTCCCCCGCCGCGCTGCAGCCAGAGTAGCGGCGCTGCTCGTCCGGGGCGTCGCGCCGGGTGCTGCACTGCAGCGGCGCGCCGGCGTCGTCGTAGCTGGCGGGGCAGGGTGTCAGGGTGGCGTGCAGCGCAAACTCCAGCAGCTCAGACCCGCCGTAGCTGCGCGCACGGGGGAGGTGGGAGGGGGGGCCGCAGGCTGTCGAGCCAGGGGTCTCAGCTGGGCCATGCGCTGGGACGCACTCGCTCCGATACTGGCTGCATGCACCGTACCCACATGCCAGTACAGCCTCCGGCTGCTCATCTGCGGGAGGTGAGCCCAGCAGGCAGCAGCAGGGTGGCCTCCCACCTGCGGACGCAGAGGTACGCGCCGTGGTACGCCGGGGCGCCGCCTGCCGCCGCAAACTCCGACTTGCGCACCATCTTGACGATGGTGGGGTGCAGGCTGGAGGAGGTGTCCTGCTCCGGGGTCAGACCAGCGGCGGGCGGGGGTGGGCAGGCAGGGCGTCGTATGGCAGCAACGACCAATGAGCACAGTGCCCGAGGCAGGTGCCGGGAAACCTCAGGGAAGAGAACTAGGAGAAAGGGGAGTGTGCCACAATCCCCCCCCAAAAAGACAGGCTGGGCCATGGGTCTTGCGCCCGGCGGGGCGCACCTGGAAGTCGTAGCCGCGGGCGGTGGTGTTGGGCACCGCGCCGCGCTCCCCGCCCGCCCACATGCCTGCATGCCAGGGCAGGGAAGCGGCCCACCCGCGTGTTCGGCAGTTTGCTCAAGGGGGCAGGCGTCCCGGCGACAATCTCGCCATGTGGACACCCTGCGGGCAGCCTGAGAGGTTGGCCGATGGGCCGGCAGGGCAGCAGAGGGGAGCCCAGTGCCAGTTAAGGCGCTGCAGCTGCTGCGCCCAATTGCAGCAGCACCAGAGCACAGCCCGCCCGCGGGCAGCGCACCAAAGAGGTCTGGGTCCCCCTTCTCATCAGTAGAAGTTCGATTGACCAACACCGTAAGAAAGTTCCAGGAAGAGTCGCTGCAGGCAAACATGGTGGGGAGGGTTGGCGAGGGGTGGGGTGGGGGGCAGGATTGGCCAGAAGATAGGGGCTTCTGCAGCTGATGAAGAACGCTGGGAGCTGGCAGAAGCAACAGCCGGCTTTGTGCAGTGCCTGAGACGTCATTTGTTTATCCAGAAGCATCCCAATCTTGCCCCACCCCAACTCGCGCATCCTTGGGTCGCCTCACTTGAAGGGTGCAGCCACCGCAAAGCAGACCCAGCCGCTGGGCTGCAGCGTGGCGCAGCCGCTGGCTTTGCAGGCAGCCGCCATGTCGGAGCCGTCAGCAGTGCCACCATACACTGGAAGCAGGCACTCGGGACCTGCGACTCGAGGGGTGGGCCGCATGTGAAAGAAGCGGGCGCAGCAAGCTTGGCATCAGAGGACAGGCTCACCATGTTGCAGGCCCGCTAACCTGTCCAGCCAGAAGCGCCGGGCTGTGGGAAGGAGTTGTTGCAAACGCAGAGACCCTGGTCATCCAGGCTGCCGTGGCCATGACAAGGTTCATCGATAGCAGCTGTGGCGAAGCCCAAGCTGCATGCCACCAGCAGCAGAGCAGCGGCAGGCGCGAGCAGCGGACGGCCGCAGCGACCGCTCTGCATGTTTGAGCTGAGAGGAGCTCTCTCTCTGACCAGCCGTGGAAGGTGATCGGCTTCTCTGCTACTGCTGCTGATGGGCAGGGAAGCCCGCCGCTTTCCGTGTGTCGGGCACTGATCGCACGCCGGTGCGCAGGCCCGCTATTATCCCTGCTATCCAGGTGAGGGGAGCTAGCTGCGTTGATCGAGCAGTACAAACCGTTCGAAAAATGCAGGCAGGGCAGCAGGCGGGGCGCTTTGCAGATGGCGCAGAACCCTGCATCTTTTCTCGGCGTCTCACGATCCTGCTACTGATTGGAAAGTATGTGGATGAATTTTACGTAGGGCTGGATGAGCCGTTTTGGTCACCTGGGCTGTTGCCCTGGTAAGGCGCCAGCGCCTGCGCCGCCCGCATGGGAGCTGGCAGTGAGGGCCCGCCATGCTCCTTCAGCGCTGCAGACCAGCCTATTTTATCCGCTGGACTTAAAACTTAACAATGCCTCACAAACGCTCAAATTTGCAAAAGTACGTCGGGACTCAGTCGGGACTCAGCGAGAAGCACAGGCAACGGCAACAGGCCCTATTTTCCCTTGCCCTTCTTCTTCTTTGTCTGCGTGCCCGCATTGCCCAGCAGCTTGGCAAACGGCGAAGCAGCCGCGCTGCCGCCGGTGCCCGCTGCCGGCGACGACGACCACACCACCTGCCGCCCGGCATGCTGCCGGCAGCTTGCGCCGCCGCAGAGGCACACAGTGGGCAGCGAGGCCAGGATGGCGTCGCAGATGAGAGGGGTGATGTCCACCAGGTTGGCCTCCGCCCCAAACACCAGCTCGTTGGCGGCAAGCGCCTCTGACGCGTCCCCGCCCCGTGCCGCCGCGTCGGCCAGCGCAGCCGAGGCGCCCTCAAAGTGGATCACGCCTGCGGCGGGGCCGGGGGCAGGCAGGACAGGGGGTGATGCAGCGCTTGCGGTACTGCCTGAACAGCGCCCCGGCAGCACTTGGGACTCAGGGAACTGGCGCTGTCGCTTGCTTGCCGTAGCGGCTCACCACCAGCCCGACGGGTCCACCGACAGTCGAGAACATTTCAAGTGCTGCCCTGCAGCTCGACATGCAGGCGGGGGCTGCACCAGCACAAGGCCCGGCAGTGCACCCCCATTGCAGGGCCTCACCATCAAATCGCTCCGCCACCGCTGTCTCGAATGCCTCCCCGCAAAACTCGCAGCGCAGGGGCACCGCCGCCTGCACGCTGCCGGTGACCACCAACGCGCCCAGCCCGCTAGGTAGCTGCACCACAAAGGAGGCCTCGGCAGTCCGGCCCTCTGCTGCCGCCGCCGCATCATCCAGCGCCGCCAGGCCCTGAGACCGCAGGCGCAGCTCTGCCAGGGAGGCTGCCTGCTGGAAGCGCCAGGGCTGCGCCCAGGTGAGGTCGGAGCGGGCGATGAAAAAGGGCAGGTCCTCCCGCCGCAGGCCGCTCTTGCTGCGCCGCTGCTGCCTGCTGTCCAACATGCCATCACTGCTGCTGCTGCTGCTGCTGCTGCTGCTGCTGCTGCTGCTGCTGCTGGGTGACCCGGTGGCAGCAGTGCTTAGGTGTCTGCGGTGCTGCCTGCTGCTGGGACCTGCCCGGGTGGTGCAGCTTGCGGCGTGGCCACTGCTCCTCCCGCCGCTACTGAGAGCTGATGGGGCGCTGCTTCTGGTTGGCCAAGGCGATGCTGGACGCAAACCAGATGCATGATATGTCAAGCCTGGCATTGCAGCAAGAGCGCAGGGTGGGAGAACGTGAGCCGGCATAGCTTTGGTTGTGGTCGGATGGTCGGTCGTGAAGATCGAATTCTGCAATGGCTGGTGAACGAAACGCGCATTACGGCAACAGTTCCTGGCAGCGTTGCAGGCAAAATTGGGAGCTGCTGAGCAGGCGACGCAGGCCAAGGCGCAAAAACTTTGGGCACGCTACCGACATGCATGGCATAGTCAATTCGACTGTTTGCTGCTTACGATCACACCCGCATTGCCGCTGCGCTTCCCAAGTCGCACTGCCAGACGCCCTGCCGCCTTAGTCTGCGCATTCTAGCTCAGAGGAGGCGTGCATAATCTTGGCGCATGTCGAAGGAGGAGGCAGAGGCAGCCACGGCTGCCGAGGAGCAGCATGCTGGCCAGGAAGGCGCAGAGGGCGAGCGGCCGCCGCGCAAAAAGGGCAAGGTGAGCTCGAAAGGACAATTCACGTGTGCTGTAACGACTGCGCCCTGAAGCGTCGCGCCTCGGCTGCACCACCAGGAGCCTCTACCGCCGCTGCTGCCTGCCGCCACCGCGGCGGCAACCGTCCACTGTACGCTTGCCCATCTGCGCAGCACAAAAAAGACAAGCCATGGGACCACGAGGGCATCGACCACTGGAAGATTGAGCCTTTCAAGAAGGAGGACAACCCCACGGGCCTGCTGGAGGAGAGCTCATTTGCCACCCTCTTCCCAAAGTACCGCGGTGCGCCCCCTGTGCTGCCAGGCGCTGCGGCATGCCGAGCCTGGAGGGAGCTGTTGCGGTGACAACAGCAGTGAGCATGTCGATGCCGTGGCTCCCCATGTCACATGCTTGCTGCTGTGCTCGCTGCCCTGGCTCCCTCTGCCCGGCCGCCCGCCCTTGTTCCTGCAGCATTGCCGCACACTCACTGCCCCCACCCCCGCAGAGAAGTACCTGCGTGAGGTGTGGCCAGCGGTGACCAAGGCGCTCAAGGAGCATGGCATCGCGTGCGAGCTCAACCTGGTGGAGGGGTCCATGACGGTGGGGAGGGGAGGGGGGCTCCTCGGGAGTCGGTCTGCGCCTCATTTCTGGGGCACAGAGCCGCTCCCCTTAACAGCCCATGCCTCTTGGGCAGAGGGTCAACTTTCTTAGCGCTTCCTGCGCATCAGTGGGGCCATGCTGATTGGGCGTGCCGCAGCTGGGCTGTGCCAAGGGCTCCCCAGGGCGAGCCGAGGTAGCGGTTGCGGCTGCGCAGCCGGCAGTCCGGCTGAGCCTGGTCCCCTGCCACCCCTGCGCCCCTCCCCTCCCGCAGGTGAAGACCACGCGCAAGACGTACGACCCCTACATCATCATGAAGGCCCGCGACCTGATCAAGCTGCTGGCGCGCTCGGTGCCCGCGCCCCAGGCAAGCGTGGGACGGGCGCAGCAGCGTGCCCAGGGACCCCGGCCCGGCACGCAGCTGCGGCCCGTCCCGGCACGCCCAGCAGCCATGGGAGGGCGCACCCTGTGTACAGTTCGTTGATTCGGTCGCTTCCCCCCCTGGGCCGCCCCCCGCAGGCGCTGAAGATCCTGGAGGACGAGGTGCAGTGCGACGTCATCAAGGTGGGCGGCCTGGTGCGCAACAAGGAGAAGTTTGTCAAGCGGCGGCAGCGCCTGATCGGCCCCAACGGCGCGACGCTCAAGGCGCTGGAGCTGCTGACCGGCTGCTACATCCTGGTGCAGGCGAGCCGGGGCTGGGGGCCGCCGGCCGGGCGGTCGGGCACGCTTGCAGGGCGCCGTGCCGCTCCCCCCGCTGCCGGGCACCGTTGTGCTGCGCCCAAGCTGGCGCATTTGGACTGGCAGCAACCGCTGCTTTGGCGTGCGGCAGTGTTGCCGCGTGGCCAGCCGGGTGGGCCGCACGGGTGCTCACGCGCGCCGGTTGCCGTGCTGTGCAGGGCCAGACGGTGTCGGCGATGGGCGACTTCAAGGGCCTGAAGCAGGTGGGCGCGGGCCAGCCAGCTGACGCATGGGCAACGTGGGGGAGGGCGCAGGCCGTGGCAGAGGGGCAGCGAGTCGCGGGGGGCATGCAGAGCGCGCAGGGGCAGCGGTGCCCGCGCGTCCCCTGCACCCCTCGCCCAGCCAGGCTTTCACGCGCTCCACACCACGCGTGCACCCGCCCCCCTCCCTGGCCCCAGGTGCGGCGCATCGTGGAGGACTGCATGAACAACTTCCACCCCATCTACCACATCAAGACGCTCATGATCAAGCGAGAGCTGGCCAAGGACCCCACGCTCGCCCAGGTGCGCCCAACGGAGGGGGCGCCTGGGGGCGCACGGGTGGCCGGGGTCGGGGCCCACCCGCCCTGTGCTGCCAACTGCCGAGGGCAGGGGCTTAACTGCGCGTGCCGCCCATTGGGCAGGCCCGCAATCCCGACTTCGCTCTGGCCAGAACCCAACCCCCAACTCCTGCTGGCCTGCCCTGCAGGAGAACTGGGAACGCTTCCTGCCCAAGTTCAAGAAGAAGAATGTGCAGCGCAAGAAGCCCAAGAAGGTGGGCAGGCACGGGCCTGCAGGCGGCCTGCCGCGCACATGGGAGGCGGACCAGCGCTCAGGCAGCATGCATGGGGCGCCATGCTGGTTGACTGCCCTTCCTGCCCTGCTCTGCCCTGTCGTGGCTCCGCCTGCCCGTTACTCGGCAAAGAGGGCTGCTCACCTTTGCGGGCAGCCTCTGCCACCCCTTCTCTTGCCCAAGCTGGCCGCTGGCTGCCCCTGATGTCGGCCTCCTTGGCCCTCCCCCCACCAACCCCACCCACCCACCCCCCACCCGGCCCCACATGCCTGCAGGTGCGCGACAGGAAGGAGTACACGCCCTTCCCGCCGCCGCAGCAGCCCTCCAGGGAGGACCTCATGCTGGAGAGCGGCGAGTACTTCCTGTCGGCAGAGCAGAAGGCGGCGCGGCAGGCGGCGGCGCAGGCGGCCAAGCAGGCGGCGC
>KQ482042.1:2748350-2762485 GCA_001430745.1 Auxenochlorella pyrenoidosa | reverse complement strand
CGGCGCCGGCGGCGACAGGGCGGCTGCATGGAAAGGCTGGTTATGCCTGCCTCAAACAGCACGCTACTTTGTGCACAGGTGGACACGCTGGTGCATGCTGCGTGTCCCACAGCAGCGTTGTGATGGGGCAGGCCCTGCGCCCCAGCACAACTGCAGTGCAGCTCACGCACCACTCCCCAGCCCAGCCCACCTGCAGCACGCAACGGGTCCGAGTACAGCTACCAGTCGTTCGAGATGCACACGGCCATCATCTCCTGCTTCGCACCGGGCGCTCCAGGAGCCGACAGCGAGAGCGGCTGCCAGCGGGTCAGAACAATGGGGCTGCGCAGGCTTCTGCAGCTGCGGCTGCCTTCGCAGACAGCAGATGGGCACTCAACTGCGGTGCTCAGTGGTCCTTCGACGCCTGTCTGCATGCCTTGCCCGCAAAGCTGCACCTTGACACCCTTGCTCCTCGGGCGGGTGCATATGCCACCAAATGCGCCCACCTCACCCATGCCCTCTCCCCGCCCCTGCCTGCAGATCACCCAGGACCGCCAGTTCCTGCACAACTTTGGGGTTGACACCCGCTACACAGCCGTCTTCTGCGAAAACCACGACACCGACCGCTTCCTCGCCCTCAGGTCGGGGTTTCGGCGGCGCGCCACCTGCGGCCCTTTGTCGGTGCCTGCGGGGGGACATTCGGGTTGCCAGACAAGGGGGCAACACACAGGTTGCCGCAGTCGACAGGCCGCAGAGTGGCAAAGCCTGGCTTCCTGGCATGCCTGCAGGAACGACATGGCGGCGTACCGCAATGCCCTGGCCTTCACCCTGCTCTCCGAGTCCATCCCCGGCATGTGAGCAGGGCCTATTCCTAGGTCGCGCCAAGCCCCCTGCGCAGCCGGCCCGCTTCCTGACACAACAGGCTCTGCATGCGCACGCGTCATTGGGCAGATTCGGATCTGTGACATGCCTGGATTGGTACGCCAGCCCCTGGGGCCAGCCCCCCGCCTTTGTCCCGCTGCCCCGCCCCCGACTCAAGCTACTATGGCGCGGAGCAGGGCATGGCGGGCAGCGCTGCAGACGACGCCAACCGCGCCCCGCTGTGGGAGGCCGGCTACGACCGGTCGCACCCCATGTACACCTACATCCGAACCCTGGGCTGGTGAGGAGCCTGGTTGCAACCCGCATTCGCGGCTGGCTGGCGGGCAGGCAGGGGGGACAGGTGGTCAGCCTAGTGGGTGGCAGACTTCAGGGGGCAGCTAGGCAGGCAGGTCCTGCACAGGGTGTTGGCTTTAGCAATAATCTGCTCGCGTCAGCCACCATCATGAAACCCTGCTGCGATTGCAGGTATCGATGGTGGATGAACCTAACTCAGCACACCATGAAAGGTGCGAGGCTTCCCTCCTGGCCTTCCATGGAAGCTCAGCCATGTACGCCCGCAGGGGTTGCAGTCAAAGCCAAGTCCAGTGCACAGGCTGACCGCTGCCGGGCTCTCCCACCCAGCCCCCCTCCCCCTGCAGAGGTAATGGCGGACCACAACACCTATGTGTTCAGCCATGGGCCCGAGCTCCTGGCAGTGCTGACCAGCGGCAACTTCACCCCGGACTACCCCCGCCCTGCCGCCTATTCCCTGCGCGGCCTGGACCATATGGCGGGGGCCGCGCTGTGTGACGCGCTGGGAAGCGGGGTGAGCTGCCCTGGACAGCGCCCGGCTGCTCGCCGCCTTGCCAGGCATGCGAAAGCGTGGGCAAGCCGCGGCTGCGGCAGCGCCGTGGCTGCGGCGCTTTGCCACGCTGGCTGCTACAGGGCGCCCATGTTTTGCCTTGGACCCACTCCTCCACCCGCCCCTACCCTTGCTCTGCAGATCTGCGTCACAGTGTCGCAGGATGGAGCTGCCGAGGTGCCACCCTCCCCCGCCAACGAGCCGCTCATCCTGGTCACCCAGCGCTGGCTCAGGCCGGCTGTCTTCTTCCAGCCCGTTGAGGCCCGCCCCGTGAGCGGCCCTGGCCCTGCCCAGGGTCTGGTGCTAACGAGGCATCGGCGTCAGCTGCGTGGTCCATCTGGCACCGCCCTGTAGTCCAGACCTGCCACCCTGTGAGCCTCCTGCACTTCCTGGCCCTGGCCTCCCCCCCGTATGGTTGTTGCCCCTCCGCAGAAGCTGTGGCAACGCGGCCTGGTCGTCACGCTGTCTACCATTGCCGCGGCCGCCCCGGTTGCCATGTGGGCCATCCACTGCTGGCTGGTCAAGGCGCCCCCCCGGGGGGCCATCCAGCTGGCAGCGGCGGCCTCCCGCAAGACCCTGGACACCTGCCTGCCGCAGTGCCTGCGCAGCAGCCTAGGCCGCTGCTCAGCGCCGACCAGCCCCAGGAGCAGCGCGACGGCGGATGATCTGGCCGCGGCGTGGGCGGCGGCCGCCGCGGCCGCCTCGTCCGCAGGCAGCAGCAAGCCTGGCTGGAGCGAGTCTCCGGAGAGCTCCGAGGATCTGGACAAGTTCGGGTCCATGAAGGAGGGGCTTGGCCGGTGCCAGCTGGCGCAGTCCCAGTCCCTGACCTGGCAGCCAGAGGGGGAGCGCGACTACTCCCTGCCCATCGAGGCCATCGGCTCGCTCGGTGAGGGGCCAGGGGGCGGGGGCTGCTCCACCCAAGACCTCAGTAGCGCAGCCTCACGTTACAATGGGTTCAGGGTCAAGGAAAATGTTTCAACTGCAGCAGTCTGCAGTTGCTAGTGCCGGCTGCCTGCGCACCGCCCCTGCCCGTCCGCTCTGCCGGTTGTGGATCGCCCGCCTGCACACCCACCCCTCCGTGCCTGCCTCGGCGCCCTCGTTCGGGCGCGGTGCCCCCCATGCAGACGTGTGCGACATCCAGGACTCGCTCTGCCTGGCCAAGGACTACTCCAAGGAGGGGCTGGAGGTGCTGGAGCGCCGCCTGCCCTGCCCCGCGGTGCACGAGCTGGTGGAGTGCCTCAAGGTCAGTGCGGCTGCCAGTGGTGCACAGTGTGTTGATGCACGTGGCAGCCGCCTTCAAGGGTGTCTGTCATGCGAGCTGCCTGGGTGGGCATCGACGGTTTCCCCTGCTGATGGGTCGCTGGTGCGGCGCAGCTGGCGGGGAGGCAGCCAGTCTCATTGCCGAGCGACACAATCTTGCCACTTGGTTCCCACGGCAAGCCAGCGCACTCGCGGGAGGAGGGCTATGCCCCATGTGAAAGCCCCCTGCGCTGCTGCTGCCCGCAGGCCGATCCCAGGATTGTCATGCACGTGGCCCTGGAGTACAGCGTGCCCCACCTGGGGCTGGACAGCCAGCTGATGTATGGCGGCCTGGGCAAGGCGAGTGCAGGGGGGGAGCACGGGGGCTGACGCCGAGGCCTGGCATGCCCCTCCTGCCCCAGCCCACTGCGCCCAGCTTTCCCGCGCTGCGCTGATCCTGTGCACACTCCCCCTCGCAGTGATCCTGTAAACACTCCCCCCCCCTGCCTGCGCAGGTGGTGGACACCTTTGTGCGGCACACCACCCGCCCCATGCTGCTGTGCGCCCCCATGTACCGCCCCTTCTTCACCGAGGGCGGCGAGGTCGCGCTGCTGGACCAGCCACCATGGCCACTGTGCCCGCCTTTGTGAGGGGGCCCACGGCTGCAGGGGGGGCCTGCTCGCCGCCACCAAAGGAATTGCAGGGGATGCCGTCCAGGGATGCACAGTGCACAGCTGAGCGAATGGCCACCGCCCGGCCCGCGCAAAAGAGATAAACCTTCCCACACCAACCCTGCCACACGCAGGCGGGCGGCACCAAGCACCTGGTGAACGTGTACGTGGCCTCCTCCACCGACGGCGCCGGGCCCGACAAGGCTGGGCGCCCGCCCGTCTTCTTCCTGCTCCTCGCCTGTGACGTGTTCAGGCACCGCACCCGTGGCACAATCTACAAGCATGGCAGGCAAGGAGACGTCGCGGTGGCGGCAGCTGGATGAGGGAGCAGGCAGGGCGGCCTGCCGGCTGCACAGGCAGCAAGTCGACGGGCCTGGGCGTGCATATCGGTCGCTCAGGCCATCCCGCTCGCCTGCCCCACACCCCTCCTTGCGCCGCAGCGAGGAGGAGGAGCTGACCTTCTTCTCGGTGTTCAACCAGGCGGTGGCGCACGTGGTCAAGGAGCTGGGTGTGCGCTCCCTCCAGGTGGGCCGGGGGGCTGCGGTTGAGGTGCCAGTCCGAGTGCGACTGCAGCTGCAGCACTCCCACCAGCCTGTGCGGGCCACTCGTCCTGACCATGCCGCCCTCTGCCCAACTGCCCCCCCTCCCCCCCCCACACACAAGCCAGTTCCACGACTACCATGGCGCGCTCAGCCTAGTCTACCTGCCCCCTGAGCTGCCTGTGCGTGCCATGTACGTGGCGCACAACGCGGGTGAGCGGGGCCCCGGGCATGCAGGCGGCGCTTGCGCTGCGCCTGGGAGCACGGACTGCATTGTGAGGGCTGCTGCAGATTGCTGCTGCGGTATGAATCCCTCCCCTCTGGCGCTCCCCGGGCACAATGCAGACTACAACGGGACGTGGCCGGTGTGGACCAAGGTGGGGCGCCCTGCTGGTAGCCAGCCGGCGGCCCTGCATCCACTCTCTCGAGCTCCAGAACAAGAGAAGCGTGCCGCATGCATTGTTGTCCACGCCTCTGCCCCAGCCCCAGCCTGCTCGGCGCCACCCCCCTCCCCGCGCAGAGCCGCGAGGCCTGGGTCTACTCCATGCTAAACATACCCGTCAACAGCCACACCCGCAAGTGAGCGGGCCCCTGCAGGCTTCGGGCCCACCCATGCAGCAGCTAGGGGCTGGCACTGCAGGCTGCGCGTGTAGATCCGGGGACTGCGATGCCAGTGCAGCGTGTGGACAGCTCCCGGGCTGCTGGTGCTCCCACCTGGCTGCGCCACGTGGTTCCCAACCACTGTTGCTTCTTGCCAGCTCAGCGCGCTGGTCCCCGGTTGTCCCGCTGCCCCTCCCGCCCTGGATGCAGGCTGTGCGAGCACGAGGGCAAGCTCGACATGCTCCGCCCGCTGCTGCACCACATGCGCGAGAACCAAAAGGGGCTGGGCGTGGTGGCCGTTATCGCGCGCTACGCAGACAGGCGAGTGCGGTGCGGGGGATGCTGTATAATGTTGGATGCGAAGCAATCCACCGGCACGCGCCTTGGCCTTTGGGTCACCGCAGGACGCCTGCTCCTTGGCCGCGTGTGCACCCGGCCGATTGGGCACCGTTGAGAGGGGGGGTGGTCCCCCCGTTGAGAGGCTTGCCCCACTGGTAGTTGGGCTACTGGCGCCCGCAGCAGGCCAAAAGGAGCCCTGTTCGCGCAACTTTGAGCCCTTTTGAGGTCTTCCGGAGCATATTTTGCGGGCGGGAAGGCCGGAGAAGGTCGCGACTGGCCTCCGTTGAGACCCTCTGGCTGAAAGATGGTACCCCCCTCCTTTCAGCCTCAACGGAGCCCCTCAACGGAGCCTTCCGAAAATGCGCATTTCCGGCCCTTTCGCCGCCTCAATTGTGCTTTACAAGGGCAAACGGTGCAGGAATTGAAGGGCACAGGGCGCGGGAGCGCGGGAATTGAGCAAAAGTTCCACCCCTCACCACCCCCTCCCAGCCAGGTGTACACGCGCCCCTTATCTACCTTGGCCGTGCTTCAAGTGGTCTGCGCTGCCTTGCCCTGCCGCGCACCTCTCCGCCCCGCCTAAACACCCACACTTTGCCACCTTTGCGCAGGTCTCGCGACAAGTTCTCCATGTTCTGGCAGCTGCCCGCTGCCACCTTCCACGGAATCCTGAACGGCATGAGCGAGCGGGACAGCGAGGCGCGGCCCCGCCTGCAGCCAGGCAGCCCGGAGATGGAGGCGTTCTTCCAGCGCAAAGCCGACAGCAAGCTGGCCTTCCAGGCGGCCAAGGGGCTGCAGGTGGGTGTGTCACAGCCAGGGCTGAGGAGGTGTGGGGCGTGCGTGGAGTTGCGCAGGCAGCTTGGCCCCCATCGCGGCGAGACGGGCGCAAGCACACGACTGCAAGCTCGTTGCACCGCCGCCGCGCTTTCAACACCTTTCACGGCGCCGCCGCCCCGGCGCGCAGGTGGGCGCGGAGCACCGCCTGCTGGTCTTCCTGGGGCGCATCACCCACCAGAAGGGGTGCGACCTCATTGGCCTGGCAGCCCGCGACATCGTCAGGGCCTGGCCCACCGCGCAGGCAAGGGCCGCTAGGCGTGCATGCAAGGGAGAGGGGTCCCTGTGTGCAACACCACAGGTGGCTGAGGTGGGGCAACGTATGCAGGGTCAGGGCAGGCAGCCAACCAGGCTTGCGCGCAGGGCGACACCTTCTGGGCTGGGGGTGCTCCCATGCCTTGCAGATTGCCGTGGTGGGGCCCATTGGCGACGAGTATGGAGAGCAGGCGCGCGTGCTGCTGGACAAGGGTGGGTGGGGGCGCAAGCGCCACTCTGAGTGCAAACGGCGTCAGAGTCTGCCTTCGCCAAAGACGCTGTCAGCTGGGCGCGTGGCGTCACAAGCTCACGCTCAGCTGTCGAGAGTCCCGGGCCTTGCTAGTTTGCTCGCAGCGTGCACGGAAAACAACCAGCCCCGCGCCCTTCCACTGCAGTGGCAGCGGAGTTCCCGGGCCGCATCTGGAACGGCGCCGGACAGTACATTGCCGGCGCAGAAAAGGAGCAGCTGAGCATGGCAGCAGGCACGTTGATGCTGCTGCTGCGTGACACATCAGGGCGCTGTGCAGCGCCCACCTGTTCACAGCTGCCGCTCTATTCCGTGATGACTGTCTGAGGCTGCAGCATGCCTGCAGGGGTTCTGAATAAATACCAGACCGGCGGGGCCCACACCAACAGCCCCTGAACGCCCCTGCCCCAACCCGACCTCCCTCCCCTGCAGACTTCTTCCTGTGCCCCTCCCGCTTTGAGCCCTGCGGCCTGGCTGACATCGAGTTTGGCTGGAGGGGGGCGGTACAGATCGGGCACAACACCGGTGAGCAGCAGGAAGAGTGCCGCCTCTGCAGTGCGGTTTCTGTGTGCATCTGAGCACGTGAAGCGGCCACCTCTTCACTGCGGCTCGCGGAGCATGTGCAGCGCGCTCGCCAGGCAGCGGCAGGAAGGGCGCTTGGCCACCTGCGACACGGCAGCTGATAGGTGCTGTCTGGCAGCCAGTTGGCGACCTGTCTAGCTTGATGCCAGCACTCGTCCTGCCCACGCTCTTGTGACTTCACGCAGGCGGGCTGGGCAAGATGCCAGGCTGGTACTACACAGCTGAGCTTGATTGCACTGTGGACCAAGCCCTGAGGTGAGGTGGGCCGGACCGTGGAGCCCACACTTGCATGGAACGCACACGAGTCAACCTTGCGCAGCCGCGGCAGCTGTGAACTTGCGCACCCACAATGCTGCCTCGGCCCCCCCTGCAGGCTGGCTGCCACCGCGCTCAAGGCCCTGGCGGCGCCGGCGGCCGAGGTGCGGCGACTGGCCGAGGCGGCCCTCCAGCTCGACTTCCCCGCCGCCCGCATGCTGCAGCGCTACGATTGCCACTGGGCGCGCCTCCACGCCTTCTCCTCCAGGGCCAGGCGCACGCGCGCCGCCCACATGACCGAGGGCGAGGCCAAGTTCTACGGCCGGCAGGTGCGCGCCCCCCTCCCTGACCCAGCCTGCGGGCCGGACCCAGTCACAGGCCGGCTCCACCCACCCCGTCAGTGGCGCCCATTGGGGCAGGGGAAGGGCCTACTGCGTTTATCACTCTGCTGCGCCTGCGCACGTGTCCCGCCCTTGATGGCTCCCGCAGTGGCTGGACGACAACGCCGCGTACGAGGCCCAGGCGGGACAGGACCGGCAGGCGGCGCGGCGTCACCGCGAGCTGTGGGCCTGGGCCTGCAACATTCTGCTGATTGCCATGCAGGCAGGTGGACCCAGCAGTGCTGGTGCAGTCAGCCACGGTGCAGGGCATGGAGAAACCTGTTTGCAGCGACAGATGCTGCAGTAGGCGAGGGGTGAGCATCCAGCCGGCATGCCCGCTCTGGCAGCCCAGGCGTGCCACCCCGCGCCCTGCGCCCACCTGCCCTCCCCGTCCTGTGTGCTTCTGCAGGCCGTGCTGCAGCTGCCCTGCGTGCTGTGCCTGCTGTGGTTCTCCGCCTCCCTCAAGGCCGGCAACATCCTGTTCCTGGCGAAGGCGAGCTGGGCCTCCATCCTGTCCTCCCCAACGTCGATCTACTTTTTCATCTATGCTGGTGCGCCCCACAGCCGCAACCACGGGATGCGTGGCTCACAAGCGACAAGACCTCTGCTGACGGTGCCAAGGAGCGCCGCCCCGGGTGGGTGCCCGAGGGCAGCCCATTGAACACGCAGGCCCCCCTCCCCCCTCGGTGGGCATGCAGGCAGCGCGGTGGCGTGCCAGGCGCTGGGCTTCCTGGTGCCGCCCCTGCTCTACATGCGGCTGGCCGCCTCCATGCTCACCGCCTCCTCGCTCTTCCTCCTGTGGAGCCTCTACGTCCCGCAGGTGGGTGCCCACGCATCAGGCCACCCCCTAATGTCGTTGCAGAATAGAAAAGAGCGCAGCGCAGGCGCGCGGTAGTGTGGCGCCCAGAGGCGGTATGGCTGAGCCCCTGCCTCGACCCCCCCCTCCCCCCTCCCACTGGGCAGGCCGCCGGCGTGCTCTACCTGCTGACCAGCACCACCGCAGCGGCCTGGAGCCCCATCCTGTCCTACACCTTCCTGGACCGTGAGTGCACACAGCTGCGGCACCACTACGCTTCCCGCCAGCCTGCCACACCTTGCAGCTGGAGCCCAGCTGCCAGGCGGGGGGGCCGCCCCGCCTGCCTGGCGCAGCTTGTGGCAGCTACCCGCAGATTGCGGGCCACCCGGTGGCACATGGCCGGGCCATGTGCCGCTCCAGCAGACCCTCCCCTTTGCCGCCACCCTCGGCCCACCCCCTGCCGCAGAGCCGCGCGTCAGCGTGTCGCAGCACGGCCCCGCCATCATGGGCGTGTCCGACATGCTCAGCCGGTCCATGTCGGTGCTGGCGGTGTGGGCCCTGGTCAACAGCCAGGGCGACACCGACTTTGCGGGGTATGAGGCCGCTGGCGTGGTGAGTGTGCCTGGTTGCAGGGGGGCAAGAGCTTTGTGCACTCCATGCTTCCCTGGGCTGCCCTGCCTGGCACCTGTGACTGGTGTCTGCTCCCCAAGGACTGCCGGGGCTGGCCCCGCACCGAGGCGGTGCATGCCTGCTGGCCATGCCTGCTGCAGGTGCTGGTGGTGGTGGCCGTCTGGTTCGTCACGTGGCTGCTGCAGCGCCGCCCGCTGCCGCCCCACTTTGCGCACTACCGCCTGCGCCTGCGTGGCCAGCTCACCACGCTGCTGCGCCTGCGGAGGTGAGGGGCGCAGGGTCTGAGGCACACCACATCGGGCACCTGCTCCGCTCCCTGGGTCCTATGCGGGGTGCCCTGTTCACATCCCTGCAGGCCTGACCGACTTGGCTCCGATGCGTCCCCCCCTCCAACTTCTTGCCCCTGTGCTGTCCCGCCCGAGTGCCTCGCTTCTGACCCGTTCTCCCTTCCGCAGGTCTTGGAAGTACGCGGTGTGCGTCAGCACCCTCGACTCCTTTGCCTCTGCCTTTGTTCTGTCAGTCATCTACAAGATCAAGGTGAGCCGTCCCTGCCCCCGCTGCTGCGCTTGCCACAGCATGCAGCATGCTGGGGCACGCCTGCCTTTTGAGGCTGGTAAACTTTCTCAGCTCGCAGGCCTGCCCTCTTGCCCCTCGCACCCATCCTTGCCCGTGCTCCTGTTGCCCTGCCCACAAACCATGGCCCACTCCCACCGTCACCACCCGCAGTCGCTCGAGGACACCCAGCTCTACCAGCTGGCCTTCTCGCTGGCCTCGGTGGCGGCCTCTGGCGCCGTTGCAGCCCTGCTTGTGTGCCGCACAGGCCGGCGTCTGGGCCTCAGGCTGATGTATCTCCTCGCCGCGCTGTCGGGCGTGGTGGTGCTGCAGGTGCGAGGCCTGGGGGGACAGGCGCACGCGGTGGCGCTGCAGGGACCGTCATTGCTGCCTGAGGCTCGTGGGAAGCATGCTAGGGGCGCTGGGTTCTGGCCTTTCCATCTTCGTTTTGCGCTCATCCTGCGGCTCTCCCTTGCCTTCCCGCCCGCGTGTGGGCAGGGCGTGCTCATCGTGTATGCCGGCGACGCCGGTCTGTGGTTGGCTGCCACCGTGCTGGGCGCGCTGTACATCCGGCAGAGCATGGTGGGCCTGCTGAGCCTGCACACCCTGCCCAGCCGCGAGACATACACCGTTGTGCGCACACTCCAGGTGAGGGGAAGCTTCGTGGCACTGCCAGAAAACTCGCTGGCTCCCCGGGTGCCAGGCAGAATGAGCTTCCCACGTGCCCCTGCTCCCAGCCTGCCAGCTGCCCATCTGCTGCGACTCTCTCAAGCTGCACTTCACTCTCCCGCCCGCTGCACCCTGCAGGTGGTGCTGGGATCGCTCGCCATTGTCATGGGCCTCTGCGTGGGCGGCACCACGCTCAGCGCCGCCAAGGGCTGGTCTGTTGCCGGGGCTTACGAGGCGCTGCGCCTGCTGCTGGTGGGCGCCATGCTGGCGCTGCACCGCCGTGAGAACATTGCCAAGCCTTGAGACTGTGGCAAGACCACCAAATTCCCAACCTGCGCCCGCTGCCTTTTCATCAGCACTCCTCTCGAGGCTTGAGTGGTTTGAGCTTCAGCTGCTTCACTCTATTTGCATCCAGCAGGCTTCAAATTTGCCCCAACTTCCCACCATACCGCACAAGATTCCCACTGCACTGCCGCACACAGCAAGCCTTTTCACCAACTGCCTCTATGCAATCTTCCATCGGCTTTCCATACTGTGACACCTCTATTTCAAGGCCCCTCGAGAGCTCTGGCCTCCCTGTTTGTTTCATTATCATCATCATTCATGCTCCCACCTGCACTGCACATTTGTGAAGCAATCATTTCTTGCCACCACTTGCCCACCACGCGCCTGATTCATAGGTGCTCACACCGCTCGTTCCTCCGCACTCATTCCTGGCACTTTCCTTCTCTTGGGGCATCCCCGACCTCCACTCGGTGCCTGCCCTTTTTTCACACTCGTGGTAATGTGAATCCTGTCCAGTACTCATGTTGCATGAAGCCTGCCACCCACCCCTCTACCCCCCCTCGATCCCATTTCATGAAGCATCTTTCTAGCAATCCTGCGCCGCTCGTACACCCTGCCCAGCCTCACCTCGTCACGCATTCCTGCACTGACCTTCGCTTGCGCCCCGTCCTCCAAGTTGCCCTGTTAAGGCGCAAGCATGCATACGTCCACTACCACACCACTGCACCACTGACGAGGACCCGCGCATGACGGGATGAGGAATTGTCGACACAGGCTGTCTCCCGGGACGTCTGCTGCTCAGGCCTGCCTGCCCCCATGCCGCCGGGTGGCGGCCAGCTTGGCGGGCGGTGCCTACACCGGCTACACCATCGCCGCTGTGCAGCAGTTGGAAACGCCATATGCATACCACCGCCACGAATCCCAGGCCCGCGCAGCAATGAGGGTTTGAGTTTGGTCCTTGGCTGATCGCGGAGGCAGAGAAGGGTGCACACCATGGCGCCAGATGCCTTGGCCGCCCGGGTGGTGCAACTGGAGGAGGAGCTGGCGACCGTCCAGGCCCAGGTGGGCACCCCCCGAACGATCCCCTCGCTCGACCTGCACGCCCCACTTGTCCAACCTGCTCAGACACCAATCGGAATGTCTGCGCAACTGATTGTGTGCACTGCAGGCCGAGGCGGCAGCCATTAGCGCCGAACAAGCCTCGCAGGTGAACACAGCTGCCCAAAGCGCTGCCATGAGCTCGTTGTCACGTTAAAAAAGGCCGGTAAAGTGGGTTTGCTCGCGGGCGAGGGCTTCCTTGGACATGAGCTTTGCCGCCCAGACTGCCGCCTGGCGTGCCGCTCCCCCTGCCCCCCTCGCTCGTTCTGCCATAGGCCAATGAGCAGCGGTACCGGCTGCTTGAGAGCAAGCATGCTGCCGTGGCAGCCGAGAAGGAGAAGCTGTTCCAGGAGAACGAGGCGCTGCGCCAGGTGTGCAGGCTGCCATCCAACCATCGCCAACAGGCTCGCTCCTTTCTGCCGCGGCGTGCGCAAGGCCGCTAGCCCTGGCGGTCAAGCTATGCCCTGCAGTCCTGCATGCCTGCGCACTCCCTTACGTTATCCAGCACCCACAACGTGCTGCAGGAGCTCACCACAGCCCGCATGGAGCACAGCAAGGCGCAGACAGCGCTGATGGCCAAGGATGCGGAGCTGGAGCGCAAGAATGTGGAGATCGGCTCGCTGCAGGCCGACAAGGCCAGCCTGGACAAGCTGCTGCAGGTGGGGTTACGACGGGACCCCGTGCAAACGGCAGGGCTGCGCTAGAGGCTGGTGCTGGAGGCAGCAGCCGTGCCATGATGGGGAGTGGCATGCTCTGCAGGCTGCGCGCAGGCTGCTGGCGAGCGCATGCTTGCTTGCTGACGACTGACCGCTCTGCGCGCGGGCCCGCTGCCCTGCAGGAGAAGCAGGCTGAGATCAGCGAGCTGCAGACGCGGCTGGCCGCCGCCGCCGACCGCTGCGTGGCGCTCACCGAGGGCAGCGCGCAGCTGGATGCGCGGCTGCACGAGGCGCAGGCTGCGGCCAGCCGGGCGGCGCTCACACAGACGCGGCTGGAGCAGGAGAAGGAGATTTTGGAGAAGAGCAACGCATGGCTCAGCCAGGTGGGCAGTGGGCGGGGGCTGGGGCTTGGGTCGATGCCCTTCAGCATCAGGGATCAGCACGCCAGCTCACAGCACCCCCACGGGCGGTCCCGGGGCTTGCCTGCGTGCTGCCCGCAGCACTCCTGAGGCGTCGAGGGGCAGGAGGCAGCAGCGGATGGGCCAGCGCCCAGGGCCCAGTCCTATCCTGCCCAGCAGGCTTACGTGGCGCCTGCAGCCGCCAGGTGGCCCGCTCCTTGCTGCACCTGAGCGCCGGAGCCGGCCCTGCCGCCGCTCCCCGCAGGAGCTGGAGCGCAAGGGCGAGGCCTTCAACGCGGAGCGCCGCAAGGCCACCGACACCATCCTGGACCTGCAGCGCCGGCTGGCAGAGGCAGAGTCCACGGCGCAGCGGCTGACCGCGGAGCACGCGCGCCTGCAGGAGAAGCTGGAGGCGCAGCGCGTGGCGGCAGAGGTGCGTGGGGGGCCAGGTGTGAGGCTGGGCGGGCGCGGTGTCGTGGTGGCCGGCAAGGTTGCTGGGCTGCCAGCACAGTACATCCTCCCTGACAGCCTCGTGCCGGCACCGGGAGGCGGCACATGCAACATGCAGCGGCTGCTGGTGCAGCGACAGCAGCACGTGCAGGCATGCAGGCGTGGGTGTGCTTGGCCGAGGGAAGCGCATCTGGACGGCATGCGCATGGGCGACTCGCCATGGTGCTGCAGGGCGCCGCAGGCAGTGCGCTCGCCGTGGGATTACGCCATGCAACAAGCTGCACACGTGGCCGCCTAGCCGCTGCTGACGCTGCGCCCGCCCTCCCGTGTCCGCCCCGCGTGCAGGAGGCTGCCACCAAGCTGCGCGCGGTGCGCGAGGAGGCGGCGGTGCGGCAGGAGCAGTTTGAGAAGGAGGTGGGCATGGCTCAGCGCATGGCGCAGCTCTACCGCGAGGCCAAGGAGGAGCGGGCGGCCAAGTGCACGGAGCTGGAGGGGGTGGTGCAGGAGCTCAAGGCGCACATGGAGGTGGGCACTTGGGGGGTGGGGGGTGGGGGGGCGCGAAGGGCGAGGGGGGAGGGGACGGATGGCTGGGGTTTTGGGAGGAGGGTGGCAGATGGCTGGGAGAGTGGCTGGGAGAGGAGCTGGGAAGGGCAGGGCAGCTGGGTGGACATGAAGCGCACAGAGCAGCGCCGGCAGCACAGAGCAGCGCACTGCGCGCTGCCCATGTGGCCGGCGCATTCTCAGCATGTCCTGCCCCCGCCGGCCTGCCACGCCTGCAGGGCTCACGCGCCGCCCACCAGGAGGCGCTGGCCAAGGAGGAGGCGGCGCGCCGGGCCGCAGAGCAGCTGGTGGCCGAGGAGCGCGCGCAGCGGCAGCGCATGCTGGCTGCCGCCGCCAGCGGGAACCTGCCGCTGCTGGCCGCGGCCGGCGGCAGCGCCGGGCTGGCCACGCCCGGCAGCGG
>KQ482042.1:2648462-2658967 GCA_001430745.1 Auxenochlorella pyrenoidosa | reverse complement strand
GGGGCGGTGCTCATCGCCAGCGATGTGCAGCGGCCCCGCATGCCAAATGGCTGCTCACCCCGATTGTTCCCATTGTTCTGGACCGTGGACGGCCCCCCCTCACCTCCCATGCACAGGCGCTATGGGCAATGCCGTCTGGGGCGGCGTGCTGCTGCGTGATGTGCTGGCCTCTCTGTGGCCGCAGGTCAGGCTAGCTGCTGTGCCTGCAGTTATGCCGGGACTGTTATTGCGCTTACCGGGGGTCGAACCCACGTTTGCTTGCCCTGCCCTGCAGCCACTTCTGGTCTCCCAGCCCTCATCAACCGCTGCCCTGGCCTGCGCAGCCAGCCGGATAGACTCTTGAGGCGGGGCTGGTGCTCAGCTGCTCGGCCCTCTCAAGCCCACACCTATCGCCAACCTGCCACCACCCATGCGTCCAGGCCCTTGACCTGGCCAACCCTGGCCAGAACAACCAGGCCAAGCACGCCATCTTCATCGGGGCTGACAAGCACGGGCGTGAGGCGTTGGTATCGTTTGCAGAGCAGGAGGGGGCCTCTGCTCGCCGGCCCCCCTGTCGGCCAAGCACAGCGTCGGGTTTTGCCTGGCCGTCCTGGTGGGCAGGCTTTACCGCTGCCACACTTGGACCTCATGCACCTCACCTTCTGCAGAGACTGGCACCTACTACGAGGGCTCCATCCCGCTGGAGAAGGCCCTGTGCCCAAAGCAAGTCAGGGGGGAGGCCAATCCATTGAGGGCTCACCGCAGAAACGGCCGGTGTGTCGCTTGACCCTTGGCGGGCCTCCGTGTGTGCCTCGGCAGTTGCACCATTGCCATGGCTTGGCAGGTCTTTGCCTCACTGCCTTCTGCCTGCGCGTGTCGTGCCTCGGCAGCGGCGATGTGCTGCTCTGCTGGGAGATGAACGGAAAGGAGCTGCTGCCCGACCACGGGTACCCAGTGCGGGCCAACGGGAGCAGGGGCCCGCAGGCTTTCCGCGCGTGCAAGCTCCGGGGTGCATGACAAGGGGCCCTTGGTTCTTTTGCCTGGCAACAGTTGCAGGCAGACCTGCATCCTACGTCGAGCGCAGTTTGTGGCGCAGTCAGCGCTCCAACATCAGACTCCTGTCTGCCTGCAGCTGCGCGTGATCATCCCCGGCCACGTGGGCGCCCGGCATGTCAAGTGGCTCTCCCGCATCATCCTTAGCGAGCACGAGAGCCAGGCGAGCAGCAGGGGCGTGGGGCCGCTGCAGGTTCAGCACGGAGGCAGCGACACTCGCTTTTGGCTGGCACCTCCCTGGCCGCAGCTTAGCCTGCATCTTCACACAGCCATCCCTGCTCTCCACAGATTGCTGCACATGGCTCACCGTCTACACACTGCCCTGCAGGCGCCCTGGCAACAACGCGACTACCGGCTGTTGCCACAGAGCGTCGTGGATCACGAGGGCGCAGAGGGCCAGCATGGGTGGGCCAGCATGCCCAGCGTGCAGGTCATGCCTGTCCAGGTGGGCAGCGGCCCAAGCGGGCTGTTTCTGCAGGGCATGTCGGGGAGGCGCTGGTCCTGGTGCCCAAGAAGTCTTCGCCCCTGCAGTGCCTGCTGATTGCTACTGGCCCCACGGCCGTGCAGCACACCGCTGTGCGCCCCACCCAGCATCCTGTTTCGGCCCCACCGTGCTTCCCCAGCTCGATCAAGCCTCACTGTACAATGGTCGCTCCCCGGCCTTCCAGCCCTCCATGCGAGCCCAGGAGCGCTCCACTCCACCCCTGAAATGGCCTGGCCCCCACGCCCCACCAAACAGAGCGCCATCCTCACGCCCGAGGCCGGCACCGTGTACCCCGCCGCCACCACCTCCTCCATCCGAGCCAGGGGCTACGCCTGGAGCGGCGGCGGGCAGCCCATTGCCCGCGTGGACGTGTCGGCAGACGGCGGCGCCACCTGGACGGTGGCCCGCCTGGTGCAGCAGGACAGCCGGGTGAGGTGACGAGTCGCTGCGCTGTGCTGAGGTTGAGTAGAGCTGCTGCGCACTTGCCCGCACCATGCAGCGTGCGACAGGCGGTGTGTGCCCAGCACCGATTGCATCCTTGGCCCAGCCCTCAGCCCATGCCGTTGCGATGCGCACACGCACGCGCGCCCCCCCGCCCCCCCCCCCGGCTGCGCAGCCCAGCGGGCGCATGTGGGCCTGGACCACCTGGGAGGTGGACGTGCCAGTGCCAGAGCAGAAACGGCGCGAGGGTGAGCACGCAGCCTGCTCGCCTGCTGTGCATCTGGCCCCCTCTGTTGATGAAGGCTGGCCCATCTGTTGACCTGGTGGGGCTGCCTGTGCTGCTGCTGGTTGCCCGCTAGCTCGCACTCTGCGGCTTGCCAGGCTGAGCGGCCGAGCCTTGTGATACTCTGGTGTGCAGGCAGGCCTTTCAAGATTGTGTGCAAGGCCATGGACGCCGCCTGCAACACGCAGGTGCACGGGGCCTGCATGCTTGCGCCCATCCGGAGGCAGCGCTCCTCCGGCACGGCAGGGGATTGTGCCAGCAGCCTCTGTACGCTCTGCCAGTGCGGGAACTGGCCTGAATGCATTGCCATGGCAGCAGCTGTCTTACCTTCCCATTGGCTGTACGCAGCGGCGCACCACAGCCCTTCTTGCGCTTCGCCCATTGCAGCCAGAGCACGTCGCCGCTGTCTGGAACTTCCGAGGCCTCAACTGCAACTCCTGGGGCACCGTGCCGCTGCGTCTGGAGTGAAGTCGGTCGTTCTTTGCAGCGGCGCGCAGTTCCAGCACGCTCAGGTGATGTGCGCGCACATTTCGGACAGCTGCCCACCAGTTGGGGGACAGGATGCTCTAACGGTGTTGTGAACAGAGCCGTACATGCGGTGGAAGCGGACATTGTAAAGTGGGAGCAATGAAGTGCGAGCTTGCTCGAGCATCGAGGCCACGGCTGGCTGCGCAGGGCACCGCTGGCGGCGCAGTGGCAGCAGTGGGAAACGCAGCCTTGTATGCGGGCAGGAGCCGGGGGGCCATCCACGAGGGTCAGAGGATCATTCAGCCAGCTTGCATCCTCAAAAGCTGCAAGCTCGTGCGAGCCCCTGTGCAAACCCTGACGGGGAGTCTCGCTAGCGTGGGAGCACGGGCGATCGCGTTACAATCAAAGGGAACGTAAAAATGAACAATACAAGAGAGCGTGCACTCCGGACGCCATGCCAAGTTTCTTTTTGGCGCCGTGGCACGCTGTAAGGCTCATCAGGGCTCAGAAGTCGTCAATCGCAATTCCACGACCGTTTTCTAGTCCCCGCAAGCTTCCAAGGCGCTGCAGGCTCTTTCGGCGAGGTGGGCTGCGGCCTTTATCGCGCTGGACGGTGACGGGAGTCTAAGTGCAGTGCTGCTGCTTGGTTCGAGCACCGTTGCAGAGCTCCCGAGCGTCGATCGGCTTGCCTCAAGAGCTCTGGCTTGCTGCTGCCACCTGCCTGCGCCGCTTGCAGAACTGGCTGCACCCAAGGGCGCAGCATCGCAACTTCAGAGCCTGGAGGCACGCTGCAGCCCAGCAGGTGACTCGCTGCCGGCAGCCTGGCGTCGTCTGCTCGGTGAAGTGCGCTTGCGCGGCTCGAACTTCCCTCAAATGTCGTCGAAGCGAATCTGCGATGTTTGAGAACGCGCCGAAGGCCCGTCGCACCGTGGTCTGTTGGCGGCCGGGCGGCCGGCGGCGGCACCGGCAGCAGTGTTTCAGTCTGGCTGCCTGCAGCTGGCAGCGCCTACAGACCTTGAGCTTGTGGCTTTCCACATCCCTGTGCAGGCCTCATCGCAGCAGCAGCGCGCGGGGCGCGCTTCTGTAGGTAGCGGCGGCGGCGCAAAGCGTCGCGCCATGGCCGACCCCCCTGGGGGCAGCAGCCTGGCGGCGGCGCTGGAGGATGCGGGCTGCGGGGCAAGCGCCAGCGAGGCGGCGCTCGTCGCAGTGCTGCAGCCGTTTGGGCCCCCCTCCGAGGCAGCAGTCGCCGCGGTGCTGGGCATGGCGGCACGGACGAGCGAGGGCAAGCTGAGCGGTGACGTCGCTGGGCTGGGCGCGGGCGGCCTCAAGTCGGCGGCCATTGGAGACGGCGCATCCACCTGGAATGTGGCGGTGCTGGTGGCTGGCCTGCAGGCTGCCAACCCACGCCTCGACTGGCAGCGCGTCGCTGCGTCGCTCGATTGCGCAGGCTTTGCCGTGCCCGACGCGGGTGCCCTCAAGCTGCTCATGGCAGCCTGGGCGCGCGGCACCGACGGCGAGCCCTTTCCGCTGCCCGCGCTGGTTGGCAGCCTGTGGGGCAACGCTGCCGGCCAGCTGTCCTTCCTGCGGCAGGCCACCGCCGCGCCGCCGGAGCTCTTCTCCTGGTCGCATGCGGCGCGGCGGCAGGAGCCGCTGGAGGGCCTGCATGCGGGCAAGTCGCCCGTGGGCACCCCCAACCAGGCCTGGCTCTGCCTGGACCTGTACGACAGCCTGGCCCGCCTGGGGGACAGCGGGCACGCGCCCGCTGTGCGCCAGGTGCTGGAGCTGCCGCTGAAGCAGTGCCCAGAGGTGCTGCTGCTGGGCATGGCGGCGGTGCAGGCCGGCTGGGGAGCGCTGCAGCAGGTGCGCCAGCGCCCATGCACCTGGCAATACGCTGCGGCGCCATTGCGTGCTGATGTAGCTGCAGCACCAGGCATCCAGGGCCCTGCATCCACTGCCGACCTGCCTCACCGTTCATGCTTGGTGGCCTAGCAGCCATGCTGGTTGACAGGCTTGTGTGAAAAGGTGGCCCACACCGGCAACACCTCGATGCCAGCCATACCACAATGCTCATTCGCCTGGCCCCCTGCTGTTTGGGTGCTCCCCCTCGCCTGGCAGGAGGTGCTGGAGCCCTTGGCGGTCACCTACGTGGCCAGCCACCCCAACAGCGGCGTGGTGCTGCAGCGGCTGTGGCCCCTGAACCGCGACCTGCTGCTGCGCGCCATGGCGGCGCTGTACCAGAAGGACGCCTCCAACATCGCGCGCGTGCTGGACGTCTGCCAGGTGCGCGCGCCCGCCGCGTCGCCCGCTGGGGCCACCAGCACCAACTCCTCTTGCTGCTTGGGCAGCCCCCGCCCTTCGCTTAGCTGCTGCGTGCACAGCTGTTGGGCGCAGGCTGCCCTGCTGCCTGCAATGCGCCGCACCGGTTGCGCACTCGAGGCGCCCTGCCTCCTGCTGTGCATACCTGGCGCTGTGCCGAGTGCGGGTGGCAGCGGCCAGCCGAGCGTCGCGCGTGCGGTGCCCCCCCCCCCCTCCCCCCCCCTTGCAGGAGCTCAAGGGCCTGACCGTGGTGCTGGATGCCACCCCCGCGCCCTTCTGCCTGGAGCTGGCGGCCCTGGCGGCGCGGCGCGAGTACTTGAACCTCGAAAAGTGGCTCAGCGACCAGTTCACCGCCAAGGGGTCGGCCTTCATGCAGTCGGCAGTCGCCTTCCTCGACTCCAAGCTGCGCAGCGAGCAGCCGGCGCTGCAGGTGGGCGGTGGGCACGGCGCGCAGTGCAGCAGCCGTCTCAGCGTGGGGCTGCGTGGGCGGCTGGCAGGGCGCGTGTGTGAGGCGGCCTCCTGCTGACTTTCACCCAAGCATGCGGCACTCTGTGCTGGCGCTTCCATCTGTTGCCCGGCGTCTTGAAGCTGACGAGTGTGCCCATTACTGGCTCGCCTTGCCCCTCGCAGACCGTGGCGACAGCGAGTGGGCCCATGCCGGGCGCCGCAGGCGGCGGGCGCATCAGCCTGAGCGAGGGCACCCTGGAGGTCTTCCTGCGGGTGCTGGCAGCCAACGCGGGGCTGCTGCCCAGCGACACGCTGCAGCTGTTCAAGATGGTGCAGGCGGCGGCGGTGCAGGCGCACCCGCAGCTGGCGGGCGTGGCGGGCGACTCGTCGACCCTGGAGGCCTTTGCCCCAGACATTGGTGCGTGGGGGTGGTGGTTTGTGTGCGTGCGTGTGGCATCAGGGGGGATCCAGCAGGGGGCGTGCTGGGGGCAGGCTGCGCGCCGGATTGGCGGCAGCTCCCCTGCCCTCCCTGCAGCCTGCCTGCTGAGCCGCGCGCTGCTCCTGCCCGCTGCTTGTGGAGTGCAGAGGAGGAGGCCAACGCCTACTTCCAGCGGGTGTATGCCGGGGAGATCACGGTAGAGGCGCTGGTGGAGGTGCGCCCCCGGTCCGCCTGCTGCCCTCGCTGCCTGCGCCAGCACCCGCCCCTGTTCAATGGCGTTCCCGTGCAATGTCTGCCCTCGCCTCACGTGCTGCGGTCTAGCCACGCCATGGCTGTCCTGCCCTGAGCCCGCTAGCAGCCGCGCCCCTGTCTGCAAACACCTGTTGAAGCCGCTCCGCTCTCAACCCCGCAGCGTGACCCCTCCCCCCCCTCGCCCCCCCCCTGCAGGTGCTCAAGGGGTTCAAGAACTCCACGCTGGGCCGCGAGCAGGAGGTGTTTGCCTGCATGGTGCACAACCTGTTTGACGAGTACCGCTTCTTCCCAAAGTACCCCGACAAGGAGCTGCACACCACGGGTGGGGCGCCGCGCCCGCGCGCACCCGCTCATGCTCATGATCTGTTTGCGTCGATGCCGCGCCACTGCCAGGCACTTCTGCTTTTTTTGAAGTTTATGTGGAGAGCGCTGCGGGGAACTAGCAGGCCCAACCGGTATGCGTGGGCGCTGGCCGCTGACTGCACCCCCTTCCTCCCCCCACGATGGTGCAGCGCTGCTATTTGGCCAGCTCATCCACCACTCGCTGGTGTCCTCCATCTCGCTGGGCATCGCGCTGCGCTACGTGCTGGAGGCGCTGCGCACGCCGGGCGGCTCGCAGTCCAAGATGGCGCGCTTTGGCGCCACTGCGCTCAAGCAGTTCGCGGGCGACCTGGCGCAGTGGCCGCAGTACTGCCAGCACCTGGCGCAGGTGCGCAGCGGGCGGGGCCTGGTGCGCCATGCTCGACGCGTGTGGGTGGGTGGTGCCTGGCTCTGCACACACAACCCCATCCTGGTGCCTGTGCCCTGCTGCTGTGGATGCCTCACCACCTTGCCTCACCCTCTCTTGCTTCCACCCTGCCTGCAGGTGCCCGGGCTGAAGGAGGCGGAGCCAGAGCTGTACAAGTCGCTCGAGGCGGCGCTGGCCACCATCGTTGCCAACGGCGCCGCCGCCACCGCGGCCGCCGAGTCGGCAGCGGCGGCCAAGGCGGCTGCGGACGCGGCCCCCCTGGCACCGCGCTCCCGCGAGGGCAACGCCGCCGGGTTCCCCACCAGCATGCCCTCCTCCGGGCCCTCCAACCCCAACATGCTCTTCTCCACCATCAACGCCGAGACGCTGGAGATGAGCGCGCAGGACGTGTCGTTCCCGGTGCCAGAGGACAAGGTGGGGGGTGGCGGCGCATCCTCCTTGGGCTTGTTGAGGCCTGCAGGCGTGTGCCTCTTGACCTTGTTCAGCTGCTGCACATGCGTGGCAGAGGGAGCAGGCGTGGCCGTGGCCAGAGAGGCGGGGAGCCTTAAGCTTTGTCAGCAGGGTTGCAGCGGCACCGGCTGCCAAGTGCGGCATTGTGTATGGGCCAGCAGGCCGCCAGCAGCTACCACCAGCGCTTGCACCCTGCTCTGTGGTTCGTGGCCACATGGCCCAAGCCTTCCCCTCGAGTGCCCCCTTGCCCCTTTGCCCCCCATCCCCGCAGACGATCGACCGCGTGCACTTCATCATCAACAACATCACCAGCATGAACATTGAGCAGAAGGTCAAGGAGCTCAAGGGCATCGTGGCCCGCGAGTACTGGCCCTGGTTTGCAAACTACCTGGTGGTCAAGCGCGCGGCGCAGGTGCACCTGCCCGCCCGCCGCCGCCTCCGCCGTGCAGCGGCCGCGCGCACTGCCGGGCACAGCTCTGCCTCCCTTCCCTGCCGGGCTCCTTACTTGTACCCTGCGAGCCTGCTCTCCACAGCCATGCGCTCCAGCATTGGCGCTCCGCCCCAAGCCCGCCCGCTTGCTCCCGACGCTCCCGAGCAACCACCCCCCCCCCCCCCCTGCCTCCCAACTACTGCAGGAGCCCAACTTCCATGGCACGTACGTGCTGCTGGTGGACAAGTGGGGCGAGCGCGAGATGCGCGACACTCTGGTGTCCACCACCGTGCACTACATCAAGGTGGGCGGAGAACGGATTGCATGCTTCACGAATTCATTCGGGCGCAGCTAGGGGCAGGGCATGCAGACCAGGCTAGCAGCTGCAGGGCTATGTGATGTCTGAGACAGACCGGCCTGTGAGGCGCCAAGGCATCGCTGTTTACTGCGCTTTCGCGGGCAGATCCTACACGCAGCCTCCTCTCAGTAGCATGCAGGCCACCGCTGCCTCCTCACCCCGCCCCTGTGAGCTTCCATCCCCCTCCCTCCGCACAGGTCATGCTGCGCTCCTCCAAGCTGAAGAGCATCACCAGCGAGCGCACGCTGCTGAAGAATCTGGGCGCCTGGCTGGGCAAGCTGACGCTGGCCAACAACCGGCCGGTGCTGCAGGTGGGCTGGGGGGCGCTGGTGAACGGATGCTCGAGGGGTGTTGAGAAAAGGGGAGGCGTGCTGCCTGCGCGTGGTTTGCGTAGTGACACAAGCCTGCACCCCTGAGCCGCCGGCACCCGCTTGTGCAGGTCCCCACGCATGCCTGCCTGCCGCCGCTCCCCGCCCCCCCCCACGCAGAAGCACCTGGACGTCAAATCCACCATCCTGGAGGCGTACGAGCAGGGCAAGATGCTGGCGGTGCTGTCGTTTGTGCGCATGCTGCTGGAGCCGGCCATGGACTCGCGCGTCTTCCGCCCGCCCAACCCCTGGGTCATGGCCATCCTGGCACTGCTGGTGGAGGTGTACAACCTGAACAACATCAAGACGGGGCTCAAGTTCGAGGTGGGTGGGCGGGTGGGCGGGCGCCTCCAATCGAGCGCATGCAGGGGCGGTCGGGAGGGTATGGGTGTGTAGATTGTTTGGCTGCTTGGGCGGGGCCGGGGGGAACTGGGCAGCTGTCACAAGGTGGCGATGACTGGGAAAGGCTTGCCGGGTGCCTGCTTGGCCATGCTTCTGATGCTGGTCCCTCCGCACACTGCCCTCGCTGGCCCCCCTGCAGGTGGAGCTGCTGTTCAAGAGCATGAACATGCAGCTGCAGGATGTGGCGCCCAGCAGCCTGCTGGCGGGCCGCCGCCGCGAGTCGCTGGACAACATCGACTTCCAGGTGGGCCCCCCTGTCCTGCCCCGTCCTGCCCCGTTGCTCCTGCTGGTGGCGCTCGCAGAGCCTGGCTCTGCTCTTTTGCGTGGTTGCAGGGGGGCAGTGTGGCAGCGCGGTGATCCTGCCGTGGCGAGGGGCTGGGGCGTGGCATGTCCAGCGCTGCAGCGTGCTGCCTGTTGGCGGCGTGTTGCTGCCCCTCCAGCTTGCCCTCCCTTGCCTCGAATTTAGCAACCACTGCGCATCCATGTGCAGGCCCAGCGCCCCACCAGCCAGGGAGGCATGGCGGCGGGCCCAGGGGCGGCTGCCCCCGGCGGCACGCCGTCCAAGGCCGAGCCCGCGGCGGCCGCTGCGGCGACAGCCGAGGGCAAGCCCGCGCCTCCAGCACCAGGTGGGATCCCCAGGCTCAGCTGGCGGCACGTGACAGCCTCTGGTGCCGGTCCAGCGGATGCTTGCATGTTTGCCAAATGCTCCGCTGCGTCCGATCTTCGAGCGGCTCGCCGTGCTGCAACGCTGCTGTGCGTAGCGCCAACCGCTTGCCCCCCCCCCCCCCCCCCTCCCCCCAGGCCCCATGATCGACCCCAACATCATCGCCAACCTGCACAACTACATCATCATCAACCCGCAGCTGGCCATCGTGGGCGAGCGCCTGCAGCTCAAGCGGCTGGTGCCCATGGCGGTGGACCGCGCCATCGTGGAGATCATCTCCCCCGTCGTCGACCGCTCCGTCACCATCGCCTGCATGACCACGCAGGTGGGGGGCGCGCGCCTGGCGCCGTTTGGACAGACCCGATGATGGGCGTGCAGGGCCCGGCATGTGGATGCGCCGGCCAAACCTGGGACGAGCTGTCCGGGCAGGTGGCCTGCTGCGCCTGTGCTCGCCGCATCTGGCGCCTGTGTGTGTAACCCTGGTCCTTTGCTGCCCCCTGTCCGCAGGAGCTGGTGCTCAAGGACCACGCGATGGAGCCGGAGGCCGATGCGCTGCGCAAGTCGGCGCACCTCATGGTGACGGGGCTGGCGCAGAGCCTGGCGCTGGTGACGGCCAAGGAGCCGCTGCGCATCGCGGTGGCCAACAACCTGCGCGCGCTGCTCAGCAACCAGCTGGACGCCAACACGCTGGAGCAGGTGGGGGCCAGGGGTGGGGCGGAGCAAGGGCGCGTGAGCCATGGGCGGGGCACGAGTGCGCTGGCGACGCGAGGTGTCGCCGTCAAGCAGCCAGGCTGGTGTCATGCTGGAGCAGCCCAGTGCGGGTGGAGGAGCAGAGCTGCCATGAGGCGACCGCTGCATCTGGGATGGCCCCGCTGGCAGCTCAAGCAGTCTGCACTGGGTCCAGGCGTTGCTTGCTCACCCTC
>KQ482042.1:2608180-2631233 GCA_001430745.1 Auxenochlorella pyrenoidosa | reverse complement strand
ACCCACCCCACACACACACCTTGCGGAACTCCTCCAGCACCGTTCCATCGGGCACCTCGCTGCTGGGCTCGCGCATGATGGCGTCGTGCAGGTTGGGGTCAAAGGGGGAGCCCACGCCTGCGCACGGGGGGCACAGGGGACGGCAGGCGTGAGGGCCAGGCAGGGCCGCCCACACCGGGTAGCGCAGTAGCGGTGCCTGGGCTCGCGGTTATTCACTCGCGGTTATGCACCCGCAGCAGTTGCCTGGCCATCAGCGTCAGCGTACGCGCGCCCAGGACAAGGCGGAGCCAGGAAACTGGCGCGCAGCTGGCGTAGGGGGAACTGCAAGCAGCGGCCCCGCCCACGGCCCCTGCCCACTGTCGCCGCGGCCCCGCAGGCCAGAGCGGGGCGGGGGGCCTGCTGCAGGGGGGGTGCGCTCACCGGGGGTGGCCTCCAGGCCCATGCCGCGGAACAGCTCCACCATCTGCTTGTACAGCCCCTGGTACGCGGCGTCCACGCGCTTCTCCCCCTCAGTCTCCAGCTTCAGCTGCGTCTTGGCCAGCTCAAAGTTGTCCACCTGCCAGTCAGGCAGCCAGGGGGCGGCGGCGGGGACCGGTGGGCGTCGCCGGCAGCTGCCTGTGCACCTCGGGCCGGGCCTGGCGGGGATCTGGGCTCACCAGCGGCAGCAGCTCGGCCACGGTGTCTCCCTTGACCTGGGTGCGCAGCGAGTCCTTCTCCGCGGCGGTGCGCTTGCGGAAGTTGTCAAAGTCGGCCTGCAGCCGCATGAACTTCTCGCGCACCTCCTGCGGGCGGGGGACGTGGCAGCGGGCAGGCGGCTTGACGCAACCCTCAGCCTTGGTTGCTGGTCTCCATGTGCTCACATGCCCAGCCGCCAAGCATGGCTGCGCAGCCCGGGTTCAGTGCCTGCCGGCCGCCGCACTGGCAGGAGCGCCCGCCCACCTTCAGCTGCTCCTCCATCTGCGAGGCGCTGGCCTCGGCGTCATCTGCCCGCGTGCGCAGCGCCGTCAGCTCAGCCTCCAGCTCTGGCACAAAGTTTGCCTGCAGGGGAAGCACGGCGGGGCGGGGGCTGAGGCCCGCAGCGATGCAGCCGCACTGTCGGTGCTGCTGCCGCTGCCTGCACCTACTCCCGAGCGCACCCCTGCGGCTCCATGGCATCTCACCGCGAATGCCTCATCCACAAAGTTGGTCTCCACTACCAGCTTGGCCCGCTCGACAAGCGAGTCGGCCATGGGCACCACCTGGTGGTCCTCCTGGCTTGCAGCCTCTGCTGTCTCCACGCCGCTCTCCTGCAGGCGAGACCAGGCAATGAACATGTGACTTAAGGTGCACCACAGGGGCCGCCGGGGCACCCCTCTCGCCGAGAACCTGCTAGACCCGCTCACCTGCGCTGCCAGCGTCCTGCGGGCCAGGGGCGCACGGCGGGGCGCAATGTGCCGGCTCCCGCGCGCTGCAGGGGCCCGAGGGGCTGCGCTGGCTGCGCCAGCGGGCCTGGCCTGCATAACGAGCTGCATAGCTGCTGGGGAGTGTGATACGCAAGTGGGAAAGAGCGATCCTGGATGGGGAAACGCAGATCGCCGCTCCAATTGGTCTCCTGAGTATGCCGAAGTGGCCGCCAGCATGGCTGCCGCACACAGCATAGATGAACGCTATGGAGGACAGAATGAGGCCCATATCTGTCATGCAGGCAAGAACACTGCAGCACAGGTTTAGATTGGGCTTTTAGCAGGTGCAAGTTTGTGTTCCCGTTCCCGCCGCCTCAGCCGCGCAGCCCAGTTCTGCTGCCTCCCTGCTGTCTTCTGCCAAGCTACTGCTCTGCCGGGAAGAAACAACCTGGGCACGCAGCCCCAGCATTCACCTTTTAGACTGGACAGCACATGACAGATTCAATAGCAGGCATGCATGCTGCTCCAGGGCTGGATCTGCCTCATCGGGCCAACAGCGTCGCTGCAAGCAAGCCCAGTGCAAAGTGAGTTGCTGACCGCCTCCTTCTCAGCCTCAACCGCGTCATGTTTTCACCGCTCTTGCTGCTCATCAGCATGATCCCTGCTATACGGGCTCATCTTCCAAAGCGTGCAGCGTGTGCTCCTGACTGCTTCCATACCGCCACAACGCAGCGCACAGCGTGGCGCCGGCAGTGACTGGACTTTGCAGATCCCTACGCGTCGCGGGTCTCAATCACCAGCTCCTTTACCACCAAATCTCCCACCAATTGCTGGAACCCTCGATCAAGTGTCCGGCAGAGTGGCTGTCGGGGCGCGGCTTGGCTCGACGCGGCCCCTGTTTGGTGATCCCACGCTCCGCTGCGAGACCGCCAGGTGCTATACCGGGGTGTATGAAGGGAGCGGGGGGCTGCCACAGCGCCGCCCGGCGAATCGCTCTCCATAATCGGTGATTGGCGGTGCCTTCTCTTGCCCCCCTCACTTCTCCTCCCCGGTACCAGCACGCTGCAAAAGCCTGATAGGAAACTATTCGATTCTCCAATTGCAGTGCCGTCCCCCACAAGATGGCTGGGATGGTAGCGGCGGCGCCGGCCGCCGCTCAGGCACCGGTGCTCGCTTCTTGCACAAGGCCTGCTGCGTCTGCCTTCGTCGAGCAGGAGCCTGCGCTGAGTGCAAATGGACCAGCGGCCAAGCGGTGTCGCACTTCAGCACTCCCGACGCTGGTCGGGACCAACCCTGAGCGTTGCGCCGGTGACGCTGCAGCACAGGCACGCCCACCAGCTGCGGCACCAGGCCGGCCCCCACGGCAGCCAGCAGGCGCGTGCCCGCTGCGGCAGCGTCAGGCGGCAGAGGCGCAGGCGCCGCTGTCATCGCAGCTGCTTGCCCGCCTGCCGCGGGCGCCCGCGGCGACGCTCCTGCAGCGCCACCCCCTGCTGCGCCGCCTGGTCCCGCTGCTGGACAGCTGGGCCACGCTGTCCCGCGAGTTGGGCATCCCGCCCCAGCTGCACCTGCCGCCGCCTGTCCTAGTGGAGGCTGCCGCCTGGCTGCTGCAGCTCGGCACGCGCAGCCAGGCCGTGCTGGCGTGCCGCCCACAGGAGCTCTGCCTGGTGAGAAGGGGTGTGGGACCTGCCGGGCCCTGCCTGCCTGCTTCTCTGCCTTCCAGCCTGCCTGCATGGCAGCATGCCTACGATGCTGCACCCGGGACCCCCCTGCTGTGCTATGCTGTGTGCCTGCCCGCCTGCCAACATTCATTCGAGCTCGCCCATGGCCTCCTGCCCTGCAGGTGGTTGCCGCCGCAGCCAGCGCCAACCAGCAGCTGCACGAGCAGCTGGCCCGCACCATGCTCCTCCTCAAGGGTGTGGAGGGCCACGTCTTGGCACAGGGTGCACAGCAGGCGCAGCAGCAGCCACGCCAGGGCTGCACCGGCCGGCCAGGCGAGCCCGGCGGAGCCTCCGCTGCGCCCGTGCCATCTGAAGCGTGCCTGCGCGAGATCCGCACGCAGCTGCGGGCGCGCTGCTGGGAGCACCTGCAGGTGCAGCAGCCGGCGGTGGCGGAGCGCCTGCTGTCAAGGCTGGCAGCACGGCATGCCCAGCAGCAGGAGCAGCAACATACGGCGCAGGGCGCTCGCGATGCGGAGGAGCAGCAGGCGTTTGAAGCGCATGCAAAGCCTGCGCAGGCCTCCCTGCTGCCAGCCGCGCCGGCGCAGCCGCTTGAGCCGGCCAGCAGCAGCAGCGACGAGCCCTCGGCAAGCACTGCTTCCCCTGCCAGCCTGGAGCAGCAGGCGCAGCGGGAGCCGCAGGAGCAGGAGTCCCCCGCCACGCCTGGGTCTGCCAGCAGTGCCGCCACGGACTGCACACCGTTGACGCCCCTGGAGCGACGGGTGCTGCAGCTGCTGCGGAGCGACGCCGGCGTGGCGGCACGCCTTGAGGGCTTCCTCTTGGCCGAGCAGGCGGCGGCTGCGGCGGGCCCAGCTGTCCCCACGGCCGGCACAGTGCGGCACAAGCGCAAGTCGCCTCCCGGCCAGCTGGTGGGCTAGGGCAGCATGCACGACAGCACGGCGGCAGTCCTCTGCTCCTGCGTTTATTGCACCCATGCTGTGGACACTGGCGATGGCCTGGTCACTGAAATGCATTCGCCAGCTGCCGCACATACATCAACAATGCACCTAGTGTGTTCCTGCTCTCATGATCACCCTAATGCCCCACCCCACCTAGCGGTCTGTTTCCAGAATCTCATTTCCTAGTTCATCTTCCACCAATCCCCCTTCTCTTTTGCTCTTGGTAACAAGCTTTATGAATAACGGATTCCAAATATTCAGCTTCTGCGGACTTTATTCTCACATGCCTGTTCGATGCACACATTGTGACACACCCCTTTCCCCCACCTTCACCCCTCCCTGCACTTGTAACGCCCCCGGTGTGTACATGTGACTCTGAGTGCCGTTTTCTTCACCTTGAGGCGGTGCTGATAGTACTGATGGCCCGCTAATGCAGCACACAGCAAAGGGATAGCTATTAAGAAAGCTGGATGCTATTTCTGTGCAGTGCCGCTGCTTCAGCTGGCAGCTGAGCCAAGGCTCGGCCGCCAGTGCCAGGAATCAGGAAAGAACCATTCCGATAACGCAACCGCAGCAAGCTGTAATGCCCCCTGCCAGACTTCAAGCTGGTAAGACCGAGCCAATGCAGCATATCCACATCAGCTACAACAGAGGCAGAGATGCCAGGGGACAGATGAAGCCAGGCGTCGGTTCACAACTCCCGCCACCGTCACTCCTCGGTGTGTGCGCCAGTCCGCCCGGGGTCTATCGCCCAAGGCTAGCGTGGCAGCGATACACAAGCGTGCGTGGTGCACGGGCAGAAGCTGGTTTGTCGGCTTGCAGAACGACAAGCACAGCCGGGGCAGCGCTGCCCGCTGCCTGCAAAAGCTCAAGCCAAGTGAGCAGCAATTGAGCGCATTGGGCACCGTGGGAGCCTCCAGGCGCTGCATGGAGGCCCGGCCAGCATGGCAGGCCATGGCCTTCCCTTTCCGCCCGTTCCGGGCCCCTCCCACCCATTTGAGTGCTCCACCCCAACCACACCGTCTCACGTTGCTGCCAGAGTCGAGCCCGGGGCGGCCATCACTTGATCGGCAGCAAGGAGGGAGAGTGCGGAAGCAGCATGGTGAGTGGGTAGAGAGTTGTTTGGAACTTATCTCGGTGCAGTCTGCTGCGGCACAGCCGCACTGTGCGGCGCCAGGCGCGCTTGCCATCATGCAGAGAGTCCCAGAAGGGGCGGCGTGCAGCCCCCTCGCGTGGACGGCTGTTCCAACGTCAGCAGTAGTGTCAGGCAGCCCAGCAGACATCTCTGGGGAGCGCCAGCTGCAAGAGCAGCCTGCAAACTTGAACTGATTCGGTGTGTCGGCCGGCAGCAACCTGCTCGGCATCTCTTCTAGCAGTGCTCGATTGCGGATCCCGGCAGGAACATGCACAGCTAGCTGCCGAAGTTGGGGCAGCTTCAGCCCTGGCAGGCGGCCCGAGGCTGGCAGCGGCGGCAGTGCGTGCGCTTGCCTGCCTGCCGCCAAGGCTGCAGAACCTGGCAGCATTCCAATAACAGCCGCTGGGACAGCAGGGACGAGGAGCAGATGGGAGCGTGCTGCTCCGAGTTGTCATGCACCTGTATTCTACAGGGGTCCTGGCCACTGGCATCCCTGCCAGCAGTGGCGGTGATGCTGGCATCCCGTCACGGTGGCGGCCTGCACGTACTCTGTGCCTGCTCAGCCGTGCTGTCTTGCCCCTTTCTGCAGGCTCTTCCGGGCCAGGCCCAGGACCCCAACGTCCCCAGCTTCAAGCTGGTGCTGGTTGGTGAGCGCCGCCCCCTCCCCCTACCCGCCCGGCGCTCTCGGCTCATCCCACACTCGCTTGCCTTTCTCCGGTGCATGCCCTGCCCACCCACCTGCCGCTTTGGCTGCTGTTGATAGCGACGCTGGCAGCAGACAGATGTCAGGCAGGCATGCAGTAGCCCCCAACACCTTTCCTTCTATGCCTGTTTCCCTCCCGCAGGTGATGGTGGCACTGGTGAGAGGCCCTGGCTCCGGGCCTCGCTGTCGTGATGGCTGCTATTCAAGCAGGCAGCACGTGGTTGCCAGCTCTACTCCATTGCCTGTGGATGCCCCTGCACTCTGGTGCTTGCGTCGACCCGCCCGCCGCCGTGCCCAGCGCTGCGTTCACCTTCCTGCCTGCTCCTCACGCCGCAGGCAAGACCACTTTTGTGAAGCGCCACCTGACGGGCGAGTTCGAGAAGAAGTATGAGCGTGAGTGGGGGGCGTGTTAGCGGGGCGTCTTTCTCTGGATGCTTTTTGAAAGCTGGGGGCTTGGTGTGTCGCCCCCCCCCGCACAGCCTCTGCTGGCCTCCCTGCATGCTGCCCTGAGAGCCCGCCGGCGTCGGTCCCCCTGCCCCCACGGCTGCTGACGCCTGCCAGCCGACCCCCCGCCCCCCCCCCCCCTGCAGCCACCATTGGCGTGGAGGTGCACCCGCTGGACTTCACCACCAACCGCGGCAAGATTCGCTTCTACTGCTGGGACACGGCGGGGCAGGAGAAGTTTGGCGGCCTGCGCGACGGCTACTACATCCACGGCCAGTGCGCCATCATCATGTTTGACGTCACCTCGCGCCTCACATACAAAAACGTGCCCACCTGGCACCGCGACCTGTGCCGGTGCGTCGCGCCCCCGGCGCAGCGCAGGCCCTGGGCTGCGGACCCGTGCCGTGGCCAGCTGCGTGCAGCATGTGGCGCCACCCACAGGGTCGCACGCTCTGCGCTCACGTCGCCTCGCTGCTGGCTGCGTCCCGCCGCAGCGTGTGCGAGAACATCCCCATCGTGCTGTGCGGCAACAAGGTGGACGTGAAGAACCGGCAGGTCAAGCCCAAGCAGGTGAGCCGCGTGGCAGCGGCAGGCGGCGCGCAAGCAAGGCAGGGCAGCGGCAGCCGCTGCTGTCGCCGCCACCTTGCCCGCCGCACTGCACCGCTCACTGGCGCTGCCCCCCCCCCCCCGCCGCCGCCTGCAGGTCACCTTCCACCGCAAGAAGAACCTGCAGTACCACGAGATCTCCGCCAAGTCCAACTACAACTACGAGAAGCCCTTCCTGTACCTGGCGCGCAAGCTGGTGGGCCGCCCCTGCGCTTGGCCTGCTCCCTGCGCCCCTGGCACGCGCGGCCCGGTGGTGCTCCTGCCCTTCGCTGCCTCCTCCGCAGTCAGGCGTGTCCCCTGCACCCAGCAACGCAGGCCGCCGTGCACGCTGTGCCGATGTTGAGCTTCTCTGGTGCCGGCCTTGGGCCCCCCCCCCCCCCTGCAGGTTGGCGACCCCAACCTGCACTTTGTGGAGCAGGTGGCGCTGGCGCCCCCCGAGGTCCAGATCGACCTGCAGCAGCAGCAGGAGTACGAGAAGCAGCTGCAGGCAAGCGCCGCGCCGCCCGGCCGCCACCCGCCAGCTGCGGGCAGGGGTGCTGCTCATGACTTTTGCACAACGCTGCATTGCCGGCTTCCTCTCTGCCCGCACGCAACCCTCCACAGAGATAGCTGCCATCGAGGCCCAACCGTGTGCCCCGCAATCAATCCCCCGCAGGAAGCTGCCAACATGCCGCTGCCCGACGGCGACGACGACGACATTGCGGAGTGAGGGTAGGGCATCGCCACCCTTCCCGCGGTCAACCGCCGCCGTCGTCCCAAAGCAGCAGCGGCGCGCGGCCCGGCGCCCACCCCGCACTAGCAGCAGCATGCAGCAGCAACTTGTGCTTTCGAGCTTTGTTCTGACCCCCGCTCTCGCTCCTCTCTGTTCTCCCGCGCGCCCCCGCCACGACAGCGGGGGGGCGGCACGTGTCACCTCGAAACACGACATGCCGACCTGGCAGCCGCCTTGCCCGCTGGTGTGCAACTGCGATGTTGTGTAACCGCGTGCACAGGCGCCTCCTTTGGCGGGTGTGTGTTCACTTTTGAGTACACCAGAAGAGTTTGCAGACTAGTAGTACAGGGGGCAAAGCGATCAGAGGTTGCGGGCGGGCCTACAGCCGGCGCGCCACGACCGCGAAGAAGGGGTCGGAGGCGCCGCCCGCCAGCGCTGCCTCGGCCCACTGCTGCAGCTGCTGCAGGGGGCCCTGGCCTGGCAGCGGCACGCTGCGCACCACCTCGGGCTCCTCGAAGGCGCCAGAGGCCAGGATCAGCGACTTGACGAGCGAGCAGCGCCCAAAGTCGGTGCTGTCGCGCCAGGCGGCGATGGCCTGTGGGGGCGGGGGAGAGGGGGGGCCGGGCGGGCAGGGTTGTGCTGTGGGCGAGGAGGGCCGGCGGGGGGATGCAGGCAGGCAGGGCCGTTAGGTTGCAAGCAGGATCGCGGCAGGGCGCGCTGCGCCAGTTGCCGGTTGTGGAGAGGTCTGCTGTGGGAAGTGCTTGGTTTGCCGCTCCTGCCGCAGCTCTCCCCACCCACCTGCACCCCACCCCACCCACCTTGTCATAGAACATGCGGTTTGAGAAGGCCACAATGAGTACGCCGCCCGGGCGCAGCACCCTGGCCACCTCGCCCAGCACCGCCTCGGGCTGCTGCATGTACTGCAGGCCCGCCACGCACAGCACGGCGTCCACGCTGCCATCCCCCAGCGCCCACCCCGTGGGCTGCGCATTCAGGTTCCTGCGCAGGGTGGCGGACAGGTGGGGGGAGGAAGGAACAGGACAGGTCGGGGCATGCTCACGACTGAGGGACCATGCTGCAGCGCCGAGGCGTGCACACGACCCGGGGGGAGCGCACAAAGCAGCGCACACAGCGCTCCCCATGCTGGCATCAGTGTCTGCACAGCTCCCGGTGCCGCCGCTCCACCCCACCGCTGCCCTGCGCCACCTGACAAAAAAGTCGGTGAGCCGCGGGTTGCGCCCCAGCTCCGCGGCGTTGAGCCCGTGGCCGGTGACCCGCCCGTACCGCCTGTCGGCCGGCAGGTGGCTCACCCAGGAGCTGCGGGGCAGGGGGCGGGGGCGCAGCGGGGGCGCGTCGCCCAGGGGAGCCCACACGCCAGCGCCACTGGCATGGACAGCTCCTCCCACCAACGGCCATACGCGCAACCGCCTGTCCGCCGCTGCTGGCCCCACGCACCCTGGTGGTGCTGGCCCGCGCCCCCGCGCTGCCGCCCCACCTGCACAGGTCGAGGATGTCGGCCCCCTCGGGGATGCGCTCCCGGTACAGCTGCGTCAGCTGCGCCCGGAAGCGAGCATCCAGGTGGTGCACGTAGCGCGGCGTCGAGTAGAAGACGCGGTCGTCGCCCACATCGATCTTGGACCGCTGGCGCGCATCCAGCACCTCCCGCACCGCCGCCGCTGCCGCCGCATCACCGCCGATGCTGCCGCCCGTGTCTGCTGCTGCAAGCGGGGGCAGGTGCGCACGGCGTAACGCACCTCGCCTGCTGCGACCTGCAAGAGCAGAACATGCGCAGAGCCAGCCTCATTTGTAGGCCACTGGGCAAGCGAAACTAGCAAGGGGTGGCAGCAAGGGGTACAGGTGTAGTGCACCTGCCAGCGGCGCCGCCACTCTGCCGCCACTGGCCACCAGCCCACCGCCACCGCCACAATTCCCACCGCGCCAGTCCGTCGGCCTCACCGCTGCTTGTGCTCCAGCTGTGTAGCTGCAAGGTGCGTTGCGAGGCTGCGCAAGCTGCTGACGGGTGCCAGGAAACTGAGGCCGACATGGGAGAGCCTGCTTGGTGCCTTGTACAAGCCCGTCTCTTGAAGCACAAGATGTCGATCGCCTCACCACAATTGACGGGTGAAAGGGGAGCTCAAATTGCAACAGTCGGCACTGCCAGCGTGGGCGCTGTACTCGCTTCTTCCGCTCTCTTGCTCGTTGCGTTCGATCGTGGGTTGCAATCAGCTGTGCTAGGAAAGCAGCAAGATCTTGGTTCTTCTCTGGAGGTGCACCGAAGAAGCGATCGCGAGTTGAAAGAGTGAGACCAGAAGTGGCGTTGCACCCTTCTGCAGGCGCGGCAGTCGTTACCAATGCCTGCCGGCGCCGATGCGCACGGTGGCTCACTGCCGCCCGCCGCCGCCGTCCAGTCCCCTCGCTGCAGGCTGCAGCGGGCACCAGCGCTGGCCATGGAGCCACTGACGCCGTACGATGTGGCGCTGTGCATGCTGCTGCGCTCCTACCTGTGCCCGGCCGATGAGGTCGACCCGCCGCCGCACTCCCCGCTGCACGCCGCCTTTGGCGAGGCGCTGCTGGCAGAGGTGCGGCGCCGCGACGCCGTGGCCTGCCCCACCCTGGTGCAGCTGCTGCAGCACATCCAGGTGAGCCCAGTTGGGCAGGCTTGGGTGGGCAATGCAGCCATGCAATCGGTTGTGTGGGGCCAAGATCACCCGCCGCTCGTGTGCACCTCCTGGCGGCATGCACCGGCGACGCTGGCTGGGCACCCTGTCACCCGCCCCTGCCCCGCACGCTTGCTTTGCGCCCTCGCAGGAGCACATGTGCCCTAGCGGCGACCCCCTGAGCCCCGAGGCCGAGTACTTTGAGTCGGTCAAGGAGTCGGTGGGGCACCACTTTGACTCGCTCGCCTCTGCCGACGACCTCACCGCCTTTTTCGGCTCGCTGGCAGAGGCGGCCATCACGGCGTGCACCTCGACGCCCTCCCCCGACGGGGCCTGCCAGGGCGCCGACGTCAACTCAGCCATGGGGCTGCAGCTGCGCATGGCGTATGCGCGATACACGGCAATGCCGTTCGAGGCGCGGAGGGGGGGGGGCTGCGCAGCAGGGCACGGGGCCGGGCAGATGCTGTCTGGTGTGGCAGGGCTGCAGCCTGCCACGGCGTGGGCTGGTCGACGAGGCGAGAGTGGCCAGCAGCATCGGTGTGGTGGCTGCACCGACTGTTATGGGGCAGGCCCTTGTGATAGCCGGCCTGCCTGCCTGTGGAGTCGCATGCGACCAATCTGTCCCTCCCATGCCCGCACGGTTCCTCACCGCGTGCGCCCCCCCTGCCCTGCGCCCCGCAGGCGCTGTGCCAGCTGCTGGCCGAGGTGCGGCGGTACTTTGATGCCGCGGTGGCCGCGCTGCAGGGCGAGCCGGAGCCAGCGCCCGCCCCGCCTGCCCTCAAGCCAGCCCACGAGCTGGACAGGCTGCTGAGCGCCCAGCTGGCGGGGCTGGGCCGGCGCCTGGGGCGCGCCGCGCAGCGCGACATCGAGGCGCCACTGGCGGAGCTGGAGGCGGCGGCGCCGGGCCTGCCAAAAACCCACCTCGCGCGCCACCTCAGGTGCTGCGCGTGCGGCAGCAGGGGGGAGTGGCAGAGTAGGCAACACAGCCGCCTGGCATGCACCACCAACCGACTCCTGGAGGCCCAGCGCCAGCCCCCGCCTCTGCCCACCAGGTTCTTGGTGCTGCCCTCCTGCCAGCTGGTCCCCACCCCTCCATCGCCCCACTGCCTGCCCACCCCCTCCCGGCAGCTCGCTGCACCACCGCGACTACTCTGCTTCCCTGGACTACCTGCACCGCTTCTTCGACCGCACCGTGGACACAGGCCCGGCGGGCGCGGCGCCGGCTGGGCAGGAGGCGTCGGCGGCGGTGCGCGAGCGCGGGCGCCTGCAGAGCGCGGCGCTGAGCCTGGGCGCCATGCACGCGCAGCTGGGGCACATTGAGGAGGCGATGCAGGCGCTGAACGAGACGGTGGGCTGGGGGTGCCAGGGGTCTAAGTGTGCCTGCCACGCCGGCGCATGGGAGGTGCGCCTTGTGCTGCTGCTCCTGCCAGACGAGGTGCTGGCTGCCTGCGCTGCCCTGCTGCGTGCTGCGGGGGCCGGCCTGCAGCGCATGCGCCCCCTGCCCCCGCCCCCCTCTGCAGGTGCGCATCGCGCAGCAGAGCAGCGATGACGCGTGCCTTGCGCACGCCCTGGCCTCCCTCTGCCACATCCTGGATGCCACGACCCCGGGTGGGTTCTGGGGGCGGCGCCAGGGGCCCAGCCCTGGGGGGTTGGCAGCTGGTGCGGGACGGTTGCCCGGTGCTGGCACCGAGGCAGCACCAGCTGCCCGCCCGCAGGCAGCAGTGCAAGCCGGGAGCGCTGCTGGCCCCCCTGCAGGCACCATTGCCAGCGTGACTCAGACCCCGGGGGCTAGCCCGGCGGCGCGGCACTTCACCCAGCTGGGCCAGCTGCTGCACCGATGCCTGAGGTGGGTGCCGGGCGGCGTGCCAGCGGCCAGGGGGAGCCGTGCGGCAGGGCCGCTCCCATGGCGCGGCCACTCCCACACCCAGCATGCGGCGGCGGATGGCAGGCCCGCCCGCCACCCAGCCACGTGCTCCTGCTCCCACCCGGCATCCCAGCCGGAGGCTGCTCGCCTGGCTGCCTGCCTGGGGCGTCGACCAAGACTCTGCCCACTTGCTTGCTGCTGCGCCTGCGTGCCGCTCCTCCTCTCCCACCCAGCAGGCGCAGCGAGGAGCTGCAGCTGCCCCACCTGGTGGCCTTCAGCCGGCTGGCGCTGGCGCGCTTCCAGCTGCTCCACCCGCACCAGCCGGCGCCGGGCGAGGGGGGCGGCGCAGCGGGCAGCAGCGGCGGCGCGGCCAGCGCCAGCAGCGCAGACCAGCAGTGCAGCTCGTCCCTGGCGGTGGCTGGGGCGCTGCGGGATGTGACGCACCTCCACATGGCCACGCGGCTGGCGGCCGCAGCTCCGCAGGCGCCGCCATCCGCCAGCACATCTGCAGCCGCACGCGTGCTACGCGGCGTGGGCGACCTGTTCACGTCCACCGCCACGCTGTTCGGGCCCAGCATGCAGGGTGGGTTGCAGCAGAAGGGGGGTTGTGCAGCTGCGTAGTGCCCGGAGGGACCTCCTCTGCCTGCCTGCCTGCCTGCATGCCGCAGGTTGGACGCCGCACACTGCAGCAGTGGCCGCGCCCTCCCCACGGCCTGCCCGGGTCTCCCCGCCCTCTGCCCGCCCCTGCCATTCCCCAGCAGGCAGACAGGCGTCAAGCGCTGCCGAGGTGGAGCACCTGGCTGGCGGGGCGCACCTGCTGCAGGCAGCCGCCTGGGAGCTGCGCGGCAGCCGGCACCTGTCGCAGGCGCACGCCCTGGCCTGTCTGGATGCCCACCGCGGCACCGCCCGCGCCCCCGAGCAGTGCACGGCGCTGGCGCAGCTGGCCACCAGCGTGGCGGCGCAGCACGGCTACGCGGCAGCTGAGGCGCTGCTGGCGGCCGCCGACGAGCGCTTCCCCCGCAGCGACAGCCGGGTGCTGGCGGCGGCTCGGCTGGCGGTAGCACACGACCGGGCGCTGCACCGCCGCGACCTGCACGCCGCCATGGACCTGGCCACCCAGATGGCGGCGCTGGCCTCGCCCACAGACAGCGTGGACATCCTGCTCAGGTGCGGGGGGCTCACGGCCGCGGCGCTGCATGCAGGCTCCCGGGGGTGCACGCCGGCAGCCTCTACATGCAGGCATGGCAGGCGCGCGAGTTGGCCCAGGTGTGTGTGACGGCGCCCATGGAGGCAGGCACGCTGCTTGCGCGTGGGCAGCAGCTGGCCTGCGCGCAGGCGGGAGCGCCCCTGACTGGCCTGCCACTGCGCCGTGGCCGTCCCGCCCCCGCAGGCTGGAGGCCGAGGAGCGCATCGCGCGCACGCTGGCGGCCGCGGGGCGCACCGAGGAAGCTGTGTCGGCGGCGCACAAGCTGTTTGCCATGGCCTCCACCACCGGCCAGCCGCTGCACTGCGCCCGCCTGCTGCTGCTGCTGGCGCGCGTGCAGCGAGAGGCGGGGGCGCCAATGGTGGCGCTGCCCTATGCGCTGAGCTGCGCAAACCATGCGCAGCAGCTGGCCGCCGACTTGCTGGCAGCTGAGGCAGCTATCGAGGTGGCCCTGCTGTGGTGCGACATGGGTGGTGCAGCGCACGCGCAGCGTGCGCAGCGTGAGCTCGAAGCTGCGCTGCCCACGGTGCTGGCGCACGGCAGCCTGGAGCAGCAGGCGCGAGCGCAGCTGGCGCTGGCAGAGGCGCTCATGGCGCAGCACGACACGCCCGCCAGCGTGTCAGCCGACGCAGAGTGGTGAGCGCTGGGGTAGGTCAGCGGCCCTCCCCTTGCTGCCTGCCAACAGCATCAATCTGCCGATTGATGCCTCCATGTCTGCCAACTGGCAACTCACATGACTATGCTGCCCTGCTCACGCTCTTGTTGGCACCCTGAGCACACCCTCGCTCCTCGGATCTCACTGGTAGCACACTATCCCCCCACGCCCCCCCCCCCCCCCCCCCCCACCCGCCACATCAGGGCCAGTGGTCTGCTGGAGGAAGCAGAGCGCCTGTGGCTGCAACTGGAGGACCGGCAGCAGGCGGCGCACTGCGCCTACCTGCGGGCCCTGGTGGCGGACGCCCTGGGGGAGCGGGCGCAGCGCGACGCGCACGCCGCCAACTTTGCCGCCTTGCAGCAAGCTGGCGGCTGACCAGAGCGCTGCCTGTGCTCTCGTTCGTGCTCATGCCCTCCATGTTGCATGCGTTATTCGCCCATCAAACAATAATGTCAAGTCGGATGTGCACGGGAGCAGAGGCAGCGTCATGCAGAGCGCAGGGCCTGCTGCTCCTCGCCACGCCCTGCCGGGGTAAAGCAGGGCAGTGCACAGCCTAGCACACTGTCCAAAGAGGCACGGCCAGCCTCTGCTGCCACCAAGCTTTGGATGAGCCAGCATCACCGTATGAGCGCCAGCAGCCGGGCGCCTGCGGAATGAGGCGTGGAAGGCAGCGCAACAACAAGCGTGCTGAACCAGTCTTGGCTGGTGCGCAGTGGCAGGAATCTGGGGGAGGGTGCCAGCCAGGGCGTCCAACAATGCCTGCCTGTCCACTCGTGGTTGAGTGCTGTGCTAGCAACGCACCTTGCTCTGCGATTGCCTTGCGCGCCGCTGCCAGCGTGGTGCTGCACATGCTGCTGGGGTTCAGGAAGCAGGCGGAGGCGACGAGCCAGAAGAAGAAGACGAGCATTGCCATCCAGAGCAGCGTCTCCCAGGGCTCGAGCATGTACCAGCCCCAGGTCATGGCCTGCTGGTGGTAGAAGAGCGAGACGCGCCTGCACGGGCAGGCCAAGGGGAGCGTGGCTGAGTGCCCATGGCTGGACAGATGTGTGGGTATCATGCAAGGTGGCTTCTTCCCAGCACGGAGATAGCAGGGGGATGGCTAAGCATCCAGTCGAGGGCGCAAGCCAGACTGCCGCCACGGCTTGAGGCCGCCAAGCCAAGCAGGGCACGCACCCCTTCAGCCGCCGCACAAAGCTGGCTTGCTCTGCCTGCTTGGCCCGCAGTGCCGCCTGCCGATATACTTCTGCATAATGGACGTGGTCGCCAACTGCTGCGCTGCCATTCTGCTGCTCCGAGGCACTCCGCCCACTGGTGGAGGGCAGTTGCGCAGGCGGCTCGCTACCGCCACCGCTAGCACGCCCAGTGCTGCCTGCCGTTGTGGCTGCTGCAAGGGGTGCCACCGACTTGCGCCTGAAAGGTAGGGAGAGCACCAAAGGTGAGCACAGAGACGCGGAGAGCGTTAGCTTTCTGTTGCGAGCCACTTGGCCCCCCGCACCTGCTGCGTGTCTCCACCATGTCCACTCTTCGAATTATGATCTCTGTGTTCAGGCGGCGGGGCAAGGGGTGAGCGCTGGCCGGCTGTCGCTCAGGGCGTGGCTGTCGGGGCCGCTTGACAACTGCCAGGGAGAGCAGGGAATAGCGACACCAAACAGAGCGCGTATAGGGAATGCAGCAAACCAGTTGCCTGAGCGTGAGCTGAGGCCTGTCGCAAAGTGGCGGCTGCGCAGCGGGCAGTGGTGCAGTCGCGACTCGGGCCTTTCAGATGAATCCTGCTGAATTGACATGGGATTAACTGCCACGCCCTGCAGTGCTTTAGGCCAGCACCAGCAGCGGAAAGCGTTTACAAGGTGTGCGGCACCAGGCACGGAAAAATGGCCGCGGAACAGGTGGGCTGGAGGCGGTATTTAGACGCATCTGCTACACAGGATGTCAAAGCAACAGCAGTGGTGAATATCTCTTCTCAAAGGGGGCAAGGGCACACAAGGGAGGGGTCTGGTGGCGCTGGCAGGCAGCCCAGCCAGGGGCAAGGCGAGCAGGCGCGTCACTTGTCCTCGCTGGTGTATCCCCAGTACTGCAGCATGGGCACCACCACTGCAAGGAGCGCGGCGTGGGGGAGGGGGCAAGACGTTGGCCGTGCGCAGCCATGAGCAGACCCAGCTGCGAGCAGAGCTGGGGTGAGCTGCTGCGAACCAAGAGGTGGCCATGCGCGCACATCTCGCACAGTGCGCTGGGCCTCGCCGCCCAGCCCCCCGCCCTCCACAATGCTCACCCGAGATGAAGAGCAGCGTCAGCACAATGGTGGAGGTGACGGGCTTCTTGGCCTCGGTCTCCGCCTTGGTCTTGTACGTCCGCTTGCGCTCCGCCTCCTCGCTGCGCCACACCGGGGGGTGGGTGGGGTGGGGTGTGGGTGGGGCACGCACACAGGCCGCTCGAGGGTGAGCAAGCTGGCGGGGGCCGCCTCCTAGCGGCTTGGCGCGCTGCGCGGCCTGGCAGCGCCGGCCCGCCTGACCGTCTGGCACGTCCCTGTCAGTGCGGCAGCAACGCGGCAGCGCCCCTTCAAGCACCGTGGCTGCGTCGTCCTACCGGAAGGGCGGGCCCGGGTCCTCCTTGCCGGTCAGCTTGGCCACCACGCGCTTCACGCTGCTGGTCACCGTCTCGTTGTACTTCTCCTCGCCCGTCAGGATGGGGATGTTCTCGCCCACAATGCTGCGGGGGCGGCAGGGGTGGGGCGGTGGGGGGGTTTGGCACTGCATGCATCTGTCCACGCGCGTGCACCCAAGAGGGGGCCAAGAAGCATGCATCGCCCGTTCACGCAACCCCAGCAGTGCGGCCCCGCCAGCCCAGGCCAGGCCGCGCCCCCACCCTCCACGCCCAGCTGGCCAAGCCCAGGCGCCAGCCCTGCCGCTGCCCCCGTCCCACCTGTCAATCAGGTCGTCGCCGATTGCTGCCATGAAGGCGTTGCCGCCGGTCAGCGCGCCGTCCTTGCCCGCAGACACCACCAGCAGCAGGCCCGCCTTGTCCTGCAGGCAGAGGCGGGGGAGATGAGAGGGAAGGGTTGCTGCTGGGCAGATCCTGCTGCTTGCGCCCAGCCCTAGTTCTGCAGCTGGGCTGCCCCCTGGCTTAGAACTGCTGGGCTGCTCTGCGCTCTATGCTGCCTTGTTCCCAGCTTGCTGCCAACGCTGCCGCCCGACCCCCCCCCTCCCCCCCTTCTTAAGCCCCACCTTCTGCTCGCCCGAGTACCACTTCTTGATTAGCTTGTCGCCAAAGGCAAAGGTGTCGTTCTCAAACTCCAGCCGCCGCACGGTGGCCACCTCCAGCTTGTACCCCGTCGCCTCCTGCGCCACACAACCGCCGGGCAGTGCGCTGGTGGGCCGCACCGCGCCCGTGGGCAGCAAGCCACCCAACACGGCGGCGGGGTGGGCTGCCAGTTTCACGGCGGCGGGCCGTCCCAACAATGCCGTAGGCAACCTGGCACACCCGCCCCTGTGGCTGCTTGGCAGGGCCCCTTAGTCCCTCAACGGCCGGGCATGGAGGCCATCGCAGCAGCGCAAAGTGCCGGGCGCGTCAGCGGCGCTGCTGGCAGCCGCCCACCCACCTCGAGCGCCTTGAGGTCGTCGTTCACGCTCTTGCGGGTGGTCTTGTTCAGCACGCCGGCGTCGTCAATCACATAGCTGCTGGGGGTGCCTTCTGCCAGCAGGTCAAACTCGCCGGCAAAGGCAGACCCTGCCATGCTCAGCGGGCTGGCTGCCAGCAGCGCGGCGGCGGCGGCCTGCGCAGGGCAACGGGGTGAGCAGGCGGGTGGCAGGACGTGGGAGAGCAGGGGGCAGGCAGGGGCGGCAATGGAGGCCGAGGAAGGACAAGAGAAGTGGTTTTACAGGTAGGGGACAGCCAAGTGGGAATGTGCTCACGAGCCGTGGCCAGGTGCAGTCCCTGCGGCACAGGCACAGAGCAGCTCCTCCCTCAACCAGCCCTGGCGGCAGCCCAGCAGCAGCCCGCCTCACCGCTGCCGCCTTGCGCCGCAGGCCGGCCTCCTGCTGCTCCGCGCGGCACACAACCACGCGGCAGCGCTGCTGTGGCCGGCCAGCGGCGGCAGGGGCCGCGAAGGCCGCCTGGCGAAGGCTGCAAGTGGTGTTCATGGCTGCGGCTTTCTGCAGCGGCAGGAGATGCGATGCCTGTGAAATTAGAGTGCGGATGGAACATCGGAACCCTTGCAGGACAGGAGAACACTGCCGAGTGGCGCAAACCGGTGCCCGGCTTTCGAGGGGCGACTCTGCGCCTCACCTGCACCCGAATCACTGTTCGATTCAGTCGGACGGAGCAGGACGTGAACGTGGTGAGGCGCGGAGCGAATGCGGTCGACGGGTTGCCCTGGATGGGAGCCGGTGAGCTGGCATTGCCGAGAGATGCCTTGGTCGGCATACAACAGCCCAAAAACATGTGTGCGTTGCAACAGCATTGCCCGATCGTGTCCCCACGTTGAACAAGACTGCGGCACCTGCCCACTCCTCTTCGCCGCGCAATGGCGCAGGATGGAGATACGGTGGGTGCCTAGTGGTGCTTTGGATCAGTTTGCCAGCCCCAAAGATGCCCTGCGCCTCGCTGCAGGTGCACAGCTGTTGTCGCTGCCGCCGCTGCCGCCGCCGATGCCACCGACTGCTGTTGTGCAGTCGCAGGTAGTGCAACAGCCTGCTGCTTTCTCAATCAGTTGAAGATCCCAAGCCAAAAATTTATGACGCATCATTGCTCGCTCTGTGATGGCGCACCTCTGCTTTGCCCTCCCCCTCATCGAGTCACCCACAATGCATCCACAACATGGCATGCCCACTTGGCCGTTCTGCCCGCAGCCGGGCTTTGAGATTGAAATCAAACTGGACACTGAGGAGGGTGTGTACAAATTTGCCGCCTACAGGCAAGCCTTTTCACAGTCATGCACCCCGCTGACACGGAGGAGGGTGTGTACAAACTTGCTGCCCACAGGCAAGCCTGCCGACAGTCGGGCACCCAGCTGCGCGTCCTGCAGCCACTTGCGACTCTTCACGCGGCGTGCGTGCCCCTCTTGCCTCACGAGCCAGCGCGCCCCCTTCCCCGCAGGTTCAGCTCGTACCGCAGGGCAGAGGAGTACCTGGATCGCGCCCGTGACATTGTGCGGGCCAGCAAGCTGTACGGCGCCAGGGAGGCGCAGGGCGGCGCCCACCTCGAGGCGGTGGCGATGGGCACCAACGCTGAGCTCTACCAGGTGGCCAGGCTGGCGGGGGTGCTCCTCCCTTGTCGCAGGAGTGACGCTGTCTGCAGACGGAGCGCATCCCTGCCTGGAACAAGCCCTATGCACTCCTCGACCCCCAGGCCTGAGCCGGCCCCCTGCACCGCCTGTGTACCCTCCTTGCGCTGCAACAGGTGGTGGCTGACCTGGAGCAGCACGATGAGAAGGCCTCAGGCCCCGACTGGGCCACCGCCACCTGCACCTGCAAATCTGCCAAGGGCAACAACCTGTGCAAGCACGTCCTGGCGCTGCTGCTGGCGCGCCTAGACAGGCAGCGCGCATGGCGGCTGGCGTCGCGCAGCGGCCCGGCAGTGCCCCCGGAACTGGCTGCCGAAGCGGCAGCGGCAGCTGCGGCAGGGCAAGCGGCAGGCGGCGCAGGGCCGCAGCCGTCGGCGGCACCGGCAGCCACCCGTGCACTGCCGCCGGGCAGCCTGGCCACCCAGGGCGGCAAGCGCAAGCGGGTGCTGCCTGGCGCCTTGGCAGCGGCCGCAGGGTGAGCGACACGCTGCGGTGGAGGGCGGGGTGCCGGCGTGCAGGGCAGCGCTCCAGCCCGGGGCGCCACCGGAACCCGCTTTCTGGGGACCTCGCACCCGCCTGTCGACAGCCCTCAACGAGCTGCGTGCTTGCAGGCCGCCAGCCAAGAGGGGCCCAGCCGCAGGGCAGGCCAAAAGCCGGGCGGCAGCCCCCAAGAAGAAGCCTGCCAAGACCGCCCAGCCTGCCAAGACTGCGGGTGGCCGGGCGGCAGCAGCAGCAGCTGCGGCGGCACACCAGGCGCCGCCATTTGCTGTCTCGCGCCGGCTGCGAGGCGAGGAGCTGCTGGAGGAGGAGGATGCGGAGCTTATGCGGCAGGTCGGGCCCCGCTGTGGGAGGTGCCCATGGAACCGGCGCCGCAAGTTGGCCCAGTTGCATCAGGTCAAGCGGCTGCGCCCGTGGCGGGGTCCCACGGCTACCAGCCCCGCAAACTCAGCCACCGCTGGCTGGCCCATACCCATGATGAGCAGAGGGTTGCAGACAAGACAAGCCCTTGCTCCTGTACTTCACTGCTGCCCAATGCAGTGCCATCTGGAGCTGTCGAAGCCACAGCCAAAGGCGACCAAACTGACGGGGAGTGGGCGGGAGCACGGTCAGCAGCAGCAGCAGCAGCGGCAGCAGCAGCCGATACTTTTGAAGTCATCGCAGCAGCGCGACAATCAGCCGACATGGCAGCAGCAGCAGCAGCAGCGGCAGCAGCAGCAGCAGCAGCAGGCAGCGCTGACGGACGATGCGGGAGAACGCCCTGTTGCCCAGACAGCTCCCACCCAGCCACCGCCTGCGCCAGCGTACCAGCAGCAGCAGCAGCAGCAGCAGCAGCCTGACATACCCCCGCCTGCGCAGGAGCAGCAGGCACCCCCAGCGCCTGCAGCCCCTGCACCCCTGAGCCTGTTTCAAGAGCTCTTTGGATGACGCATCATCCATGCAGTTTGCCTGGGGCTGCCTCGAGAGCAGGCCATGTCTTGCTGTGGCGGTAACATGGAGAGCGCATGCTGACGGCATTAAATTGGGCAGGTCAAAAGTGGAACATAGCATCGGGGAAGCGGTGCCTAGGGGTGGCAGGCTGGCATTGCAGCCCGCCCCCAGGAGCCTGGTTCGAGAGGTAGAGGGGTGTGCTGTAGCTGCCGTCCTGCTGCTACCTTTGGCTGATTGGGCAGGGACGTGCGGCTCCCCTGGGTCGACGCGCAAGAGCGGGTGTCGCAAGGAACGGATGGATGAGCGGATGCGTTTGGAAAAACATGAAATGGGGGCGCTGACTGGCCGTGTGGACAAGGGAGCGTGGTATGCCACCGGGTGGGTGCATTATTGCCGGGGCAGGCAGCGTTCGACGGCCCGCCGGCCGTGGCCCAGCCTGGCAGGATGCCCAGTGCTCACGCCTTGAAAGTGGGGAAGCAGTCTGCGCCAGTGGAAGAGAGTGCGGGCATGTTGGTGAGGGCCCCTGCGCTTGGCAAACCGCTGCCTTCGGGGACACGGCTGGGCAAGGCACCGAGACGGCATGCGGGGCGCCCAGCTGGCCAGGAGACATCACCGTTGCATGCAGAGCGGCCGCGCCCCCCCCCCCCCCCCCCCGCCTCACCCGCAAAGGTCTGCTTGGGATGCTTGCTGTCGCTGTGCTCCCGCAGCTTCAGCTCGGTGCTGTTGCACATGAAGCTCTGCAGAGGTGGCAGGCAGGCATAAAGGAGGGTCGACAGGGTGCGCCGGCGCTGCGTGGACGGCCGTGGGCCACATGCACGCCTGTCAGCTTAGAATGCCTGCAGTGCTGCCGAGTCGCACACCCACCTGGCGGCAGATGTTGCACACGATGGTCATGGCCTTGGCATTGTCCGCCAGCTGGCTCTTGCCGCCTGCGCAAAGAAGACGAGCGAGCAGGCCTTGGCTTGTCGGCCCCTATGGGAGGAGGAGCAAAGCAGCGACAGCGATACGGGCAGAACTTGCGTGGGCGCCCTGGCCAACCTGCTAGCTTTTTGTCCTTCTCAAGCTTCTTGGCGCGGGCCATCGCCGCCTTCTGGCCGTTGCCTGTCGGTTGTGGGGAGGGTGCACCAGCGGGGTCAGCTGGCTAAACAATGCCCCGCTACCTCACCGCTGCCAGCAACTTGTCTGCAGGGTATCCGGATGCGCCTTGCAGGCAGGAAAAACACTCAGGGGAGGCACAGGGTGCAAAAGCAACCGCTGCGCAGGCTGCCCAAGGCTGGGCTGGGCGCCTGCAACGCAGGCGCAGCGGCAGGGCTGCAGGCTTTGCGGAAGGATGGCTACGCTCACCGCCGCCCATTCTGCTGGGTGCTCGAGTGACTTGCAAGCAGTGACCTGCAGGCAGCGGGGTGAGGAGGAGCTCAAAGACATTGGCGGCGGCGGCGGGGCAGCGAGAGTAATGCTGGAAACACGGACACAGCGCATTCTCACCTAGAAAGAGGGGCAGGCACTCGGCAGTGCAGTAGCGAGGGAGAGGGGGGGAGGCGGGCGGGCTTGCGAGGCCTGGCGGGCTGTGGACCTTTCCGCAAGCGAAATGATGAGGCGCGAGCACTACCAGATAACTGAAACCGGAGGAACGCTCAATGCTGCGGCGTGCCTGCTGGCCAGCGACCTTCATTTCACCCTGCCTGTCGCAAAGAGCTGCATCGCCACCTTCCTGCAACGAGATCGGTGTCTGAGCAGCCATGGCGGCTGCGCTGTGCGCCCAGCCCGAGGGGCTGGCGCTCCGCAACGGCAGAGCAGGCCCTTACCAGCCCCCTAGCAGCTCGCTAGCGGCCTGCAGACATCCAGGGCTACGATGGAGGGCGCTTGAGGCCTCAGCCGCCGGGGGTGCGCCTCCCCAGCCAGCGGAGCAGCAACGGCGGCAGCGCCGCCGATTCACCGGCACTGCAGCGCTCGCCGGCAGCAGCAGCAGCTACGCGCAGGCCAGCTCGCAGGATGAGGAGGCCTGGGAGGCGACTTATGGCCAGCCAGTGCTGCGGTATGGCATCAGCCTGGAGCAGGGCGTGCGCGAGACGATGGAGGACGCGGCGCAAGTGGTGCCTGCCGGCAGATGCGGCTTCTTCTTTGCCAGTGAGTGCCCCCTGTGTGCGGCCCCTGTGCCGCGACTGCAGCATGCCGCAAGCTGTTGCACTGCTGCCAGCCAGTCAGCGCCGCCGCCAGGAGGGCGCCAGCTGTCAATGGGTCCCCATGCAGCGGCCTCTTGTGCCTGGCCCGGGCACGCGGGCTGCATCCGGCAGCCTGAGGCCTGCCATCCAATGTGCCCCACACCTCCAACGCCCTGCCTTGCTGTCGACGTTCCGCCTTGCCGCCCGCC
>KQ482042.1:2592856-2607884 GCA_001430745.1 Auxenochlorella pyrenoidosa | reverse complement strand
GGCCCTGCCGCAGCTGTGTTTGACGGGCACGGCGGCTTTGCGGCGGCCGAGTACCTGCAGCAGAACCTGTACCGCATCTTCACGCGGGTGCTGGACCAGAGCGACGCCGAGGGCGACCTGCGCGCCAGCGTGGACGTCTCCGGCCTGGCCTGCCCCACCCACCTCACCCCCATCCTCAACGACTCGTTCAAGCACGCCGACGAGGACCTGCTGGCCTGGATGCACGGTGGGCGGGGGGGGGTGGATGGCGGCAGCAGCAGACTGGTTGGCGGCAGCAGCATGCTCGGCAGCAGCAGGCTGGCATGGCTGAAAGTGAACGCTGCGAGTTGGCTTCCCTGGCAGCAGCAGCGCCCCCAGATGGCGACGCCCCGGGGGTTGTGGTGGCGTTGCCTCCTCAGTTGCGCCGCAAAGGAGTCTCGACGCCAGCAGGTGGGAATGCAAAGTTGGCAGGACCGATTCCCAACCTCCCGCCCCTGCCCCGGCACCCCGCAGCAAACGCGCCAGAGGAGGAGCGCACCAGCGGGTGCACGGCCACCACCTGCCTGGTGCGCCAGGACCTGGTAAGTCGGGCAGCCAGCGGGGCCCCCGCTTGCATGGTGAAAAGCGGCAGTGGCTGCTGGTGTCCTTGTGTGCAGGCCATGTGCTGCCCCACGCACCCTCCACAGTCACCAAAGTGCCCATCAGGAGGCCTGCCTGCCCGCCCACTGTGACCGCCGACCCTGCGCCGGCCCCCTCCCCCCCCCCCCCCCCCCGCCCGCCCAGGTGGTGGTGGCCAACGTGGGCGACAGCCGCGCCGTGCTGTGCCGCGCCGGGCGCGCCGTCGACCTCTCCACGGAGCACCGCGTGTGGGGCAAGAGCGCCACCGTGCTGGCGGAGATCGAACGCATCGAGTCGGTGGGAGGATGGGTGGACGACGGCCGCGTCTGCGGCGTGCTGGCGGTTAGCAGGTGCGGGCGGCCGGCGAGAGCACCTCGGTGCAGCCTGCGCCTTGCTGCGCCGCTGGGAGACGGATTGGCGCAGGGCTGTGCCTGGTGCATACTTACAGGGTTGACGCTACCAGCCCGAATCGAAGATCAGCTGTTGCATGCCTGGCAGCTGCGCGCAAGGCCGGCGCCCGATGGTGTGGCACATTGATCACGGCACTGCGCCCGCATGCTCCCGGCTTCTGGTGCAGGGCGTTTGGCGACATGGAGTTCAAGGGGCAGGAGGGCCTGAAGCTGCTGCTGCAAAAGGGGCTGGACTTTGGCCTTTGGGACCAAAAGTTCGCAGACAGCAGGTAAGGGGTTTGGGTGGGTGTTGTGTGTGGTGGTGCTGGAGCGGGTTGTTCTGGTGGGGCAACACCCTTGCCCTCCCCCATCCCTTGCTGCCCAGATGGCTGTTGCAGCCTTCTGCCCCGCATCCCCCTGGCTGTCTGCTCGGGCTGCTGTCAATGCACCCAGCCTGGGGATGCTGCCGCCCGCTTGCGCCCCACCAGCAGCCGCACCAACTGCGTTGACTGCCTTCCTCCCCACCCCCCGCAGGCGCTTCACGGGCGACCCGGTGACCGCGCAGCCCGACGTCACCGAGCTGGCGCTGCAGGGCGACGACGAGTTTGTGATTGTGGCCTCGGATGGGCTGTGGGACGTGATGGACAGCCAGGAGGTGGCCAAGCTGGCGCGGAGGGACCTGCAGCGGGGCAACCACCCGCAGGTGGGGTTGGTGTGGGTGTGGTGGGGGGGGGGGGGGCCCTGGGGCGGGGTTCTGCGCATGGGATGGCTCGGAGGGGGGCTCGCAAGGTATGGACGGCGCGCGCAGGGTTGCCGGAAGCCAGCTAGACCCTCGAGATGCCCTGTGCTGCGGCCAGCTGCTCTCCGGGCTGGCTGCAGTGGTGGCAGATGTGGGTTGCACAGGCAGTGCTGAACGCACGGCCCCGTGCCTGCCATGCCCGCAGGAGGTGGCTGCCAGGCTGTCGGCGCTGGCGGTGAAGCGCGGCAGCCAGGACAACGTTGCGGTGGTGCTGATCGACCTGGGCAAGGTGGACTGGAGCAAGCAGAGCGCCGGCGGCGGCGGCCTCTTTGGCTCGCTGGGCAGCCTGTTTGGCAGCCGCGGCTGAGGGCCTGCCGTGTACCGACCGCCCAGCGCCAGCACCTGTCGAGGCAGGCGGGTGCTGTGCCCCTCGCTGCCCCGCCTACCCTCCGCGTGCCCTGCATGAAGCCCCACCGCACTGAGCTGCCTTCAACGCTTCTAATTTTCACTGTAAATTTTGTGCTGCTGCTCTGCTTGTTCCCCCGGCTGCAGCGGCAGCAACAGCCTGCCGGTTTTCCCATCTCTTCGGTCGTCCCAAGAGATCTTTTTGCAGGCGCCGTCTCTCCCGCACATCTTCCTGCCCCGCGCCCCTGTATGCCACACTGCGTCCCTTATTAAAACTGTCCTGAGAAGAGCAAGGCCTCAGCGCCAACCACTCTGTAACTTATTTATCTGCTTGGCGCTGAGGTTGGGAGCCCGAAAGCACGCAGATGCTTACTCCGTTTGGGGCTGCTGAAAGGCATGCGGATGGGGAACAATTGGGAAGGTCGGCAGCGCAGGCATGCAGTGCAGGGTGACGAAATGAGGTAGGGCGTGAGATGGAACTGCAACGCCCAGTCAGGGCCTCAGGTGCGGGTGCGTGGCTTGCAGCTGCGCCTCAGCGGCGGGCAGCTCAGCGCCCAGGGCGCACAGCCGCGCCAGCAACGCCGCCCGCAGCCTGGCTTGCGCATCTTTGAGGATCTCGCGCTCAAGTTTGACGTCCTCCCTTGATTTGTACCCATCCACGCCGTACTCTGCATCCTGCCAGACAGCCTCGAGTTGGAGAGCGGCCTCCTCCTCGTCCGCCAACACCGCTGCCTCGTACAGCTCCTGCAGCCGCCGCTCCTCTGCCTCCAGCGCGCGCAGCGGGGCCAGCACCGCCTCTGCCTTATCCACCCCAGCCTGCGCCTTCTCCACAGCCTCGCACGCCGCTCGCACCGCCTCTGCCTGCTGCACCACCAGCAGGCTGCGCGCCCGCGCCTCCGCCTCTGCTGCCTTGGCTGGAGCCCTGCAGGCTGCCGCCAGCTCCGTCATGGCAAAGAAGTCGGCTTCTGCCGCAAGCTGGCGCAGCTCTAGCTGGCTGTTGGGCAGCGCTGGCAAGCGGCCGTCTCGCAGGTAGGCCAGGATGGTGGGGAAGTGGGCGGGGTCGCTGCGAGGAGGCAGGCACGTTGGGCAGGGCAGGGTGCAGTGGCTGCCCAGGGACTTGACTTGAAGTGTCCTTGCGCCGCGGCATGCGCACGCGTCCTGCACGGGCACCCCCCTGCCGCGCTCACCGGTCCAGGAAGGGGTGTCCCTGGGCGTCCCTCAGCCCCGCCTTCATGTCACCCCTGAACATGGCTGCCAGCATGGAGTCGGGGTGCTTGGTCAGCGTGGCCCGCGTTGTCTGGAACAGCCTGCGGTGGGGCGGGTTGACAGTGTATCATGGGCAAAGCAGTGAAGCAGCTCCGCAGGCAGGCGGAAATATCCGGCGAGGCTTGGCGGCCAACGGTAGCAGCGGCGCACCTGCCCCCCACGTTGAGCGTGACCAGCTCGTCCGCGCTGACCATGGTGCCCTGCACGTCCGCACTGTGCTCTGCAGGAGCGACCACGAGCAGGTCAAGGTGCCGCTCAGATGTGTGTCACCGAACCGGAGGGAGGGGCTCTCGAGCGCGGCAAACCAGCGCTGTACAGCGGCTCGTTGGCAAGTCACGGAGATCAGCTGCGGAAACTTCTACAGCATTGTCATGTCCAGTTGTAGGGTTCCGCCACCGGCGGCAGCAGTTGCGCGCTGCCACTCTGGCATCCTGGCGATTAGGACATTTGATTGGTTCAGATCGAGACTGGTAGGCGGAGCAGGCTCCGTCAGGCTTCGTATTGCATCTGTGCAGGTATTTGCACAGGGGCTTGCAACTAAGCTCTGCCAAGCCGACCAAAGCAGTGAGCGCTGTCATGCGGCAAACCTTGGCTGGCATTCGAGACTGTCGTGCTGCTCGACCTCCGAGTAAGGATACCAAACCCAGGTGCTCACCAACACCCGCCCCCAGCACTGCAATAAGATGATGATGGCGTCGGCAGCTTCCTGCTGCAGCTGCGCCGACTTCCCGCGCCCTCGTAAGCTTCGAAGCTCACGGCCCGTGGTCTCCAAAATGCTCATGCCCGTTGTGAAAACATAATGTGAAACTCGTGGCGCAGATCTGCATCCACAGCACATGAACACCACAACGATGTAGTGGTGGGGCTCAGGTGGTGCTGAATGAATGTTCTCATCGGCAGTGAGCAGCAGCACCAGCGGCGGCACAGCATGCAAATGCTGGCAGGCCCTCATGTTGTGAATTTTGCTGTTTTTACCATCAGCCGTTGCTCACAGGCGCAGGGAAGCTCTTGCGCCCTCACAAAGGCTCTCGCCAGAGTCATGGCGCCGCTATTCCTCACCGTCGCTCAGCTGCAGCACACTTTCTGCCCGCTGTCCACGCGGGGCCATCTGGCCCACCTGCAGGGCTCCCAGGCACGCTCGGTGCCTTGCACCCGTCTCAGCCGTGCCGTCAGCAGGCAGCAGACCGTGGTGCGCGCAGTGTCAGAGGCTGAGGTGATGAGCAATGGCACCACGAACGGCGATGGCGCCGGCATTGAGCACGACCGCCTTGCCGGGACCCGCCTGAGCACTAAGACGGTGCACGGCGGTGAACGGGCAGGGCGGCCACGCGTGTCAGGTATGCAGATGCGCGGTGGGAGGTTTGTTGCAATTTGGCAGCTCCATCCTGCCGCCGCCGCTGCTGCCGCCGCCGCCAGCCTCCGATTTCAGGGCAGAGCCGGAGGCCTGTTCTTGCTACCTGCCTCCCCGATCAAACAGTTTACCATATGCGTGCAGTGCTGCTGGCAGAAAGCCACTGCTGCTGCTAATGGTGCAGGACTTTTGCATCCGGCTTTCATGCGTGATCGGTACCTGGCAACCATCGCCACCCTCCTGCAGACTCGCTGACCACGCCCATTGTGCAAACCGCGACCTACACCTTCCAAGACACCGCGGAGCTGATCGCGTACCAGGAGGGCCGGTACGGCAGCTACGAGTACGGCCGGTGAGGCGCCGTCTCGCCCCATGCGATGTGCAATGCCGCCAGCGGAGCACCTGTGCTGCTCACACGCGCTCGCAGGACTGTGGTGGTGTTTGCTGGCAGAATGCCGCTGGCGCTGCTGCTGTGTTGGGAATGGACAAGCGCAACGTTCTCTGGTGGGGCAGTTGTCAGTTGCCAGGGGCAGCTGCCACCGCAGCCCGTGAGAGTTGGGGCACCGCCTCTTAACTTTCAAGAGCCAGGTCTGCCTCTTGCCAACATGTGGCCGGCTGCCCTTGCCCGCAGCTACGGCAACCCCACCACCCGGGCCTGCGAGGAGAAGATCCGGGAGCTGGAGGGGGCGGAGGACTGCCTGGTGTCGTCCTCTGGCATGAACTCAGCCACCACGGTGGGTGCTGGCCGCTGGGCGCTGCTCGAGGCAGCAAGGCGGGTGGCACCGCAGCGTGCTGCAGTTTGGGAACAGAGCTGTAAGCAGGCTGGCAGGCAGGCAGCGCAACAGCCACATGGCACAGGAGCAGACGTTGCGCCCGCGAGCCAGGGAGCAGAACGCAGGTGTTGGGCGTGGCAGACGCGTGCGGCTGCCTGGCTGTCGCATCGTAACCACGATAGCTGCGCATGCAAGCAGGGCAAGCAAGGCCGCCACCAAAGTTGCAGAGTGGAGATCACCCTGCATGCAAGCTCAGCATGCACAGTTCCCCAGCCCTTGCGGGCCTGGCTGATGTGCATCTGTCGCTCCCTGCGTGGGCCGCATCGCTGCAGATGCTGCTGGCGCTGGTGCCTGCTGGCGGGCACATTGTGACCACCACCGACTGCTACCGCCGCACGCGGCAGTTCATCCAGACGGTGAGCCGCACACCCATGCCCTGCGCCGCTCGCTCCCCTGCTGCCAGCCGGCTCCCAGGGCACGGCTGCCCCGCGCTCGCCCGACCTGATGCCCCGCCTGCCTGCTGGCTGCTGGATGCCCGCCTGACGGGCCTGCGGCTCCCTGTGTGCCGCCCCCCCCCTCCCCCAGGTCCTGCCCAAGATGGGCATCACGGCGACTGTGATTGACCCGGCCGACCTGGGGGCCCTGGAGCGGGCGCTGGAGGAGCACAACGTGAGGCGGCGGCGCGGGCCGGCGAGCGGGGGGCCGGGCGGCGCAGGCGTGCGGGGTCCGCAGCCTTGCTGCACGCGGCGCGCATGGCTGCCGCGCGCGGTGCGGCAGGTGTGCAGCGGCCGCGTCAAGGAAGCGCGGCCTGCCCGGCCCCCCGCCCCCGCCCGCGCAGGTGTCCCTGTTCTTCTCGGAGAGCCCCACCAACCCGTACCTGCGCTGCGTGGACGTGCCGCGCATCAAGCAGCTGTGCGAGCCCAAGGGGGCCGTCGTGGTGGTGGACTCGACCTTTGCCACGGTGGGGGGGCAGGCACGGGTTTGGGGGTTGTGCAGCGCTGTGGGGGGCCCACCCTAGCAGCAGCAGGCGTTGCTTGGGCTCCGCAGACACGAGCTGCCGGCAGCATGCCTTGCTGCCCGCCCTTGCCTGAGCCCAGGCGGCGCGGGTAAGCGTCCGCTACAGCAGGAGCGGAGCCCCAGCGCTGGGGCCACACCCCGTCGATGCCTGCGCCTGGCGGCGCCCGCGCTCCTGCCCTGCAGCCCATCAACCAGCAGGCGATTGCGCTGGGAGCAGACCTGGTCATCCACTCGGCCACCAAGTACCTGGCGGGGCACAACGACGTGCTGGCGGGCGCCATTGCGGGTGGGCGGCGGGGCGGCGCCGGCGGCTGCATTGCGCAATGCAGCCCAGGCAGACCATGTTGGGCGGCTGTGGGGGGTGGAGGCACGATAGGCGGATCCTGGCTGTGCCGCAGGTGGTGTGGGCTCCCTGCGATGCTCCCTGCAACGCGTGTACCAGAGACCGGCACAGCATGCCCGGTGGCTGATGCAGCCAGCCGCCTGTGGCCCCGAGCGCTCTGTCCACGCTGCCCCCCCCCCCCCCCCCCCCGGGGGCCAGGCAAGGCGGAGCTGGTGGCGGCGGTGCGCGCCATGCACAACGTGCTGGGCGGCACCATCGACCCGCACGCCTCCTACCTGCTGCTGCGCGGCATGAAGACGCTTGACCTGCGGGTGGAGCGCCAGAACAGGACGGCGCTCGAGGTGGCGCGCCGCCTGGAGGCGCACCCCCTGGTCACGCGGGTGCACTACCCGGGTGAGGCAGGGGGGCCGGCCCGCTGGCGGGCGGGGCACAAGGGCGCGATGGGAGCCAGGCCCGCTGTGCGCGGGAGGTGCTGCTGGGGCAGCGCGCCCGGCTTGTTGCACCTTGCGGCCTTGGGTGCGCCGGCCCTCCCCGCAGCTGCTGCGCGGTGGGGCGCGAGGAGCCGACCCAGGCAGGGCCCGGATGATGTCCCGAATTGACTGACGCACCGCTGCGCTGCGCCTGCTGTGCAGGGCTGGAGAGCCACCCCGACCACGCGATTGCCGTTGCGCAGATGAGCGGCTACGGCGGCGTGGTCAGCTTTGAGATCGACGGCGACCTGTGGAGGTGGGTGCTGGGCGCGGCGGTGGGCTCGTGACGTGCGCTTGTGCGGCTGGCAGCAACGCCCGCTACGCAGCAGCGTTGCGAGTGCTGGGGGTGCAGCGCACCTGTGCGTGCCTGACGTGGCGCCAGCGCGCGCCCCGCCCCGCCTGCAGGACTGCCAAGTTCATCGATTCGGTCAAGCTGCCGTACATTGCGCCCAGCCTGGGCGGCGTGGAGTCGCTCATCGAGCAGCCCACCGTCGTCAGGTGGGCGCGGCGGGGTGCATGCCTGGCATGCTGTGCATATGGATGGCGATCATGCTGCTTCCTGCGCTGGGCACGTACTCGGGAGCTGGGCGAGGGCGGCAGGCTGGGCACAAAGCACCCGGGCGCAGTTGCCTTGGCCCAGGGCCCGGATGGTCACCAAAACCATAGTGGCTCGGCCCTGCCGCTCACTCGCTCACCTGCCTTGTTCCTGTCCCCGCGCCTGCGCCGCGCGCCCGCAGCTACTGGGACCAGGGGCCGGAGAAGCGGGCGCAGGTGGGCATCAAGGACAACCTCATCCGCTTCTCCTGCGGCATTGAGAGCGTGGAGGACATCTGGGCAGACTTTGAGCAGGCGTTCAAGTGCATCTGAGCGCGCCCCAGGCGCACCCAAGTGCTGCCGAGGGCTCGGCTGTGCCTGCAGCCCTGAGGCGTGCTTTGCCTGGCTGTGGGCTGCGTGGTGCTTGCCCGATGAATGCTTCGCCTAGGGCGCCAGGGAGCGTGGGCGGCTGCTTGCCACGGCTTCACCCGGGCACCTCCAGCCGCGCGCCCGCCGTCTTGGCCACCCGGCTGCTCCGCATGCTTCCCTCCCCCCTGCTGCGCTCCTCCTCCTCCTGCTGCTTCTAGTGTTTCTTGTGCGGAACCTGTTGCTGGGCTGCGGCACGTCAGCTGCACGCCCGCCCGCTCCCGGCGTGGCCCGGTGCATGGTGCTGCTGCGCCGCCTGCCACGTCCCAGCACCCTCGCATTGCTGTTTTTGACCTGCCGCATCCGGCACCCCTTGCCTCCTTTCTTTGCCTCCTTCTCTCAATGCTCCTCCCTGCTGTCCCTCCTCTGCTCACTGCGCTCCCTCTTTTTGACTCGCTAACTGCTCACGTTTGCCCTTCTTCTCTGAACCGTGGCATGAGAAGCAAACAGCCAACTGGCATATTCTTCCATACTGCTTGGTGCGCCAAGTGAAAACAACCTCGGAGCACATTGAGCAAGAGCTGCCTTAGTCGCCAGCACTGGGTGCGCGCTGCGAGGCTGCCTCACTTTGCCCGCTCGTGGTTGCGCGTGCGGATGCTGTCCCGGTTTTCCAGCTTGACGTACCGCCCCAGCTGCGGGAAGCAGGGATGGCAGCCCGAGTCAGCTTGCGGGGCAGGAGGGATGTGCAAAGCAGGGGCTGCACAGCCCAACATGCACGGCGGATCATCAGCTGTGCGTTCTGCAAACAGCTCAAGAGGAGGGGGCTCTTGTGCCGATCAGCAGTGAACCCAGGCAGGCTGTGGCGTTCTCCCCCGCCTGCTCACCATGTCGTCTGTGAGGTCCTCCTCCTTGGTCCGCCGCAGCTCGTTCAGCGTCTTCTCCGGCTCTGCAGAGCGCGGCGGTGAAGGTTCCCAACCAGCCAGTGAGATGCAGCTCACTTGCATCAAGGCAGAGGGGATACGCATACCGAGCTGGTCAGCTGCTGTTGAGGGCACACATGTGAACGCCATGAGTGCAGCGGGAGGCAGCCGCCCAGCACGAGTGCCGTGCCTGCAAGCTGCCACAGCCAGTCGGGCAGTTGGTCGTCGGGTCGCAGCGGCGGGTCTTGCCCCTTTTTCAAGATATTTAATCCCGTCACCACCTCCTTGGACATGCTGGCCATTCCTGCTAATGGGAAACGAGAGGTTGGGGTTGGCAACAGTGCGCAGCATGGGCAACAGGTGGTGGTGGTGCTGGCACCAGCACACGGTGTTGGCGGCTGGCGGCGGCGGCTGGCGGCAGCGGGGCACACGTCCTGCTGGAAGCGCCCGACAGCAACGAGACCCAAATCACGCCCGATCGAGGCTATCGTCAATCGCTGTTTTCAGGGCCGAAAGCCCCGCGCACCTCTATGCAAAAAGCTTTTCAGCGATAGCAGCTGTGTGAGGGATCGCCCCTGCACGAGCATTGTTCCCACACCCTCCGCAATGACGACGCGACGAAGCAAGACGGCGGGGTGCTGCCGGGAGCTCAGACAGTGGGTGCGCCTGTCCTGAGTCGCTTGCAGGGGAGGGATGAGACCCCGTAGATTGTGACGAATAGAGAAACTAGGGCCGAACAGCGTCGGATCTACCACGTGAAGCAGCATGCATGGCGGCGGCTGCGGCTGCATGAGCAAGCTGCTGAAGAACTCAGCCATGCCACGGGCTGATTGCATGTTAGGCAGTTCTTTACCTGCATTGAGATCCTCTCTGGGATCTTGGGTTGCAAGGCATGTGGCAACAGGCCTGGCCAGGCACAGAGCACAAGCCTGCCGCCGGTGGCACCGGTACACTCGGTTCAGCTCAGGATGGTCACCTGATCCGTGCAAACGTTTGACAGATTGTGCCCACCCTAGGGCATCCATATGATCCGTTGGAACCTCAGTGTGACCACTTCACATGGTTTGCAGCATCAGCCTCCATGCTCGTCCAGCATTGTGGATCCCCAGGAGAAGTCTTGGATGCAACGATTCCAAGCGTTGCTGCCCTGAGCTACGTCACATGCGCATCACCCGCATATGAATGTGAGATGTACTACAGCTGCATTTTCAACAACAGGGGCCTACTTCCCAGTGCCCACCCCCCATGCGATGGAAGGTCGGGATCTTGCATGAGCGCGTTCTTTCCAACCGAAACGCGGCAAGGCAAGTGACACCATCTTCGTTCCCTCGCCTTCTATTCACTCTTCCTCCCTTCTTCCCTCAGCCTGGCCACACCAATCAGCTTGTTTGGCAGCTAAAAACGGCCAGCAAGAGCTTTGGGTGCCCGAGCCGGTCGGTTTCCCTCGAGTAAGGTGGCCGGCCTGACTCCTGCAGGGGCACACCTCGCCTCATATCGGATTTAGTGGTCATATGTATCGCCGCCAAGCCGTTGTATGCGCCTGGGTGCCTGCAAATACGGCGTTTCCCTCGCCGCCACTCCTGGCAAGCCCCTCGCGCTTCCCCAGCCCTCAAATGTTCGCAAGGTGGCCAGGAATTCTCGGTTGTCCACCCGGACCTATCACCTTGGCCAATTTTGAGTCCCACGAGTTGCCGCCGCCCGTTGGCCCCGCAGGTTCCTGAATCTGCGCAAGCCTTTCTCAAATGCGGCTAAAAGCCAAGCATGTCACGCTGGGACTGCTTGCGGAATCAGGCATCGGGCTGCCCAAGGAGGGCTTACACCAGCTCCCTGGAGGCATGGCTGTGGGGGCAGCACCCTTCCGCCTTGTGCCTGCGGGGACTGGAGGTGGTGCCCAGCCTCCAGCGCAGCCTGCCTCCCAGCCTGCAGCCGTCCAGGCTGGTGCACAATTTGCTTGGCCGTCTCAAAGAGCAGGGCAGCTTCAAGTGCAGCACCCAGCGACCGCGCCGCGGCAGCAATCTGGCGATGCACCAGGGCAGCAGGCACCTGCAGCTTTGCCAGCGGCCCAAGCACGGCAGCAGCAGCGAAAACAGCAGCAGCAGCAGCAGCAGCAGCAGCAGCAGCAGCAGCAGCAGCCTTCAATGCCGCTGCAGCAGCTCCAGCAGCAGCGAGATCCACAGCAGCAGCAGCAGCAGCCGCCTGCGATGCCATCCCCTCCTAAGTTCAGCGCCGCCGGCCGGCCGGTACGCAAGCGCAAGGCCAACTCGCTTGCCGAGGACATGGTCCCCACTGATCAGGTGCTGCGGCGACGGGGCCGGCAGCCCAAGCCGGCGGCAGCACCGGCAGCGCCGCCAGCAGCCATCCCACTAGTGCTACCCGCTGTGCCACCCTTCCGGGCATTGCAACCTGGCGCCCCACCTGCCAACGCAGCAGTTGCTGCTGCTGCTGCTGCTGCCACGGGAGCTGTCGGGCAGCCTGCGCTGCAGCTTGTGACCGTGCCAACGGTCAATGGCGGCACCGCAGTTGGGTTGGCGCTGCCTGCTGCTGCGCTACTGGCGATGCCGCAGCTGCTGCGCTCTCCTGCGGAGCAGGGCCTGGCCCGGCCTGTGCCTGTTGGCGCAATGCCGTTCAGGCTGGTAGCACCAGGCCAGCCTGCACAGCCACCAGGCCAGCAAGCACTGCTATCCACCGGCGCAGCCAACAATGCGCAGCAGGAGCAGCAGCAGCAGCAGCAGCAAGAGGTTGACGGGCAGCAGGGCGTGCCGGCCGTACAGGTTGCTGCCCCCCGCGACGTCGCTCGCCTTGCCAGGCAGCTGGAGGAGGAGGAGCGGAGGCAGGCGCTGGCGGCGGCCGCCACTGCCCGCGTGGCGCTGCGCACGCTGCCGGGCATGCAGGTGTCGGCGGTGGGTGGCCACGGGCCAGCCAGCAAGCCCCCTGCGCCGGCTGGGCGCGGTGGCGGGCGTGGCCGTGGCAGCACCCGGCTTTCACGGCGGCCCTTGCCTGAGCCCTCAGAGCAGGGAAGGCCCGCTACACTGCTGCCGGGCACCTGGCTTCCGGGCTTTGAGTGCCTGGGCGGCATGACTTATGTCAGTGCACAGCAGGGTGCAACATCGGCACCGCCACCAGCGGTGGTGTCTGGTGTTCCGCTGCGCTTTGCCGAGGCGGCAGCGGCTGCAGCTCAGGACCGGCAGCCTGAGGTGGGTCCTGCCTGGGGGAACATCTTGCATGCCGGTCGTCCGGCCCATCCTGCTTTAGAAGAGCGGTGGGACTTGTCTCATGTGCTCACCATCTGGCCGCTGCTGCTCGGCAACGCCTCATCCACGCCTGACCTGGGACCACTGCGAGCAAGTTGCGTGCACCCCCTTTGCCCTGCCACCTGCCTGCAGTACGCCCTCTCCGAGGACCCGCTGCGCGCCCCCCTCGACTTCCTGCGCTATGCGGCGCGCACGGCGGGACAGTTGCCACCGCAGTACAGCCGACCCGTTGCAGAGGCAGCCGCCGTCCAGCAGGCGCAGCTCACTGAGCAGCTCGCCAGGGTCCAGTACGCCAGGTGCGGGGACCACCCTCGACTCTGCAGGAGAGGGAGGGTGCTGACATTCTTTCATGGTGTGCAAGCTTGGCTGTGGCATTTGTCGAGGATTGTCCACCCGGTTGGTCCGCACCAAATACCATATAGCTTCAGCCACCCGCCGCTCGCTCCTGCCTCTGGTGTCTGCCGCCTCTCCCTGCAGGGATGGCCGCAAGCTGGGCAGCCTGACCCAGGTGGCGGGCCAGGCAGCGGCCGCGGAGCCGACACGCCGCAGCATGCGCGCCCGTACCGCCCCGGGCATGTTCTCCCCGGAGCAGGCCCAGCATCAGGCGGCACGGCCCAAGCAGCAGCAGACGCAGCAGGCGCAGCGCGCCGGGAGGGGCAAGCGGCGCACGCCCTCGCCAGACGAGCAGGCTGGTGTGCGGGTGGGGGCGGAGCACCAGGCAGTGCTGCCAGCTGTGCGGCCCCGGCCGAATGCACCGAGCGCTGAAGAGGCTCGCTGGCTTGCTGGACAGGTCGGCCTGCCTGCCGCACCGGCGCTGCCTGCTGCAGCGGAGCAACCGGCAGCCGTGCCAGCAGCCAGCGCCGACGCGCGGTGAGGCCAAGGGGAGGGGCGACGGGGAGAAGCATGGCTGCAGGCACCGCTTCATTGCTGCCGCCTTGCGCCCCGCTGTCCTAGCATGCCTGCACGGATGGGTGGCCACTACCTTTTGCCGCCGGTTCGCCCCAGCCCACACGCCCCACCCTCCCCCCTGCAGCAGCGCTCGGGTGGCCCAGGCCCACGCTGCGCTGCGCGCCACGCTGGGCGAGGAGCGCGCCGCGGCCATGGGCCTGCTGGCCATGGGGGCGGGCGCCTGCCCCCTCACGGCGGAGGATGAGGCGGCGCTGGAGGCGGGCATGCTCGAGTTTGGGCGGGAGTTCCATACCATACGGCTGGAGCTTGTCCCCACCCGCAGCGTGTTCGACCTGCAGGTGACGGCGGCGCCGCTGGCGGGGGGAGGGGGGGGGCGGCGCCCCAGGCAAATGCGCCGGCGGCGGCACCGCCTGCGCTCTGTCCACGCGTGCCCCCGACCCAGCTGGTATCCCGTTGCAGCGGCCGGTCACACAGCGCCCCAACTGGCTGCATCCTGCCTCTGCGCGCAGAACTTCTACTACAATGTGTGGAAGCTGCGGGCCACGCAGAGGAGCAGGGACTGGTGAGCAGGGCGCCTCGGCAGCGCGCCGCAGGCGTGTTGCATTCTGCCGGTGGTGGACGGCCGCTCGCAGCACTGCTGCGCGCTGTCCAACTGCCCACCGTCTGGGCCTGCAGGTATGCCAGGCAGGCGGCCCTCAAGGCGGCGCGAGAGGCGGAGGCGGCGCGCCAGCAGGCGGCAGCAGAGGCAGAGGCGGAAGCGGCGCGCCTGCGCCAAGAGCGACGGCAGAAGGAGCGGCCGCTACGGGAGGTGGTCGGCTGGATCAAGGCAGCGGCTCGGGCGCCTGCAGAGGCTCCCACCAGGCCTACCGTTGTGCAGCGCGCTCAGCGGGCTGCCAGGCTGGTTGGGCACCTGACTGCACAGGCAGGCGACCACCCCTGAGCACCGAGGCTGTCCCCACTTTGTATGATATTATTTTAATGGCCCTCAACGCCAGCCAGATGTCTTCACACGATTCTTCAGCACTGCATTTTTCATGTATGATAGCTTGGCAGGCCTGCACTTCTCTGCCCTGTACTTTGCTTGGCCAACTTGCTTCACGTTTGTGCTGTGCTGTATGCTGTGCTGTATGCCTTATCTCGTCCCCAGGTGCAACAGAAAGAGATCAAAGAGTGAAGAAAGTCAGCAAGGGAGAGGTGCTCGAGTGTTGCCGGCAGCAGCAGTATGCATGCTGACCCCTCAAGCTAGGGCCGACAGCCCGCGTCTCTGCCAACATGCACTGTGCTGATGTCATCCCTCAGAAGCCCCACTGTCTGTGCAGCGATACAGAGAAGCATCAAGAATGCAGGGTGGCCAAAGGGGTGTTGTCTGGTCGTGCTGGAGCAACGGTTGGGAGGGGTGGGGGGTCGGTGCGAATGACGGGTCACCAAGTCCACAGGGATGGCGAGACGAGGGAGCAGGCTGAGACGGCAAGCTGCCATTGTGGGCCCCATCTCAGCCCCTGAAAAAGTGGTGCCTGAAGATGTTGGCCCGGCGGGCAGTGGTAGCGCCGGCGGCAGCGCCGGTGCCAGCGGTGGCACGCTCCGTCACCACCGCCAGCGCGCTCTGACCGTAGCCGTAGCCATAGCCAAAGGAGGTGGCGGCAGAGTCGATGGCGACAGAGGTGGAGGCGGCGTAGGCGCCGGAGAAGAGGCCACCGG
>KQ482042.1:2545914-2560653 GCA_001430745.1 Auxenochlorella pyrenoidosa | reverse complement strand
CACGCATGCAGGCGCCGAGGGGGGTCCTGCCAGGTGAGAGGGCAGGAGCCAGGGCAGCCAGAGCCAGCAGGCTTGCCGCGCATGTTTCCCACTTGTGGCCTGCGCCCCAGACAACGTCAAACACACACCGTTCTCCGCAGACACATGACCGCATGCGCACCTGGCTGCCACAGCCGCAGCCACGTCGGGGAAGCCGGCCGCCGCCAGGCGCTCAAGCGGGGCTGCGCCCAGGTGCGAGGCGTCGTAGCTGCTGACCAGGGCGCGCAGCTCGCGGCGGACGCGCGCCGCGCCACCCGGCACCAGCCTGGTCATGGCCAGCGACGTCCAGCCCAGCAGCAGGGGCTGCAGCGCGGAGATGCCGCGCCCGCTCACCTCGGCACGGCCTGCAGCGAGGGCGCGGCGGGGGCAGGGTCGGTGGCAGCAAGGAGACGTGCTGTGGCAGCCGAGGTGCAGCAAAGCACGCCCAACGTATTGACAGACAGTGCCGCGCGCCAAAGCAGCAATGCAGGGCCGCTGGGGCAATGGATAAGGAAATGTGCAAGTGCCGTGCTTGCCGACCTGTGCCTGGCGAGCGGGAGGCGATGAGCAGCCGGTCTGCCAGCGCGCCCAGCAGCGCGGGCGGGCTGCTGTTCAGCAGGCTGCACAGGTGCACCAGCTTGCCGTCCCAGCAGACTTGCAGCACCTGCACCAGGCGTGACGTGTGCACGAGGTGTGGAGCCGCTTGTAGGAACACAGCCAGATGGTTAGACTGAGTTCACGTCCGCACAGGCACCTGGCAACGAGCGGCGCCAGCCCACGATGTGCCCCCTGCAGCCCTGCCCACCTGGCCTGTGCTGGTGCTGACCAGCAGCGCGGGGCCCATCCACAGGCAGCTGACCGGCAGGCCCATGTCGGAGGGGATGCCCGCCGAGGCGACCACCCCCAGCCGCTCGTTCAGGATGAGCAGGCGCTGCGTGGTGAGCAGCGCGCAGGCGGCCGCCGCCGCGCTGGCGGCGCCCTCGCTGCCGCTGTGGAAGCTGTTGTCGGCGGGCAGCAGCGACTGCCAAGCCACCTGCAACGCCCGGAGCAGAACGAAAAGGCTGATTGGCCGCCACCGCCAGCATCCAGAGTGCTGGTCATGAGAATCTCAGCACCCTACCAGCACAGCCTGGCACGTGTCCTCTGTGCAGCCCGGGCCCTGATCCCGGGCTCGCCTGCACCACCGCCTCGCCGGTGCGCAGCTGCAGGGCGGCCCGCACAGGCAGCACCCGCGTCTTGTTGGAGTATGTCGCCGAGGTGGGGGACACCTCTGCCAGGCACAGCCTGGGGGGGGGACAGGTGGGCGGACAAGGCACAAGAGGGCGGGTGAGCAGCGGCACGGTGTGCTACGCTGAGGCTGCCTGTCCGCCAGGCAGGGGTGGCAGCTGCCAACGCTTCCACGGCATCGCTGTGCGTGCTGGCACCCAGCGCGCAATCTGGCTGTCCTGTTCACCGCACTCACTGGTTTGCCTGCGTGCGCAGGAGCACCAGGCGCGGCGGCTCGAGGCGCCGCCGCTCTGCTGCCTCCCACTCCCGCCGCGCCTCGATGGCTGCATCATCCTCCCCAGCATCCGAGTCGTCGCTGTCGGCAGCATCCCTGTCTGCCGCAGACGGCGGCGGCGGCACGGGCGGCGCAGGGATGTGCGCAGGCGGGCCTGCAGGGCAGGGGGTGGGCGTTGCAGCAGGTGTGGCCGCAGCCTGGCAGCGTACTGCCGCCTCGTGTGCTGAAAGTGCAGGGGCCGCCTCCCCGATCTCGCTGCCTAGCTTCAGGCCTTTCCCTCATGCAGCTCCCCCCGTGCCCACCAGGGTACACTGCAGCCATGAGCCCCTCCTTGAGCTCTGCAGAGTACAGCGGCTTGGCCGCCGCGCTGCTCAGCTTGCTGGTCTCGTACACAGACACAAAGCGGCCCGAGTTGGACAGCACGACCGCTGTGTCGTCCTGCCCGCCCGCAAACGCGCCGTCGGCGCCGGGCAGCACCCTGCAGCAGGGCAAGCGGGGCCCATGGGTCCCCCCTCCACCGGCGGGCTGCTACACCAAGAAATGCACTGTGGGGTGCCATTGGCCACAGACGCTGATGGTTCTGAGGTTTTACCTCTGCGGAATCCCTGCCCCGTCGATCCTGACCGCCAGCTCACCACTGCCCAGTCGTCAGCGCCGCCTCGCTGTCCCTGACCAGCGAAAACTCAAATTGGCCGGGGCCGAGAGGTGCCCCCTCGCGCTTTCGGGACAGCACCTGCACATTCAAGGCCGACCAACATGAGCCTGCGGAAGCATACAGACAGCACAGCTGGTGGCCCATCTGCGGGCATGGCGGCGCTTCACCTCAAGCCTGCAACCAAGCACCGGCATACCTGGCTGGGGTCAGCCGAACACTGCCACCGCAGCAGGTACATGCTCTTGACAGCGCCCTGCCATCGCCTGAGCGCACCTTTGCGAACGCCAGCCAAGCAGACTGCTTGGCCGAGCGCACAGCGTGCACCATGCGGCGCTCCTGGCCGGCAGCATTGGTGGGGGGCAGGGCCAGGTAGTCGGCGAGCATGCCGTGGGTCAGGTCGTAGCTGCACACCTTGCCGCCGCTGCAGGAGGGGACGCGGAGGCCATGACAGGGGCCCGGTCAAAGTTTGGGAGCAGCAAGTTTGAAAGGCACGGTCTGCCGGGCTGCACAAGCCAGTGCAATTTCTGTGCACGCGGTTGGTGGGCAGCGGGAGCAGGTGAGGGCAGCAAAAGCTGTCATGCGCACCTGATGACGTGAGCGTAGCGCGGGAAGCGCAGCTTGCTGACCACGCTGTCGCTCTCGCCATCACGCGCCGTCCAGAAGCCCAGCCCTGCAGCAGTGGCGGCAGCGGCAAGGCAGGAGGTTGGTGCCTCCTGAGCACGCCGCGCGCCGCGGGGCAGCCTCGGCAGCGGCATGGGGCATTGCATGCTGACGGCCCTTTGAGCAAGCGCGCGCCAGGCGAGCCTGCCAGGCGGGGCCAACCTGTGTGGATGGGCGAGCGCGCGGGCGCCCCCGCGGGGTCGGCGCCGTCCAGCAGGTGCAGCAGGGGCACGCGGGAGTGCGCCGCCTCGGCCTCGCGGCCGCGCAGCGCGGTGGCCACGGCGATGCCGCCCGTGGGCGGGTGGAAGTGCAGCCGTGAGATCATGTTCTCGCCGCTCACGTCTGTGTGCCAGGCAGGGGGAGTGTGTGCGCGCAGGGTGTCAACCAACCCCGCGCAGGGGCACGACTGCGTCGCTGCTTGCATGCAACCGCGCTGCCAGCACGCCGCCCGAGCGCAGGCACATCTGCTTGTGCAGCCAAGCACACACCAGGCGCAGCCCCCACGCGGCACACCGACGCACCCGCCAGCGCCGCCTTGCCGACCATGCTCTGCAGCGCATCCCACACCATATTTGGCGCCGCCGCCGTGGGCAGCACCTGCACCTCCCTGCCGTCCCCCAGCAGCTCCCAGGCCTGGACCTGCACGTTGCCGCTGGCCATGCGCCCCGCCGCACACAGCAGGCCGCCGGCCAGCAGACCCACGCCGCAGATGGAGGAGCCAGGGCCGAAGCTCAGCGTGCCCAGCAGGCGCGGCTCCTGCCTGCACAGCAACAGCGAGGCAGGGGGCTGCCATGTTGCCATGCCGAGAACGGCATGCACCCGCAGCCCTGGGATGACAGGCTCATCAGCATGACTCGTTGACTGTCATCACCATGCGTTGCTACTGTAAGTTCCGCTCTCTTGCAGCACCACCACCAGCTGCCCCGTTTCTCGCCCTCCCTGCCGACCTGGGCGCCGCCTCCAGGATGCTGACCCCACTGATAGCCGCCTCCACAGCCAGCAGCACGCCGCCCGCAAGGGAGGGGTGCGGCCAGGCATGCAGAGTCACGCGCTCCGCGGAGGCGTTGATGCCGGCCATGGGCAGCGAGTGTGCGACCGCCATGGCCGCGCCCGACACCACGCACACTTGCAGCGTGCCGTCGGCCAGCAGGACATACAGGGTCGAACGCTCTGCGGGTCAGTAGCAAGGCAATGCATGTACTTGGTGTGCGGCATGCGGCAGATGCTGAAGGCACTGTACATGCCGCATGTGGCTGCCCCAGCATCTGGCAAGCAGCCCTGCTGTGCAAGCCCCAGCATGCCCACCTGCCGGGTGCACAGCCAGCCCTACAATCGGCTTCTTGTTCTCCGTCTTGAGCTTCACCCCCGGCACCTGATCCCGCTCCGGCTTGGCGCCTGCAGTGGCGACAGGTTTGCCCAGCTTCAGCACGGCTGCCTTGGCAAGGCACCGTGCTGCGGCTCGGGCTCAACCCCCACAAGCGGTGCAGCTGCGGCGAACAGATGGCACGTGGCCACCGAGGCCTGCAGCTGCGCGGCTCACCTTTGGGCACCTCCACAGGCGCGGTGTGCACCATGCGCACCGTGTTCTTGCCCAGGGGCGTCCAGTACACCGTGGGGTGCTGGCCCTGCAGTGGAGTGGCCGCTTGCTGATACACACGAGTCAAACAACGAGTCAAGAGATGCGACCTGGCCAAGGAGACCAGTCGCAGGCAATGGCAGCCGCCATCCCTCTGCAACAGCCTCCCAATGGCGCAGCATGCTTTGCGCGAATGCAGGCCCACACTCAGCCTGCTGCCGACCCTGTTGAACGGAAGTGCTTGGCAGTCCCTGCAGCCCTGCACTCACCCCCGACACTGCCAGCAGTCCCGCCACCAGCTTCTTGCCGGCATACTTGGGGTCCGGCTGCAGCAGCACCCGCCGCTTCCAGTTGGCCGTGCTCCACGAATAGATGCCACGCTCCTGCACGCATGCTCGAGCTCATGGTGTGCAGCAGAGGCGGCGGAGGGTGCGCAGCATGCACTGGCTTGTGCAGCATGTGGATGCACTGCCGACCGACACACGTGCTTGCGGTCTGCCCTCCCAGGCCCTCACCTTGGTCAGCAGCACCACTGCGCCACCGCTGGACGTGTAGCACACCCGCAGCGGGGTGCCGGTCACTTCCACCAGGTTGCGGCGTGCCCCCGACACTGCGTCGTACTCGACCGCCGCAGCGGTTGAGGCGGTCAGCAGGCGCTGGCGGGTGGGATGCCAGGCCAGCAACAGTGCGCTCTTGGCGGCCACTCCCTGCGCAATGGAAGATGTGCAAAGAAGTTTGGGCGGGCGCTGGTAGCCCAAACACGAGGCGATCGCTGAGAACACCTTTTCACTCACCGGCAGCGTGGCGTCGACAGGGGTTGTGGCCTGTAAGTATACTGCATGCGTCAGCAGTCCCTCATCGGGAGGCGGAGCCTCCTGGGCGGGCTGGGGCCGCAGGGCGGGCCGCATAGCCGCGTGTGAGCTGCTGTTAAGCGATCAGAGCAGCCAGGGCATTGAATCAAACAAGTGCGCCGTCGGCAATCGCATAAAGGCGGGTACCAGGGAAGAAGCCAGGCACTGCGCTGAGCGCGACGAGCGGAGCAGCGGCGCGCGGCGGCGGTCGGCGCTGCGATGCCGAGCCCCACTGAACTTCACCCCAGAGTTTACGCATCCGTGAAACAGGTTCGGCAGTCACATTCATTTGCTCGCAAGTGCAGGCTCAAGCTCACGGAGCTGAAGTGTTTGTGCCACAATGCCAACCACGTGCTGTTGATGTCAGCCCTGGTCAGGCACTCAGGGAATAGGAAAGCACCAGCAAAGGATGAACCCATGGATCGCTTAGTACAGACAACTTGCACAGAACCGCTGCGTGCTGTGCTGATGCTGGTGTCTTCACTCCTCCTTTGCTCGAGCCGCATCCTCAAGCCCTGCCAACTTGCTGCCCCCTGCTGTCTGCTTTCCAGCAACGCGGCTTGCTGCGCCTGACGCAGGGCCATCATTGATCCACTTCACTTCCGCCTCATAGTTGGGTCCAAAAAAGCGTGCCCGGATGCGCTCGCGGTATGCTACCTGCAGCCATGACCGAAGAGCGCAACTTGGTGTGCTCTTTATTCTGTACTGTTGATTCTCTTTGGCAGCCCCTCCTTCCCTGTACCCCAATGCTTGTTGCAGCACTGCATGTGCACTGCAGGCTCCTGTTGCGGCGCTGGGCTGCCTGCACGCCCTCACTAGGTTGGCATGGCGCTCCACCAGGTCTGCCGGCCCCGGGTTGAGCTCCCTGGCGGCCAGCTGGTCCAGCACCCCAAAGGCAGAGGCATCCACAGCGTGGGGGGCCGCGCCAAACAGGAAGGGACGGTCCCCCAGCAGGGCGGACAGCGCGGCCAGCTCCTGGGCGACGAGCGCCAGCCTGTCGGCCTCGCTGTGCCGCCCAAAACCCTGCTCCACGACGCGGCGCAGGGACTGCTTGCGCACGATTCGGCCCAGCAGCCAGCCCACCCCTGGGGGCAAGCAGAAGGGGCCCAGCAGCTCGCGCTTGCAGCGAGCCCAGCCCTGTGGGAAGGATCAAGGGCAGAAGGTTGGGTGGCTGCTAGGCTGGGTGCCCCTTGAGGCAGCGGCGTAGCAGCAGCCGCCATGAAAAAACCGGGCAGGCCTGCCAGTGCGTAAGCAATCAGCCTGGCAGGCTGAGCTTAGAAGAACACAGGGTGGGTTGGGCATGGGCTTGCCTGCTCGTCAACAAAGCGGTAGTACACCACCGCAGCCGCCAGGTCGGTGTCGCACATGCGTGCCACTGCTAGTGCGGCTGCCCTGTCCCTGCCGCGGGGCGGGAACTCCAGCTCGGCAGGGACCACGCCCGAGCTGCAGGCAGAGCAAAGGAGCAGGCTTAAGGGGTGCCGCAGCTCGGATAGGGGTAATCGGAGGCTTACCACAGTTGTTTGCACCCTTGAGATCAAGCCCTTGAGCCCGCCCGGGCCCACAGGGCCCGCGCCACGCAGCGCGCAGCTCGCCTGACCAGGTGCTCGAGGATGAAGTGGGTGTCGCCGATGCGCTGGCCCCCGCGCTCGATGAAGGGCAGCTGCGCCTTTGGGGAGGCATCCGGGTAGGCCTGCAATGAAAGGGGCTCCACCGTCTCAGGGTATGGCCAGCCAGGGCCAGGGGAACCAGGGTGCCTTGGGCAGGCCTGCCCCCTGCCTGCGAGGGTGGCCACCACCGCCAAGGGGTGCTGCCACTCTGCGCAGGCGCAGGCAAGGTCGCCCCGTGACGGCTCACCACCATTTTGGAGTACTGGCGCACGCCGCCAAAGCGGAGGAAGGCTTCCAGCTTGGTCACAAAGCTGCTGTTGCTGCACACTGGCCGGGAGGGGCTTGCATGCTGATGCCACCTCGCAAAGTCGGCAACCACCAGGGGGTTGGCGGGATCGCTGGTGACGTCAGGGGTGGGCGGCTGGGGGGGCCGCCGCAGGGACAGCAGGGAGTACAGCCAGGCCAGCAGAGCCCCTGCCAGTACCAGGAGCAGGCCCGCCTCCAGCATGGTCAGCGCCGGCACTGCCGCCGCTGCGCCAGCTCTGCAGGCAGCGGTGCCAGGGCTACCCGACGGCTGCGCCAGCACTTCAATTGGGGCGTCCTCAGGTCGAAACTCGTGAATGGTGGGCTTTTTGGGTGATATGGCAAAGGGAAAGTGAGAGGCTGCGTAAGGACCGTGGTGCAGACGGGGTTGGCACGGCGCTGATGCGGTACGAAGCAGCGCGGGGCCGGTGTGCAGGACTGCAACAGGACAGCATGCTCGAAATGCTGGCCTCAACTCACATAAATTACGCCCTCCTTTGGCCCTGTCTCAGCATAGTTCCACTCCAACACCTTGACCTTGCCCTGCAGCGAGGGAGAGGGGCCGCTCGAAGCCGCTGCAGTGGGCGGGGCTTGCGGCGGTCGGATGGAAATTTCTCTTCTACCCGTCTGGTTTGCTGAACGATAGGCCAATCTGCTCAGGCACGCGCCTCATGATCAACCATTGCGTCGGATAGCCAGGGTTTCGGCTTGCTATAAGCCAGAGGCGCACAGCTGAGCGACCCGAGATGGGATGGCGCTGAAAAGATATCTTTCCAAGCTAGTAGAAATGTAAATTTTAGGTGAGAAAGGCGTCCGGCAAGGGGCATGGGCAACGGGCAGCAGCGGCAGCGGCAGCAGACCCGCTTGGCGTGGCAAGAGCGGGCAGCCTTGCTGCGCTGCATGAGTGCATAATCGGCTCGTCCATACAACTCGTATGATGCAGAAGACTTGCATGACAGAAGTTTGGCCAGCCCTGTGCCTGTAACTAGATGGAGGCTGCGTTTCGGCGCCACGCCGTCAGCGGCCAGTCTGGCCAGGCCTTTGTAGAGGGCCCCATCTGCCTCGCCTCACTTTTCCTCGCCACAACAAAATTTACATGTGAAATCAACACAGATATTAGAGACGAGGCAAAGGTTTGAGCAAGAGGGCCGGACGCGAGCGCCCGCGCCCTGCAGTTTGGTCTCTTTTTCAATTGAAGCGAGCTCAGTAGGGTGTAGGAGGGGACTGTAAACAGCAATCGCCGCCGAGCGACACACTCCTCATCCCAGGCGGTGATGGTGCTGAGCAGCGTCGCCACCGGCATCGTTGTGCGGAGCTCATGAGCAGGCTCCCTGTTCATCCTTTGCAGGCTGCAGAGCTGCAGGCCCACTGCCTGGAAGCAGACAGACAGCGCTCAGCCAGACAATGGAGAGCCTGCTGCCGCTGCGCCCAGCACTGCAGCGCAGCCTGCGCGCAGCAGCAGCCTGGTTTCGCAGCATGGTGGACCCCTCCACCCAGCGCATGCTCTACTCGTTCAGCGTGGCCCGTGCCAGGCAGGAGGACCGGCACTGTCCCATACGCGATATCGGCACGGCGGCCGACCTTGCTGTGCTGTCTGCAGCCACTGGCAGCCACGAGTTTGACCCGGTAACATTTTCTTCAGTCATCCCATCACTCGACCTGTTTGCGCTCTTCTGTGGACGGGTGGATCCTGTGTTCAGCAAGTTTGCTGTTCTGTGCAAGCATTGCCGCTGCACCAGAGCATTGGCAAACCCTTGCGACCCGTGCCTCCTGGTCTGCCTTGCCGCAGGTCATCGCCTCCACGCTGCACCACTACGAGTCTGTGCTGGTGCGCCAGCAGGATCAGCGGGAAACGTGGTGAGGCGCGGGGTGGCGCTGCAGGCTGCCGTCTGACGTGTTGGCGCACGCCCTGCCCAGCTTGCACTTGGAGGGCCCCCCTGCTGGAGCAGCACTCTCCAGGTGTGCGCTTGAGTGTATCCCTGCCACGCAGGGCGTACCTGAGGGGTGGGCGCGGCGGGCTGGGGGAGCCCAGCTCTGTGGCCCACTCAGCCATGCTGCTGCTGGCCCTGGCCGCCTGGGAGGGCCATCCGGCAGATGCTGCACGACGGCGCACCATGGGCGAGCTGGCGGCAGGCATACTGCGCCAGCAGAGGCTTGATGGCTCCCTGCACATCTACTTTGAGCCTGGGGGGCCCGGCCTGGAGGGCAGTGACCCCGGTTGGCAGCTGTACGGCGGCGAGGCGGCCTACGCTGTGGGCACCGCCTACGGCCGCCTGCAGGACGGCCGCCTGCTGAGGGCCACCGCGGCGGCCCTGCGCGCATTCCAGGCCAAGTACAGGCATGCTTGTGGAGGCGTTGGTCCTGCTGGTTGTCTTGCCAGGATAATTTGGCGCGGGCGAGCAACCCCTTGCCGCCTGGTGGCGCCCCTCTGGGGTTGCTGCTTGCTGACAGCCGTGCTACCCCCTGAGGCGGCTCAACAGACCTCTGTGCCTCGACCCGCCGTGCCCTGCCCTGCGTTGCCCCCGTTGGCGCAGGCGGGGCGAGGTTGACCAGGATGAGATGGTTTTCTTTGCCAACTGGCAGTGTGCCGCCGGCGGGGCGCTGCACCGACAGAGCACGGATGCAGGGGAGCGCGCCTGGGTGGCCGACTACCTGGCAGAGCTGCAGGTGATGCAGCCGGACTAGCAGCTCATTTTGGTGCGAAGATGCAGGTGGCGAGCTTGAGGTAGGGCCACGGGCATCCTGGGCGTGCATGCTGGTATGCCGGGCACCCTGGGCTTGCCATGCCTTCCTTCCCAGCCTCTCCTTCCTGGCAGGACGACATCATCGAGTCCTCCTTCTACGACCAGGTCAAACAGGCAAGCGGGAGCTGTGTTGTTTGACCACCATAGTCTGCATCCAACAAAACAGCAAGGCTTAGCTCCCACTGGGTCGCAGGTTTGCCTGTCCTTCCCCCTGGCAGCCCTGCCGCTCCTCGTGTGGGCGCACCCTGCAGGGGAGGCGCTACTGGGGTGCAAGGTTGCGGGGGTGAGCTGGCTGCACCACCGGCCGCCCTAGCCGCAGGCCCCGTGCCAGCAGGCAGTGGTGGAGGTGGCCTGCGCCCTGGAGGGCCTGTCCCATTGCCTGGCGGTGTGCCACGCACAGGCACAGCATGCTCGTGCTGCCAAGGGGGCGGTCACTGCGGCAGAGGAGACGCGGCAGAGGTTGGAGCGCTATGCGGCATGCGCCCTCGTGGCGGCAGGATTCCTGCTTGAGGCCCAGGTGCTCTCCCAGGCTGTCAAGAGGGCATGCACCTGTTTGGGGGTTGTACCTGCCAACAGCAGTTTTGGGTGCCGCCTATGCAAATGCCAGCCGTGCCTGCCAGCGAGGGGCCGTTGACAGCCGCACCTCCCCGGCCCCCCCCAGGTAGCGGAAGGTCCGGGCGTGCCGCCAGGGGCAGTTGGCGGCTTCCCTCACTCGCTGCACCACCACGCCGGGCAGAGGGTCGATGTGACTGGTGGGCAGGGCAGGCCATGGGATTGATCTATCCAGAGGCATACATCCAGGGACGCCGTGCGTGCATCATGTGGCCGGCCGTCCATCCCTACAGGTGCAAGCAGGAGACCCACAGCAGGCACTCCCGTATACCTCCTGCAGGCCACGTGTGCTGCGCTTTTGTAAACCTGCTGGAGCTGCTGGGGCAGGAAGGGGCAGAGGAGTGAGCAAGATGCATACGCAAGAGAACGCATGGGCAGCCCTGGCTGCAACGGCCGATTTGGAAGGCGATGCCTACCAAAAACCTGAATGTGCCTAGTGAACAATGCCTGGTGGTTGCTTGCTACGAAGCCTTGTCGGCACACTTCTCTCCGCAAAAGCATGGCCCACTGCTGGAGCTAAGAACCGCACAGCGTAGCCAGCCACCGTGCTGGTCCTGCCCTCACAGCCGGCATGCTTTCTGCTGCTGGCCATGCTGCTGTGCATGGCAAGGAGTGCTAGCGCAGGGCTGAGTATCTGTAAGAGGGCTCATGGTGCCAGATCAGTGCCAGTCAACCCTTGGCGCCCTGGCCCACGCAGGCGGCAGGCAGACCGCGCAAGGACAGGCGCAGGCAAGCAAGGGAGGTGGCGGAGGCAGGGCAAGTGATGACACGACCCAAATGCTGCTGCTAGGGATGCACGTTTCTCTAAGGTTTGTCTGCCATTGCGCTAGAGGCTGCAAGAATCGGAACACTGCCTACGCCGCAGCTGGCTGCGCACCCTGCCTGGAAGCGCAGGTACTGTTGCTGCTATGATGCCGGTGCGGGTGATGACAAGCTGCGACATTGCGACCACTGAAGGACGCAGCCATTTCGAAGAGAAATTGCACAGCATTTGTTGTGTACAACAGTCACAGCACAGCGTCTGCAGTGCAGGCACTCGCATGCCATGTCACGGGGCAAAGCGGCGCAGCATGTCGCGCCGGAATGCCTGCAGCGGCTGCGGCGCGCCTTCCCAGTACACCTCTGCTGCCTCCCGCAGCTCCCTCGCATCTGACTCAGCCGCAAATGCCGCCATGGCCGCCTCTGCCAGCGACGCGCCAGCACCCAGCTCTGCGTCTGTGAGGTCGAGGCGCGCCGCGCCGGGCGGCACACTTGCCGCCAGGCGATATGATCCGGGAGGCAGGCCTGCGGCCTCGGACATCACCCCGCCAATGTCCAGCACGACTGCCCCTTCGCTGCCGCCAGGCGCCGGCGCCTCCACCCACATGTGCGCCGCCGCGCCCAGCGCGCCGCTGTCGCCGGGCAGCGGCAGCACCAGGTAGCCCTGGCGCAGGCGGCACGCCACGCCACGCTGCGTCAGGACCTCATGCAGCAGCAGCGAGGCCGGCAGACAGCCATTGGTCATGCCCAGCTGTGTTGAGAAGCAGGCAGCCAGGCTGCGCATGATGTCGACAGGCGTGGCCGCTGCTGCGCCGCTGGACGCGACGGCCACAAGGCCGCGCCGCGTGGCTCTGCCCACAGCTATGCGCACAGCAGCCTGGATGGAGGGTGTCGGTCAGAGGGGCGCGGAGAAGATGCATCAGTTGGATCGACATTTCAAAAAAGGGAAGTGTTGGAACAGGAGCGCCTAAACATGAGGTGTGCTGGGTGCGGTGCTGGGCAGCGGCGGGCAGAGCCTGCGGCAGCTGCAACTGACAGCCCGCCTCACTCTGGGGCATCGCGATCGCGTTCTTGCATCGAATCGTAGCGTTGGAGTTCTACAGGGGCCGCAGGGCTGTCGAAGCGGCAGCGAGGCGACCGCTGTGCAGAAGCGTGCGCTTTGTTCCAGCGGCATGGTGGGAACACAACGTGGCACTATCTTCAGTGATGGGACTGAGAAAAGCAATGATGCTCAGCCTGCCCCGCTGCCGCCGCCCCCTTGCGGAGCGCAGGGCGCAGCACGTGGCGCCGAGCTCGGCATGCATGGCGGCTGTGGACGCAGTCAGACAGCAATGTCGGGCCACTGGAGCCTTTGGGACTCTGAAACTTTTGATACACAGCTAACTGGACTTGCTGAAAGTATTCACTGCAAACCGGTGCCACCTGTGGTTCCTGGCGCGCCGCCGCGTTGCAGGCACGAATTGCCCAGCCTGTCCGTGGGCGGTGCTGCTTACACCTGGGCGGGCTTGCAGCAGCATACCAGGGCTTCACTTGATGGTCACCACCGTGCAGCCGCCCTTGCTGTTCTCCTCGGTCTCGTACTTGCGCACCCGCGGCAGCCGCTTGAGCTGCTCCAGCACGGCGGCGCGCACTAGGCCGCGCCCCACGCCGTGCACCACAAACAGCACCCAGCCGGCGGGGGCAGACAGCACGGCAGACTGCACCTCTGCCGCGGCCTCCTCGCCTGACAGGCCGCGCACGTCCACTGTGTTGCGGCTCGTCTGAATGGTGACGGCCTGGCTGGGGCCATCCTCGCCGCCGCCGCTCTGGAGGGAGCCGCGGGCGCGCAGCTGCTTTGCCGCTGCCTTCAGGCCGCCTCCGCCGCCGCCGCCGCCGCTGCTCGTTCTGGCAGCTGCCTTAGCTGTCCATGGCTGCCCAGCTGCTGCGCCTGCTGCGGGCGCAAGGTCGCTGAGCCGCAGCTCCACGGTGAGCGAGCCCACGCGCACGCTGACCTTGCCGCCGGTCCGCGCGGAGGAGGACACCACCCTGCCGGTGGCCCCCCCCATCTTCAGCACCCGCACCGTCTCGCCCTCGGCGGGCGCCCATCCCTCGCCGCCGCCGCTGCCTGCCAGCCCATCCTCCTCCAGGCCCCCGCCATCCTGCACGCAACGAGCAGCCAGGGGCAGGGTGGGGCCGGGCATGGCTGCCCCAGCGCGGAATGCATCTCTGCTCTGCCAAGCAGTTGTCGATCGTGCCTCGGGCTGTCCGCCGCGGCATCCCAGCAGTGCAGAGACGCTGCCAGCAGCAACCCGTGCAGCCGACCCTGCCCAGCATGCATCCCCACAACCAGCAATCAGCCCGCCCGCACCTGGGCCGCAGCGCGCAGGCCAAAGAGCCGCACCGCCGTCGACGAGTCGGGCGGCGCCGCCTCGCGCTCCAGCTCTCGCAGCCGCCCCTCCGCCTCCCTCAGGCCGATGCGCCCCGCCCGCGCATCCGCCAGCACGCGCTGCACGCGCTGCTGCGCAGCGGGCCCCGCGCCCTTGGCCTCTGAAGCCGCCTTGGCCAGCGCTGCCTGCTGCTGCTTGGCGGCGTCTAGCTCGTGCTGCGCCGCGGCTGCCGCTGCCTCGGCGCTGGCCCGCGCGTCCGCCGCCTGCGAGGCCAGCACCCGCGCCTCCCCCAGCTGCTCCAGCAGGGAGGCCTGCAGCAGCTGGGAGCGCTGCCCTGCGCTGCGCCCGCTGTGGTGCAGCTCCTGCGCCACCTGCAAGGGTGAGGGGTGAACGTTGGGGGCGGGAGATCGCACTGGGAGCAGGCACGTGCAAACACAGTTGCCATCACGACCAATTCCATGCTAGAGCTGGGTTGCAATGGGCGCCCATCAAGCTGCCCAGCTGAAAGCACCGCCGCTGAGCACCCACTACTGTCGGCTCCCTGCCCACCTCCCGCGCCGCCGCCACCACCGCGGGCGCAAAGCCCAGCCCCTGCGCCACCGCCAGCGCGTTGCTCTCCCCCGCGGCGCCCCACAGCAGGCGGTACGTGGGGCGCAGGCTGGCCACGTCAAACTCCACCGACGCGTTCACAAAGCCGGGGGCTGTGGCCGCCAGCTCCTGCATGGTGTGCAGAGGGGGGCTGGCCCAGCGGGTGAGGCGGCTGGGCGTTGGCGACAGCAGGTTTGCCAGCAGAGAGGGGCGGCAGGCAAAAGGCAGGCTTGCTGTGGGAGGAGCCGGTCCCGCCTGCCCAATCAGAGGGTGGCCGAGGGAGCGGGCCATCAGGTGGGGCCCCCACCTTGAGCTCTGCGTGGTGCGTGGTGGCGTAGGTTAGGGCCGCCTGGCGCTGCAGGCGCTCCAGCAGCGCGGCCGCCAGCGCGGCGCCCTCGGCGGGGTCGGTGCCGCTGCCCACCTCGTCCAGCAGGACCAGGGACTGAGGGGGGGGGGGGGGGGGGGGGGGCAGGCAGGAAGCGAGGGCGTGAGAGCGGGG